>JANUWF010002278.1:1022500-1622500 GCA_026120185.1 Voacanga thouarsii
TTAATATCTATAAAAATTCTCAAAACCTAATGTATTTACAAAAATAGGCATGTCAAATTAACAGTCTAATTGCTAGATTTGTTTAAATTGTTAAGAAAAGTGTTGTGGCCAAATTTAAAAGTAATTGGATATATTTTAGCACATAATCTATGTAAAAATGTCCAAAACCTAATGCATTTATATAAAGAGGTGTATCAAATCAACAATCCAACCATTAGATTTTTTTTAAATTGCTCAAGAAATATTATGATAAAATTTTAAGATAATCGGATATATTTTATCACATAATTTAACATAATCTGATATGGGGCATATTGTATACATTTAAAAATTTAGAGACTAATTTGTAAAATTTTTAAGGACATGCTATAAATATTTCAAAATTTAGAGACCAATTTACAAAATTTTGAGGTCATTTTGTAATTACAAAAAAATTTAAAATTAATTCACAAAATTCTTAGGTCATATTGTAAATATTTAAAAATTTAAGAACATGTATGAGCTAGGAAATGCAAATTTTGTCGCTAAAATATAGTTAATAGTGATAAAAGTTAATATTTTTAGTTAGGAAATTTATTTTCGTCATAGATGAAACATCACTGTGATGAAAATTTAGCAAATAAATGAAGTTTCGTCACTAATGATGCATCATTAGCGAGAAAATATAAATTTCCATTGCTAATACACTTATTTCCTAGTTAAAGCTATCACTTTTACCTTGGAAATAAAATTTTTGTCGCCAAAGGTCATAACCAATATCGACAAAAAAAATTTATCGCTAAAAAAAAAAAAAATTCTTGCTCAAGGGAACTTTTAGAGCCAAAAAAGATTTCCTAACTAAAGTTTTGTCGCCACTATTTCATTTTCTTGTAATGTCACTCGAGAGAATGCAACCAATTTTGGGCACGTACATCTCCATTTTTTTCACTCACTTAGTCCCTATCTACTCACCCTAAAGTTAGGACAAGTTTAGAAATTACCATCACCAAAAATAAAAACAGCTATTCATCTTCCTTTTACCTCATCATATCAACCTCATCAAAGCTCAAAAAACAAAGTTTTAAACATATAATGAACATAAATAAGAATAACTCTAATTCTCAGAACTTAAGCATATCTAACCTAATATACAAGTTAACCACGAATTAATGTAACCAAGTAAGAGTTATGACAAATTTCAAAGTATAAACAACAACTACTTCATCAATGAATTCCAACATAATTCCTTTCAAATTCTAGCAAAAATCGAAAAAATTGGCCCCAAAATTCAACAAAACTTCATTAAATCAACATAAAAGTCTTTGGCAAGAATTCACCAATCTCTCCTCCATATTTAAAGTGGACAATATCCTCATTAGCCTAAAAATAATGCTAAAAACCATAGCCAAATGACTAAAAAGATAAGAGAGAAAGTAAAAGTGATACTCCCCAAGCATTAAACTCCAACAAAGGTAAGTGAATCCTTTTATTAGAGTAAGATAGAATCAGTGCATTTCAAGAGAGAGTTTTTAAAGATCCTACCAAAGAAAAATAAAACATACCACAAAAGTATAAAAGAAAATAAAGAGTTACTAAAACAAACTAAAGGAAAATAATAGACACAAAAACTAAAAAGAAAAGAACAAAAGAAAATAAATTGGAAAAAAAAAAAGGCAAAAGGAATTGTCACTCATGAAGTGTAGCATCAAGCCAATCTGGTGACCCAAAATTTTTTCTAAAGTAGTGCTTCAAACGATTATCGTTAACATTAAAGGTCTCCTTCTCAGGATGGAAAACTTCAATAGCTCCAAAGGGAAAAACCTTACTTGCTAGAGATGGGCCAGACTACCCTGATCTTAATTCACTAGGGAATAGCCTCAATCTCAAATTGAACAACCAACCTTGATTGTAACACCCCATCTTTTTACTTCCAATTTGCTACTACCTGCAATGGGATGAGAATTTAAATCAACGGCCAGAACAAAAGTTGATCAGTGTATTGAGACGAATACTTTGGTGAAATAAAATTTTGTCAGGACATGGATGTAATTATTAGATTTGTTCTACCCGTACCCTAAATTTTTGGAAGGCTATTAAGATTAATAAAATAAGAATTTTAGAGTACTTTAGAAAAAGAAATTGATCAGTACAATGAGACGCACGTTATTGTACTGATGCACGTTGCACGTTATTGTACTGACGCACGTTTTGCACCAAAACGTGCTACATGGGGTATCGAGGGTATTTTCGTCATTTTGACCGCATTCGTGACTTCAGCCGCGAATTTGACCAGGTAGAGAGGGAATTGAAGAATTTAAGTGTTACCAATGGATTCAGTGAAATTTTTGGAGTTGGATAGTAAAATAAAATATTTTTCCATTACGGACTCGATTTTGGTCATTTATGAAGAAAATAGAAAATTACGGTTGGAAATGGGACGTGTGACTTCTTATGATTGGTGAATGAAAATAAGTGTCATTTAGTGATTGGTTAATGAAGACAAGTGCTTCTATTTGATTGGTTGTAATAAGTTGAGATAATTTAGAAGGCCTACAAGAAATAAATAACAATGGCCCACAAGCATGACAAGTTTGACCAAGTTTGACCACCTTTTTTACCTCATTTGACCAAGCTTAATTAAGCTTTATTTGAGCAAGTTAATCAAGGTTGATTATGTATGGCCATGTAAGATTAGAAAATATCTATAATGTTCTAAGAATTTCTACCTTTTTCTATTAGCTTTTCAAAGCTTCTAAATTCTAAAAGTTTCCATAAGCTTCCTATGTAAGCTTCTTGGACATCTATAAATAGGCCATGAAGGCCTGCTGAAATAGCTTTAGATAGCCAGAATTTCGCAGCAAACAAGGAAGGAAAAGAGAAGAGAAAGGAAAAAGAAAATAGAGAAGAGAGAGGGAGGAAATTCGGGTAATAGAGAGGAGAAAGAGAGAGAAGGAAAAACAAGAAGATGCTTGGGATGTTTAGCTTCCAAACACAGCAAAGAAAAGGTAAGGATCTACCTTGCTTAAAGTAAAGTTATTATATAAAGCATGGAGATCATTTTGGTATACATATTATGAAAGGTTATGTATGAAGTATGGAAACTAGCAAGGTGAAGTTGTGTGAAAATATGTTATGATTGAGGCTGCCGGTTTTCTTGTTGTACTATGGTGAAATTTTCTATTTTATGTATGACTGGAAATCAGTAGCTTTAAGGGTGATAAAAGGGAGATTGGATTGAATAAATTCAAATAATAAACAAGGAATGAAGGTATAATGTGTTTTGCTGGACGATGGGTTTAATTCCAGAAAGTTATGGAAGGTTTTATGTCTAGTAAATCTGTAACGTTTCTGGATTTAAAAAAATCAGGCATATATCTTTGTAGCTAAGGATCATAGAGACATTTTAGAATAATTTTGAGGTTAATCAGATTTACGAATCAAAAGTTATGGTGAAACTAGTAAAAGGTGTCAAATCAGTAACGGGATTTTACTACTGGATCTTTGTGTTCAAAACTAAACAAAATGGACAACAGAATTGGTACTCCATGAATTGAAACTTTTAAAGGAATGTCTTAAGGATATTTTACAATTGGTTTGACATCATTTGGATTTGTGGATTAAAAGTTATGGGCAAAACAAGTTAGGGTGTCAAACTGGAAAATTGCAAAATGTTAAGGAAAGAATTGATAGTGAAACTAAGTCAAAACTACTAAGGCTGTTTTTGCCCAGTACCAAGATATTGGAACCAGAAATCTAAAAATGGCCTATACTAAATTAAATTTAAGAGTCTTACGGTCATTTTTTTATATCATGGAGCCAAATCAGAGCTGTAAATTGAAAGTTATGTGTAAAACAAAATGCTGTGTCAAACCAGTGAAATTCCAGAAAGTAGTCCGAAAATGAATGGACTTAAGGGTGACTATTTATGTGATTTTGGATAAATTAATTGGGGAAACATGAAGTGAATCCCTTGTTTATGAAGGGAGGAAGGATGTGGAAAAAGGAAAACGAAAGAATTGATCAAAAGATGGAAAAACGACGCAAACGAAAGTTAAACATTTTTCGTGACCGATAGCTAACCACCGGCCTCGTTGGCTAACCATCGACCCCATCAACTAAATGAAAGTTGAACGTCGGCTAACTGTAGGGCATGTCGGCCACACATCGGCTACCCATCAGCTATTTTTCGGCCAAACACGAATTGACCCGAAAACGATATTTGATGTAGGCTTAGCGATAAACGGTTAACGAAACATCGTAAACAGTAGAAACGAAGGTTAAATGGCCATGAACAAAAATGATTGCTTAGGACACGAGGTGAGTCCCTTGGATTTCTAAAACTCTTTTAAAGTTAGTGTGCATTGTTTTTCCATGAAATGCTATATTATTTACCGTTTGGAATATTTTATAGAAATAGGTTTGGAAATATTGAATTTAATCCTCTTTTAAGATTAGAATTTTGGATTTCCTTAAATGAGTTCCTTTTTGGAATCGGATATTTGGAAAATATTCCAAATGTCCTTATTGGAATATTTTATGAAATCCTTTGGAACTGTTAGTGTTGTGCCCTAAAGGTAATCACTTGTACATTGTATATGACACATTTTCTTTTAATAAAAGGTATTATTTATCTTACAGTTTCTTATGTTTACTTTAAGTAATATAACTGTTCGATAAAGTCCCTAGTACAACACTGTGTTAAGGAAATCATGATATGAGATTCCTACTACACTGGATGGTGTTGGTACTTAAATAGTCTCTAGTCGTAGTATTAATGAAACAGGACATCATTAATGTGTTAAGACTAACATGTGTTAGACTTCCTGATTTGATCAGGCGGTAGTTCTCATAACCGTGAGTATTGAGATACTCAAAGTTAACACATGGATGCTTGTTAATGAAACAAGTTCATTGGATGACCTAGCTTTGAGATAATCACATGGATAACTCTTTAGTGCCAGTGATATAATCTCAATATAGCAAACATGCAAGTATCCTTAGACTTGAGATCTCCAAGATACTTTGTTTACTGAGCCTTGTACTTTAATTCTAATTTACAGAACTCGATCGAGGGCCGCCTATAGGATTGATATTGGGTACATTATGAGGTAAACGAAAGTAGTTAAGAGGGTCAATAAAGGATTCAATACTCCTAATAGTATGGGCGAATATCTCACGGCCACTTGTAGGAATTACTATTCGAAAAGTCCTTGGCCAAGGCAAATTGTGTATCGGAAATAGTTCCAATTGATACACATCTAGAGTAGTAGGTTCCTGGTACAAGTACTATTGTATTTGGGCCAAAATTATTTCTGAAGGGAGTTGGCACTAATTCTGTACTCCAAATCGAATGAGATATTGTATGGTGAAAGGAGTTAATTGCACTGAAGTTTGTTATTGAAGGGTTCATGTCAAGCCACTTGACTTCCTGGACTCTTGGGTGGTCATAATGTGTTGCTAGATACTGTTCATGATCTGGAAATATAGGTTTATTAATCGATGAATTAATAAACCAATCCTGATTAGAATTAATAGAATTAGTTCTAATTAATTATGGATTATTAATCTTAAAGACGTTTGGATTAATTCATGTTCTCTACCAATTGATTGGGAAACCTAAGAGGTTACACACAATGGGGGATTATATACTCAAGATATTATTTGATAACATAGTGGGGTTAATTGAGAGAAAGAGAAGTTGTTGTGGACAAATTTAATTAGTTATAATTTGTGGCCCAAATTGTAATTGTGAGAACTTGATGTTTCCAATTACAATTAAGGAATTCTAATAGGATTAGAATTCTCAATTTTGGGAAGGGAATTTATGTGATATATAGTAGATATAACACACAAAAATCCTAGCTAATGAGACACACGAAATCCCCAGCCAAGTCACACGTTTTTCCCTTCTTCTCTCTCCCTCTCATTTTGCTGAAAACAAGAGAACCCTAGCCGCCATTATTGTTTCTGCTAACACAGGAAATTTTGATGCTTGAGTGTATCCTTTGTGTAGATCACTGTTTGAAATAATCACACACTGTGATTATAGTGGTTAGACGTTCAACTCACGTGGAGTTTGATCATGAGGATTGCTGGATCGCGCCCCTTTTTTGAAGAAGAAATTTTTATTCTTCGAACAATCAGCCAAAGGTAAAAGCTGTTACCTTTACTCTCTTTATGTCTTGTTTTCCACACATAGACGAGTCCTGGGAGGATATCTCGTTTTATTTTCTGCTGCACCGTATACGATACGAGCCCGAGATAACCAACAGTGGTATCAGAGCCATGCTATGTGTGGTCTACGGATATTGTTTTGGCATGAAAAACTATTTTCATGTTTGTCTTTGTTTGCTGTGAAAATCATTTTCACTCGTGTCGAAATTGTTTTGATCTTTATGGGTTGGGTCCGTAGCACAATATGATTGTGTAAAAGTCACAGCGTATTTCGAAAATATGCTTTCTTTTGTGCTGAAAATTTCTGCAGCAAAAACGTTTTTCTGCAACATGGGTGTTGTCCTCCGTTTCATCTTAATTTTTCGTTTTGATTTTGTTAAACTAACAAATTGGTTGTTATTTATAGCTTCAAAACAAAAAATACAGCTGAGAATTGTTCTCACTAAAAATTTGCAGAAGAAGAAAGCACCAGAAATTATTTCTGGAAGTTTTTGAAAAATCACCGCCATTGTTTTAGAACACAAGCGACGCCGACTCCGACTTCCAAGCCGGTGCCGGTTCTATTCTGTTCGCGATGTCCGAAAATCGTTTTTGGAAGAGAAAATTTTTTTGGAAATCATAACAGAGTTGGCACCGGCTCCGACTTCCAAACCGGCGCCAGTTCTGCTCTGTTTATGATCTCCTGGTATTTAAAAAAAAAAAAATTGGAACAGAATTTTAGAAGGGAAAATCTCATTTGATGAGAAATGAGACCTAAAAGTATTTTCTCAAAATTAGTTTTGAGACAAACAATTTTGTTTTTCAAAATAATGATTTTGAAAATCTAAAATTAGTGTATCTTTCTAAAATGGTGATTTTAGAATTCTGTTTTGTCTTTCCAAAATAGTGATTTTGGAATGATAAAGTATATGTTTATTTTGTTTAAGCATAGTCAATGGCATGGTGGATGGTTATGGACTAAAACCAATTATATCTGTTCATGCATTTTACAGGTTTGGTTTTATGAAATAGAGCATGCGTGTCTTGCCTTCTCTAGAATTCTTGTGTAATTCTCTTCTCATCTAACTCCCCTCGAATATAATTCGAGGTTTTCTCTCTTTAGGAAATTATGTAATTAGTTTACATAGGTTAGATAGGAGTAGAATTATTCCATTCTAGAGATGGCAACCAAAACAAGGCGAGGAGGTAAGACCTTCTACTTAAATCATGCATGAACACATAGGGTTAACTATATTAATTTCTTTTATGGCTCAAAGAAATTAATTGAGGGTAAAAGTCCATAACCATACCACGTAATCACTTTATTACCATGATTATCAATTATGTGATTTATTGATTTTTATGCATGTCATTCAACGAAATCACTAAAAGGAACAAATCCCTCAAATAATATTAAACCTAATTCATTCCGTTAATATAGTAAGAACGAGAGTTCTTTTTTAAGACCAGATTGTTGGGCAAACTCAAGCCTACTTGACATTGGACATGTTCAAGCTATGGAATTAAATTCCAGATTAATGGGTCGGGTTTAACTAAGTTCTTTATCCCGGTTGGGCAAACTCAAGCATAAAGAAATTTAGAGGAAAAGTTGGGGTAGCCCAAAAGGCTTTAAGATTAAAAGCTGTTAATCACCCAATGATCCGGTAGTTACATACGATGTAATTGGTATTGGATACCTACCAATGCACTTAAGGATGGCTTGTTAGGCAAACCCAAGGTTATTCTTAAGGAATTCGGATACCAGTCCACTAGGAAAGCTTCCAACGGGCTTTCCCGAATCAATAGTGGGGGCTATTGGTTTGAGTAACATAGTGGAGTAAAATTGTGTTTAATTGAAGTCCTAATTATTTGCATATCATTTGCATATACAAGTAGCTAATGTTCTCTATCTTTACATCTAGGTCACTTGCATCATGTCAACAAACTTGAACTTACGTAGCATCTTGGAAACCAACAAGTTAACCGAATCAAACTATCTTAACTGGTATAGAAATTTGAGAATTGTTCTCAAATCAGAAAAGTTGCTCTACGTGCTAGATGTTCCTATTCCACCAACACCAACCCAAAATGCTCATACTGATGAGCATGTTGTCCATAGAAGGTATAAGGAGGATAGTGATACAGCATCATGTATTATACTGGCATCCATGACTCTTGAGTTGCAAAAACAGCACGAGCATATGGATGCTCAATCGATCATTTTACATCTTCGAGAGCTGTTTGATGCCCAAGCCATAATTGAGATATATGAGATCTCGAAGCAACTATTTCATTGCAAAATGGCAGAGAGTTCTTCTATGGCCTCTCATGGGTTGAAGATGTTGGGCTTGATCGAGAAGCTTGGATCTCTCGGGTTTGCAATGGATCATGACTTAAGTGTTGACTTAATTTTACAATCTTTGCCTAATAGTTTCTCACAATTTGTGATTAACTATCAGATGAACAAGATTGTGTCCACCATTCCTGAATTGATCAATCTTCTCAAAACTGCAGAGTCCTCTATGAAGAAGGATTCCAATGCAGTTTTAATGGTAGAATCTTCCTCTTCTAAAAAGAAAGTTCAAAAGAAGAAGAAGAAGGCTCCCATGAAGGCCAAAAGTGGTGTGAACAAGAAGGATGCAGCTACCAAGGGCACATGCCATCATTGTGGGAAGATGGGCTATTGGTGGCGCAACTGCAAAGCCTACTTGGAGACCATCAAAGACAAGAAGCAGAAGGAGAAGCTTACAAGGACTTCTACTTCTTCTCCAGGTATGTTTATGATTGAAATAAATACTGCCTTTAAAAATGAGATATGGGTATTAGATACCGGATGTGGATCTCATTTGTGCAATAACTTGCAGGGACTAAAGAGCAGTAGAAGGCTAGATAAAGGTAATATGGACCTACGTACTGCAAATGGGGCAAAGATTGCTGCACTTGCTGTGAGGACATACGAGCTGAACCTGCCTTCGGAATTAATTCTAGAACTGCAAAACTATTATTATGTACCAGTTTTAATGAAAAACATTATCTCAGTTACGTGTTTAGAATTTTGTGGATTTCATTTAATAGTTAAGAATAAATGTTATTCTTTTTCATTGAATGATATTCACTATGGTTCAGCAACTTTGGTTAATGGTTTACATGTTCACTTGGATAATCCAATTCTTAATATAAACAATAAGAAAACTAAACTGGATAACTCTAACACCTCTTACTTATGGCATTATCGTTTAGGCCATGTAAACGAAAACCGTATTTCTAAGTTAGACAAGCTTGGTGACTTAGGGTCATTTGATTATGAATCATATGACATATGTAAATCTTGTTTACTAGGTAAAATGACTAAAACTCCTTTTCTAGGAAAAGGAGAACGGGCCAAGGAGTTATTCGAACTCATACATTCTGATGTATGTGGCCCAATGTCAATACAGGCAAGAGGAGGTTACAACTATTTCATAACATTTATCGATGACTTTTCACAATACGGGCATTTATATTTAATGAAATACAAATCTGAGGCCTTTGAAAGGTTCAAAGACTTCAAGAATGAAATAGAGAAACAACTTGGCAAAAGTATTAAGATTCTAAGATCTAATCGAGAAGGAGAATACTTTAGCCGAGAGTTTCTGAGTTATCTTAGAGATAATGGGATATTATCTCAATGGACTCCACCACATACACTTTAACATAACGGTGTATCTGAGAGAATGAATCGAACCCTTTTAGACATAGTACGGACCATGATGGCTTCTACAGACCTACCAAAATTGTTTTGGGGGCATGCACTAGAGACTTCTGTTTTCCGACAAAATCGGTTGATACTACCCCATTTGAGATGTTCTTTGGTAAGAGACCAAAGTTATCTTACTTGTGAGTATGGGGTTGTCCTACCTTTGTTAAAAGGCCACAATCAGACAAACTTGATAGTAAGTCTGACAAGTGTTTGTTTGTGGGATATCTAAAAGAATCTTTCAGATATTACTTCTATCAACCCTCCGAAAACAAATTGTTTGTTTCGAAGCATGCAGTCTTCTTAGAGAATGAGCACATGCTCAAGGGGGACAGTGGGAGTAAAATTGAACTTAGTGAAGTTCATGAAAATCAAACAAACAAGGATCAACCATCAAACCCCACATCTATTGAGAGAATAGATAAACCTTCTAATACACAAGAACCTCGTAGATCTAGTAGGATACATGTAACACCTGAGAGATATGGATTTCTTATTAGTGACCACAATGATGTATTGCTCATAGATGAAGATAAGCCTACTACCTACAAGGATGTTCTAAATAGTTCAGAATCTGGCAAATAACTTGAGGCCATGAAGTCAGAGATGGATTCCATCTGTAACACCCCACCTTTTTACTTTCGGTTGGTTACTACCTATAATAGGATGGGAATTTATATCAACGACCAGAACAAAAGTTGATCGGTGTATTGAGACGAACACTCTGGAGAAATAAAATTTTGTCAGGACCTGGATGTAATTATTGGATTTGTTTTACTCGAACCCTAAATTTTTTGAAGGCTATTAAGATTAAAAGAATAAGAATTTTAGGGTACTTTAGAAAGATAAATTGATCAGTGCAATGAGGCGCACGTTTTGGTGCGAATTATGCTACCCGGGGTATCGGGGGCATTTTCGTTATTTTGACCGCGCTCGTGACTTTGACCGCAAATTTGACCAAGTAGAGAGGGAATTGAAGAATTTAAGTATTACCAATGGATTCAGTGGAATTTTTGGAGTTGGATAGTGAAATAAAATATTTTTCATTACGGACCCGATTTTGGTCATTTTTGAAGAAAATGAAAAATTACGGTTGGAAATGGGACGTGTGGCTTCTTATAATTGGTGGATGAAAATAAGTGTCGTTTAGTGATTGGTTAATGAGGCCAAGTGTTTCTATTTGATTGGTTGTGATAAAAAAAAAAAAAAGGAAGAAGAAATAAAGAAGAATGGCCCACAAGAAATAAATAAGAATGGTTCACAATAAATACATAAGGATGGCCCACAAGCATGAAAAGTTTGACCAAGTTGGACCACCTTTTGACTTCATTTGACCAAGCGTAATTAAGCTAATCTTGATTTGAGTAAGTTAATCAAGGTTGATTATGCATGGCCATGCAAGATTAGAAAATATCTATAATGTTCTAAGAGTTTCTACCTTTTTCTATAAATTTCTTTAAGGTTCTAGAGCACTCTAAAGTTTTCCATAAGTTTCTACAAGTGATGAGTCATCACCTAAAGCTTTCTAGAAAATTGTGGTTAATCATTCCATGTGTACCAATTACATTTCAAAGCTTCCTACTCAAGAGTCCTACATAAGCCATGACAAAAGCATGTGATGTAAGGCATTACAAAAGCAAAGCTTCCTATACAAGCCTTCTAACATCTATAAATAGGCCATGAAGGCCAACTAAAATGGCTTTAGATAGCCAGAATTTCGGAGCAAACAAGAGAGAAAAGGGAGAAGAGAAAAGAAAAGGAAATAGAGAAGAAAGAGAGGGAGAAACCGGAAATAGAGAGGAGAGAAAGAGAGAGAGAAAAGCAAGAAGATGCTTGGACTGTCCAGCCTCCAAACGCAGCAAAGAAAAGGTAAAGATCTACCTTACTTGAAGTAAAGTTATTATATAAAGCATGGAGATCATTTTGGTATATATATTGTGAGAAGTTTATGTGTGATAGTTAGGTGAAGTTGTATGAAAGCTGTCCTTGTGTGCAGAAAATTCTGGGAGGTTTTATGTTCAGTAAATATGTAATGTTTCTGGATTTGAACGAAGCAGGCATATATCTTTGTAGCTAAGGATCATAGAGACATTTTAGAACAAGTTTGACGTTAATCGGATTTACGGATCAAAAGTTATGGTGAAAATAGTAAAAGGTGCCAAATCAGTGACGGGATTTTTACTACTAGAACTTTGTGTGCAAAACTGAACAGAATGGACAATAGAATTGGTACTCCATGAATTGGAACTAGTAAAGGAATGTCTTAAGGATATTTTACAATTGGTTTGACATCATTTGGATTTGTGGATTAAAAGTTATGGGCAAAACAAGTTAGGGTGTCAAACTGGAAAATTGCAGAATGTTAAGGAAAGAATGAATAGTGAAACTAAGTCAAAACTACTGAGGCTGTTTTTGCCCAGTACCGTGATGCTGGAACCAGAAACCTAAAAATGGCCTATACTGAATTAAATTTAAGAGTCTCATGGTCATTTTGGTATATCATGGAGCCAAATCGGAGCTGTAAATTAAAAGTTATGTGCAAAACAAAATGGTGTGTCAAACCAGTGATATTCCAAAAAAGTAGTCCGAAAATGAATGGACTTAAGAGTGATTAATTATGTGATTTTGGACAAAACAATTAGGGAAACATGAAGTGAATCCCTTTTTTATGAAGTGAGGAAGGATGTGGAAAAAGTAAAATGAAAGAATTGATCAAACGATGGAAAAACGATGCGAACGAAAGTTGAACATTTTTCTTAAGCATCGGCTAACCGTCGGCCCCAACAGCTAAACGACGGTTGAACGTCGGCTAACCGTCAGGCACGGCGGCCAGATGTCGGCTACCCGACGGCTATTTTTTGGCCAAACACCAATTGACCCGAAAACAATGTTTGGTGTAGGTTTAGCGACAAACAGCTAACGAAATGTCAAAAATGGTAGGAACGGAGGTTAGACGGTCGTGAACGGAATGAGAGGCTTAGGACACGAGGTGAGTCCCATTGATTTCCAAACCTTTTTAAAGGCTAGTGTGCTTTGATTTTTTATGAAATGCTATGTTTTATGCCATTTTGAAAATCCTTGAATATGTTTAAGGTTTACATGAGCAACATTTGCTTTTATGCTATTTTGGACTCGAATAAATTTCATATTCAGCTTGGAAACCTTCCTGGATGTTTAAAACACGAATTTTGTGAATTTAGTCCTTTTCGGATTAAATATTTGGGATTTCTGAAAAATGGTAAATTTTGGAATCGGGTATTTGGAGAATAATCCAAGTATCCTTATTGGAATATTTTATGAAAACTCTTGGAACTCAGGTATTCGGTAAATGACCGAAATATCCTTATTGGAACTTTTGTGAATATTTTTCAAATCGGGTAAGGGTAAAATGACCCGGATACCCTCAATAAGTCTTTTGGAATCTGGCATGGGTGAAATGACCCGAATACCCTTGGAAAAAAGAATTTTGTGATCAAGTACGGCCCCAGAAAATAAGAAATGTTTTGATTTGGAAATCCTATGGGATCAGATGACCCTCTGGCCTGATCAGTCAGATGGGGTTGGTATTGTTGCGTTGAGTACTCAACAGGGACTTTGATCTTTGTACTAGCCCATGTTAGAGATAGACGACCCCAAGTAACCTGATCAGTTCTGGGAATTGTCTTACTCCAAACAGGGCGACAAGACATTGTGATGAGTCATCCCTGGCTAGCCATTGTGAGCCCGGCAATTGCCTGTTGATTATGATTGGTGGGTTGTTCACATGAGACCGAGCGGGGACACTCGGTGTGTTCAACCCCTTGCCACCTCGATGGTGATTGATGTCAGGATTGGGACCCCTGGCTTATGGTGGCAAGTAAAAGATCCCTAAGTACACGGTAAGGTACATTGGTATGCTACTCACCCTTCCGGCATGACACGGGTGACGTGCTGTAAGGCGCAGTCCCTGGCACAAAAGACCGTGTAGCCGAAGGCAAAGTTCTTTGAACTTTGCACACAGGTCGCACTTCTAGATGGGGAAGAACCCGCATTTATTGAATTGGGGACCGTGTGTTTGAAAATTACTGTTTTTCAAACGTATATCATAAAATGACCTGAATTTATCAATTATTGCTATTTTCCCTATTATATAATTTACTTCAGCAAAGATTTTGAAAATCGACTCTCTTTTAATGGAAACACTGGCACACACACGGGACTCACTGGGTGATTTTTCACTCACACGTGTCTTTTATCTTACTTTTTTTTGTAGAATCCGGAATTGGAAGAACCTACGGATAGAGGACGATACCACAGTGACAGCAGAATAGGTTCGGATGTCTCCTCTTTGGACCTTATATACTCTGTTGATTATTTGTTATAAAGACCCCTTGTCTGGGTATCTGGATGGGGCAACGCCCAATATTGGTATGCTTCCGTTATTACCTTTAGTAGGGGTGTTACACCATCTACGACAACCAAGTATGGACTTTAGTTGATCCACCCAAATGAATTAAACCTATTGGGTGCAAGTGGGTTTTCAAGAAGAAAACGGACATGGATGGTAATTTAGTTACCTATAAAGCACGACTAGTGGCGAAAGGTTATCATCAACAACATGATATTGACTATGATGAAACCTTCTCGCCAGTAGCTATGTTGAAATCCATCAAGATACTCCTAGCCATTGCTACTCATTATAACTATGAGATTTGGCAAATGGATGTGAAAACAGCTTTTCTAAATGGAAATCTGACTGAGGAAGTGTATATGACATAACCTGAGGGTTTCACATCCAATGATAGCACAAAGGTGTGCAAGCTACAAAGGTCCATCTATGGACTTAAGCAGGCTTCTAGGAGTTGGAACATCCGTTTTGATGAAACAATCAAAGAGTTTGGTTTCATTCAAAACATGGATGAGCCTTGTGTATACAAGAAAGTTAGTAGGAGTGCAATCATTTTCTTACTACTTTATGTAGATGACATATTGCTAATAAGAAACGATATACCTGTCTTACAAACGGTTAAAGTTTGGTTGTCCAAACAATTCTCCATGAAAGACCTTGGAGAAGCAACCTATATTCTTGGAATAAGGATCTATAGAGATAGATCCAAAAGGTTGCTTGGTCTTTCACAGTCTACATACATAGATAAAGTGCTAAAGAGGTTTAGCATAGATCAATCCAAAAAGGGATTATTACCCATGTCATATGGTATAAGCTTTTCAAAGTCGATGTCTCGCAAGACACAAGTTGAAAGGGATCACATGAGTAAGATTCCATATGCCTCGGCAGTTGGATCTATCATGTATGCTATGACATGTATTAGGCCCGATGTATCTTGTGCTCTCAGTTTGACGAGCAGATACCAATCTGACCTTGGTGAGGGTTATTGGGCGGCTGTAAAGAACATCCTTAAATACTTAAGAATGACTAATGATATGTTCTTAGTATACGGAGAAGGTGATTTGAAAATAAACGGGTATACTGATGCCAGTTTTCAATCTGACAAAGATGATTTCAAATCACAATCTGGCTACGTGTTTACGTTATGTGGAGGGGCAATAAGTAGAAAAAGTTTCAAACAAGAGACTATTGTCGACTCTACGACAGAAGCTGAGTACATTGCTGCTTCTGAACAGCTAAGGAGGCTGTTTGAATCAAGAAGTTTGTGACGGAACTGGGTGTGGTTCCTAGTGTTGTTGGTCCAATAACTTTGTATTGTGACAACAACGGAGCCATTGCACAAGCAAAGGAGCCGCGATCTCACCAATGATCCAAACACGTACTGCAACGCTATCATCTGATCCGAGAGATCATAGATAGGAATGATGCAAAGATAGAGAGAGTTCCCACAGATAAGAACATAGCTGACCCGCTTACGAAAGCACTATTCCAAAAGAAACATGATTGTCATGTTGAGTCATTCGGTATTAGATACATGAATGATTGGCTCTAGCGTAAGTGGGAGTTTGTTAGTGTTGTGCCCTAGAGGCAATCACTTGTACATTGTATATGACACATTTTCTTTTAATAAAAGGTATTATTTATCTTACAGTTTCTTATGTTTACTTTAAGTAATATAACTGTTCGATAAAGTCCCTAGTACAACACTGTGTTAAGGAAATCATGATATGAGATTCCTACTACACTGGATGGTGTTGGTACTTAAATAGTCCCTAGTCATAGTATTAATGAGACAGGACATCATTAATGTGTTAAGACTAGCATGTGTTAGACTTCCTGATTTGATCAGGCGGTGGTTCTCATAACCATGAGTATTGAGATACTCAAAGTTAACACATGGATTTTTGTTAATGGAACAAGTTCATTGGATGACCTAGCTTCGAGATAATCACATGGATAACTATTTAGTGCCAGTGATATAATCTCAATATAGCAAACGTGCAAGTATCCTTAAACTTGAGATCTCTAAGGTACTTTATTTACTGAGCCTTATACTTTGATTTCAATCTCCGGAGCTTGATCAAAGACTGCCTATAGGATGGATATTGGGTACATTATGAGGTAAACGAAAGTAGTTAAGAGGGTCAATAAAGGATTCACCACTCCTAATAGTAGACGCGAATATCTCACGGCCACTTGTAGGAATTACTACTCGGAAAGTTCTTGGCCAAGGCAAATTGTGTATTGGAAATAGTTCCAATTGATACACATCTAAAGTAGTGGGTTCCTGGTACAAGTACTATTGTATTTGGGCCAGAATTATTTCTGGAGAGAATTGACACTAATTTCGTACTCCAAACCGAATGAGATATTGTATAGTGAAAGAAGTTAATTGCACTGAAGTTTGTTATTGAAGGGTTCATGTCAAGCCACTTGACTTCCTGGACTCTTGGGTGGTCATGATATGTTGCTAGATACCGCTCATGATCTGGAAATATTGGTTTATTAATTGATAAATTAATAAACCAATCCTAATTAGAATTAATATGATTAATTCTAATTAATTATGGATTATTAATCTTAAAGACGTTTGGATTAATTCATGTTCTCTACCGTTGACTGCGAAACCTAATAGGTCACACACAATGGAGGATTATATACTCAAGATGTTATTTGATAACATAGTGGGGTTAATTAAGAGAAAGAGAAGTTGTTGTGGACAAATTTAATTAGTTATAATTCGTGGCCCAAGTTGTAATTGTGAGAACTTGATGTTTTCAATTCCAAATAGGGAATTCTAATAGGATTAGAATTCTCAGTTTTTGGGAAAGGAATTTCGTGTGATATATAGTAGATATAACACACGAAAACCCTAGCTAATGAGACACACGAAATCCCCAGCCAAGTCACACATTTTTCCCTTCTTCTCTCTCCTTCTCGTTTTGCTGAAAACAAGAGAACCCTAGCCGCCATTATTATTTCTGCTAACACAGGAAATTTTGGTGCTTAAGTGTATCCTCTGCGTGGATCACTGTTAGAGATAATCACACACTGTGAGTATAGTGGTTAGACGTTCAACTCACGTGGAGATTGATCACGAGGATTGCTGGATCACGCCCCGACTTTAAGAAGAAATTTTTGTTCTTCGGACGATCACCCAAAGGTAAAAGTTGTTACCTTTACTCTCTTTATGTCTTGTTTTCCACACATAAACGGGTCCTGGGTAGGGCTGTTCAAAATACGGTCCAAACCGATTTGTCGAACCGAACTGAACCGAATATATAAGTTCAGTTCAGTTTTTTAGGGAAACGGTTCGATTCGGTTCGGTTCAAGGAGGGATTTTTTAGTTCGGTTCGGTTGAATTAAAATTCAACCGAACTGAAAAACCAAAATATGAATTTAAAAAATTTTATTTTTTTAATAAATTAAAACTAAAAAATGGAAAGAAACCCTAAACACCTCTCTTTCACTCCCGACTGTGCGTCTATGCCGCCAACTTCTCCTCCTCCCAACTCCCTTCCCTTTTGCTACGGGTGGCAATCGTGTCGTGTTTGGATTGGCGAGTCGTGTCAATTTGAGATAATTACACTTGACAGGTCAATTCGAACACGACCCGATTAATAAATGCGTCGTGTCGTGTCAACCCATTTATTTTCGTGTTGTGTTCGTGTTATAAAATGGGTTGACACGATTAGGCACAAAAATTAAATAAATAATTACTAAATTCATCAACCCGTATATCTACTAAACCCGTCAATCTGTGCACCATTACACAAAAAAATTTAAAAAATCAAATCAAATCATATAAAATTAAAAAACTAATAAAATAGTACGTAAAGTCATAAATAACCAATAAAATAACAAACCATCCCGCTAAATATCTAGAGATCTTAATAAATTCATAATATTTAATCTTAAAAATCTAAACAAATGTAATTTTGCAATAAAATTAGATTGTTCAAGAAATTATTTTCTCTAGATATTTAGAACAACAATTTTTTCGTAGCATGCCAGGAATTTTAAAGAGTAAATGGAGAGTCGAAAATGAGCACGAAAAGAAGGCTTGCCATTATAGGGTGTAATTCAAATTGTCTTTGTCTCAATGTCAGAAATAGCAAAGTATACGAACTAGTTAATTGATACTGAGTGAACTTTACCCTCTGGTGAATGCACCGCACGAACTTCTTTTCATTCTATATTCGATTCGGCCTATAAGCATATTACATACGTTATTTCCTAAAGGTCTAACCTTCCCCTTTAAACTCGCGTAAGGTCGTTGCTTACCAACTTGTAATAATATTATTATTATAGACACTAAATAATAATTAATTAAGAATGATTCATTTACTATACATCAAGCAAATAACCACATTAACATCATTTATTTTCTTTAAGAGATCTCATATAATTAAACAAAATAGACACACAAATAATTTAATTAATTCATATAATAAATTTTAATTCTATTAATTCATGTAAAAATATTAAATTATCTAATTTTCTATAGTAAAATTTGTAGGGTATTACAAAAAGTATTAAATATAAATATTAAAAAAATTTAAACGGGTTCGCGGGTTGAAACGGGTTGAACCCGTTTATGACCTGTACACGTTTAAAGTTAAACGGGTCAACCTGTTTCGACCTGAACCTGCGAAACCACAACCTTAACCCGCTATAACCGTGTCATGTTCGTGTCGTGTTCAATATTGCTGCCCCTACCTTTCGCTTTCCTTCTTCAGTTCTTCCATCCTTATTGCCGGAAGCGGAAAGTTGATATCCCTTTTTCACTGTCCAACTCCAACCTCCATTAACTCCATTTCACTGTCCAATCCAACCTCCATCGACTCCATTTCGATCTCCTTGATATCCCTTTCACCTCCATCCCTTTCAGTGTAGGGACTGCCACGGTGCCATTGCCGCCTGCGGACTGGTGTTCGGTAGGGTGTAAGCCATTCCGGATAGCAAGGCCAGAGTCACTCCTTCCTCAATCCTCATTCGGTCATTCCCCACTAGTCACTGCCACTGCCAGAAAGCCCAGAACCAGAACCCTGAAGGTATCATCGGTGAGCTCAGCAGAAGGTATGATACATTCTAAATCTCCCCTTTTTTTTTCTTTGCTCAGATGGTATGGAATTTGAAATAGACATGATTTTGATTGCAATTTAGATCCTCTGGCTCTCTTCTATCATTCTATTGTGTTGTGAAATTGTAGAGAGTAAATAAATTGTAGCACTGGCAATTGGCAAATCAGAAGTTACCAGAGACTAAACTACAATGCTAATATGCTATCTTTTTCTTCCTTCATTTTAGCAGCTGTCATTGCTTTGTTCTGGTCTGCTGGTCCCTTCCCTGGGTTAACTTCTATTGTCTTACACTTGCTTAAGGCTCGTGAGGTTAGCTATTGTCCTAGATAAAGCCCCTGATAAACCTTAACTCGGAGCTCCACTGTTGAACTCAGAAAATCCCAAAAAAAAAAAAAGACATTGTAGGAGCAAATCAAAGCTTCAACTGAAAACCCAAGGGGGAAAAAATCAATCACCTGGCAAATAAATCTTCCACAACATTTTTTAGCATTCAAATGCTAAAATAACCCTGATTAGATAATCTTTACCTTGAGGATTGCGACCTTCATATGAGATACAAAGAGTAGGAGCAAACAGAAAAAAGAAGAGAACAAATATGCTAAAGTTGAGTAGGAGAGACATCAGACATGGTGATCGCATTTTCATTCAAGAGATAATCAAGAAAACATCCTCCACAAGATGGACTGAGCTGTTTGCATTTGTTTGAGCTATTTGCCTTTGTTTCACAAATACTAATACCAACACTGTTACATGTTTTATTCTTGTTTGCTACTTTCCTCTCTCTTTGAGTTTTCCTAAAAGCTTACTTTTTCAGTCACCCTCTTCTCTTCTGTTGTGCGCAAAAATATAACACAATGTGTGAATGTGGGTTTAAGTGACTTTACATTTTATTATGCGAGTTCTTAGCTTGCATCTTTCATTTGTATTAGATTTTCATATCATAACTCATGGATTGGTGGGATGAAGTCATAGAATTTCAAATCCCCTTGAATCATTTAAGTTAGGATTGGTTAATCATTATTTATCTTAGCATCCCATCTCTTGTTATCTTGTGAACTTGATCCTTTGAAGAATTTGCCTAGTGATTATCATTTACATTTTTTACTTACAGTTTCTAAGTTTATTTACATTTTTAGTTGTAGGATGTCAGATCAAGCAGATAGTATCCCTAGGAGTAATTCACAAGATAATCCAGCAAGTCATGAAGGGTCTAATACTTCAAGCAATAACCAATGGAGTTCTAAGAAGAAAAGGGAAATAGCACCATGATCAATTGTGTGGTCACATTTTACTAAATATACAACTGAAGATGGAGAAAAAAAAAAGCAAGGTGCAATTATTGCAGTCTTTCTTATGCAGCTGATCCTGGCATAAATGGTACTACTTCACTGAAAAATCACATGAAAGGCTATTTGAAAAATCCATACAATAATGAGGCTCATGCAACCCAACTACAACAACAACCACACTCACTTGCACATAGTGGTAAGGTCGGTTCAGTTGTTACTTGGAGGTTTAATCAAACTGATACTAGAAAGGCATGTGCATATATGATTATTGTGGATGAGCAACCATTTTCATTTGTTGAAAAAGAAGGATTTAGGCATTTCATGTCTGTTGCTTGCCCATCTTTCCAAATTCCGTCTAGAACTACCATTACAAGGGATTGTTATGATATCTATTTGAAAGAAAAGACAAAATTGAAGGGTTTTTTGAGACATTCAGCTAAGAGAATTTATCTTACCACTGATTCATGGACTTCTGAACAGCAAATTAATTATATGTGTCTCACTACTCATTTTATAGATGATGATTGGGTATTGCATAAAAGGAATCTAAATTTTTGTCCAATAGACAGTCATAAAGGTGAGGCGATTGGAAAAGGGGTGGAAAAATGCTTACTTGACTGGGGGATTGAAAATGTGTTTGCAATTACTATTGATAATGCGAGTTCTAATGATGTTGCTGTTAGTTATTTGAAGAAAAGATTTTCTAATTGAAGTACTAATTTGCTTGGGGGAAAGTATCTTCATGTGAGGTGTATAGCACACATAATAAATCTTGTTGTGTCTGATGGTTTAAAAGAGATTTGTCCTTCCATTACTCATGTTCGAGCAGCTATTAGATATATAAGGCAATCTCCGAGTAGGTTGAAAAAGTTTAAGGAGTGTGTTGAAATGGAAAAGATAGAAAGCAAGAGGTTATTATGTTTGGATGTTCCCACTAGATGGAACTCGAGTTATTTGATGTTAGATATAGCTTTGAATCTTGCAAAAGCCTTTGAAAGATTTTAAGATTTAGATCCACATTTTAAAGTTGATCTACTAGTTGATCATGGTGGGCTACCTAGTGAGGAAGATTGGGATAATATTTCTCGTTTTGTAAAGTTTTTGGGTCACTTCTATGAACTTACATTGCAGATTTCTGGTTCATTATATGTGACTTCAAATCAAGTGCTTCATGAACTTAGTGATGTGGTTAAATTGTTGAATACTTGGGAATGTAGTGATGATGGAGAGTTGAGTCAAAAGGCAAAGAGAATGAGAAATAAATACAATAAGTATTGGGGGAATCATGAGAAAATGAATTTCATCATGTTTTATGCAGTTATTCTTGATCCCCAATTTAAATTGCATTATGTTGGGTAGTTGATTCAAAAGATGTATCCGGATAATATTACTCTTGGGGATAAGGTGAAAGAAGGTATTCACGAGCTTTTTGAGGAATATAAGAGGATGGATGTTTCTCAAGTTGATTATTGCTTACCACTGCCATCGTCAAGTGCATCTTCTAGTTCAATTTCAAGTCAACATTCACAATATTCATTGAAGCTATCATTAAAAAGGCGAAATTTAGAAGTAGACACTAGGCATGAGTATGATATGTTTCTTAATGAGGGTGGGGGAGTTGATACAAAAAGTGAATTGGATAAGTTTCTTGGTGAAGAAAGGGAAAAAGATGAAGATGATTTTGATATTCTAAAGTGGTGGAAGCTTAATGCTCCAAGATTTCCTATTGTTGCTCAAATGGCTCGTGATATATTGGCTGCTCCAGTTTCTATGGTTGCTTCTGAGTCAGATTTTAGCATGGGAGGTCGTGTTCTTGACACGTTTAGAAGCTCTTTGACTCCAAGAATGGTGCAATGTCTTATGTGTGCCAAAGATTGGTTGTGCAATGAAGCAAAACCAGTTAATATTGAAGAAGACATTAACATTCTTGAAAAAATGGACCATGGTAATCTATTTCATGTTCTATTTTAGCTTTTTAATACTTGTAGATATTTATTTATGTCTTAATTTATTTTCTAACTTTTTATTTAATTTCCTTTTGTAGAATTTGCAAAATGTGGTCATAAATCAACCATTCTTGATCTTTGCAGAGAATTGAAGCGATTGAGAATTCAAGTAAGCTATTTTTCTTTAAATTCATGCCTAAGTATCATATTTTTAGTTAAATTTGTCTCTTGGAAACTTCAATTCACACTTGAGCATTTTTCAGAGGGACTTCGCTTTGAATGGGAGGAACCAAGTAAAGAAAATAAATTGATGTCCACTGTCCAAGGCAGAAATGGGTAACATAATTCTTTGTCTTACTTTAAGGTGGAAACTGGAAAGTGAAATGTTGTATATGTTGTTGGAGTTTAACTATATTATAAACACATCTCTATTTTCTCAATGATTTACTTTTCCTTTGACACTTATATGATGCAATTTGAATGGTATCATTTCTAGATGTTTAGATGAAGATAATGGATGATGTTTAGATGAATAGTCTCATTTCTAAATGTTTGGATGAAGATATTGGATGGTGTTTGGATGTTTGTGGAGTCATTGAGAACTATGTGGATGTTTGGAGTCATTGAGAAATATGTAGAAGTTTGTGGGGTCATTGAGAAATATGTGGATGTTTGGATGTTTGGAGTCATTGAGAAATATGTTTGGATGTTTGGTCATGTTTGGATGTTTGGAGTCATTAAGAAATTTGCGGTGATTAAGTATTTTTGTTTTGCAGTCTATTTGTATTTTGTAGTATGATTGTAGGAGTATAGATACATGTAAAGACATTTAGTGATGAAGGATGGATTTATGATGGATTACTCTTGCAATAGGAAGGAGAATAGGAAGGATTCAGGGGGTTTACTGGACTTATTTGGTTGGTTAAAATAAGGGGAAAAAGTGGATGTTAAATGTTAAATGTTGCTAGAAGTTGATAGTTGTAGTAGTACTGCTATAACTTTCAGGTTGTGTAAGTTATCATAGGGTAGGCAGTGGTGCTGTTGAGGGGAATGTTGGCTGGCTCAAGGCTTTTAACAGTTAAATTCTTGTTTGTGTAAAGGATTTATGAATGCTTCGGACTAGGCTTCATTCCTCTCAACGATGTAAAAGATGGTTGGCTGTGTTTCTTGCAGCTTTGATGGGCTGTTTTTATGCATACGTGAGTGTTAGATTGAAAGGAGTATTGACTGGCTCGAGCTAGAACTGATATGTAGCAGGCTAGGTGTGATGATTCCTAGTACCTTGTAAGAGTGATTCTTAAAGCTGTTCCTTTTTTTTCCCCCAATTTTGCCCTCGGTTTATTACAGCAATCTTTTGTGTTTAACTCCTGTAGAGCAGCAATATCATTCTTAGAATCTAAGAAACAACCAATTTAAACTCAAATTTATGATGCATGTTGCCTCCTTAATTTTTGATAACTGATTCTTTTTCATTATCTATTCCAGCTTACCGGAGATTTGGACAAGATGGCTATTGAGGAAAATTGGAGGGCTAGTGGCTACTGATGTGAATCATGTGATGTTGTGTAATATTTTTCTTTATACCTATGTAATGTAAATGTAATGGTATTGGACTCATTGGTTAAATGGTTGGATTGGATAATGTGTATTGGGTCATTTTTAATATTTTGGACTTTATATTGGACTTAGATTTTAGTGATGTCTGTTGGGCTTTGTTTAATGGGCTAGGATTTTAATTTTCGGTTATAGACCGAACCGAACCGAACCGAACGAAAGCTATTCGGTTCGGTTGTCCCAGTTTTACGCAATGACCAATTCGGTTCGGTTAGACAGCAAAAAAACTAAAAACCGAATAAAATCGATTTAAAAAATTGAAAACCGAACCGTTAACCGTTTGAACAGTCCTAGTCCTGGGAGGGTATCTCATTTTATTTTTCGCTACACCGTATACGATACGAGCCCAAGATAACCAACAGGAACTCGGGTATTCGGTAAATGACCGAAATATCCTTATTGGAACTCTTATGAATATTTCTCAAATCGGGTAAGGGTAAAATGACTCGAATACCTTCAGAAAATCTTTTGGAAATCGGGTATCGGTAAAATGACCTAAATTCCCTTGGAAATGACTTTTGTGATCGAGTATGGGGAAAATGACCCCGATACTCTTGGAAACTTGTTTTGATGTGTGAATAGAACCCTTTATCTGGTTTCAACATGATTTTGGAAAAATGTTGTTTTGCCCCAAAAATGTTTTGCTATGAAAATTCTGTGAGATCAGATAACCCTCTGGCGTGATCAGTCAGACGGGGTTGGTGATGTTGAGTACTCAGCAAAGATTTTGATCTTTATACTAGTCCATGTTAGAGATAGACGACCCCAAGTAACCTGATTAGTTATGAGGATTGTCTTACTCCAAACAAGGCGACATGACATTGAGATGAGTCGTCCTGACTAGCTGTTTTGAGCCTAGCAATTGCTTATTGATTATGATGGTGGATTGTTCACATGGTACTGGGCGGGTACACTCGGCGTGTTCAATCATTTGCCATCTCGATGGTGATTGACGTCAGGATTGGGACCCCTGGCTTATGGTGACAAGTAAAAGATCCCTAAGTGCAAGGTCAAGTACATTTGTACACTGCTCACCGTTCCGACATGACACGGGTAACGTGCTATAAGGCACAGTCCTTGGCACAAGAGACCGTGTAGTCGAAGGCAAGGATTGCAGGACTTGCATACAAGCCGACCTTCTGTTGGAGAAGTGCATGTGATTGGAAAAAAAATGGGGCAATGATTTGAAAGTTGAAACACCGTTTTCCAAAAAATTATTAAGTTCTGAATACACTCTTCATTCAAGAGTTTTGGATTCATTTCTAATGACCAAATGATATGTTATTTCATAAAAGTTTTGTATTCTCTGCTTCTTTAATAAACATTAGCACACACAGGAGTCACTGAGTGATTTTCCACTCACACGTGTCTTTTACCTTACCCTTTTGTAGGATCCGGAATTGAAAGAATCTAAGGATAGAGGACGATACCACAGTGACAGCAGAATAGGTTCAGACATTTCCCTTTTTGGATAATGTACCTTATTACTGAGGTTGAATGGAAATTTTCATGTATGAAATTCTTTATTACTTGTGCGCACTTGACCATCAGTATAGGTTGTTGTATGAATCTGGACTTGCATACTCTATTGATTTATGTTATAAAGACCCCTTGTCTGGGTAACTGGACGGGGCGACAGCCAGTGTTGATATGCTTCCGCTGTACTTTTAGTAAGGGTGTTACATTAGTTAACCTCCTTAAACTCTTGATTATGCGGAATGTGATTATCATGCCATCTTTTCATCTTTTCCTTATACAATTTGGAATGCTCATAAGCATTAACTCTCCATTCATCCAACTCATTTAATTGGAGCAATCTCTTTTTTCCTGCATTCTCAAAATCAAAATTAATAAGTTTGATTGCCCAAAATACTTTATGCTCAATCTCTATAGGTAAATGACAATTTTTTTCATAGAACAATCTATAAGGAGTTGTGCCTATAGGGTCTTATATGCAGTCCTACAAGCCCAAAAAGTGTCATCCAATTTTGAACTCCAATCTTTACATGTATGATTAACAACCTTTTCCGAAATTCTTTTAAGTTCCCTATTTACTACCTTAAGTTTACCACTTATTTAGGGTGATATAGGATAGCAAACTTATATGTTTAAGAATCTTATCAAATTAATTGTTACAAAAGTGAGTTCCTCTATCACTAATGCTCTTAGTACTCCAAAACAAATAAAAAGCTTTTTAAGAAATTTGACCACTATCCTTGCATCATTAGTCAATAAGGCTTGTGCCTCAACTTACTTATACATATAATCCACAGCAACCAAGATGTATTTATTACCAAAAGAATTTGGAAAAAGGCCCATGAAATCTATTCCTCGATAATCAAATACCTCACAAGCTTGAAATTAACATAGGTTTTGGAAATCTCACCTATCCTTTGACACTTATTACAATTTTTAACAAACCTGTGGGAATCTTGAAGATGGATACCAATAGAATTTAGACTCAAAGACTTTCCTAGCAATGCTATTAGCTTGATAATGACCTCTAACTGGTCCTTCGTAGTAATGTCTTAGAATGTCCACGATTTTAGATGAATCCACACATCTTCTGATGACAAGATCTGTACAATATCTGAATAAGAGAGAATCCTCCCAAAAATAATACTTCACATAGGAAAGGAATTTTTTGCTTTGTTGTGAAGTAAAATCCTTGGAAAGAATTCCTATTGCTAAATAGTTAGCAAAATCTAGAAACTAAAGAGATTGAGGACTTTTACCTTCCAAAAGAACAAGTTATTCATCCGGGAAAGTGTCATTAATCTCTTCTTCTTTCAATGATTCTAAGTGAGGATTCTCCAATCTTGATAAGTGATTCGCAACTAAGTTTTCAGCTCACTTTTTGTCCCGATTCCAAGTTAAATTCCCTCAATAATAAAATTTATCTAATTAATCTAAGCTTAGAATCATGCTTGGCCAATAGGTACTTAAGTGCTAATCAATCACTTTAGACAAGACAAGCTAAGAATGAAATTTATCTTATAATAAGCAACTCATTTTCCGTAGTGGTGTAATTTTCTTGTACCGCTGTAAGAGTTTTGTTTGCATAGTAAATTAGCTGAAAATGCTTATCTCTCATTTGTTCAAGTACTATGCCAAATGCAAAGTCACATGTATCACACATTAATTCAAAATGAATAGACAAATCCAGTGCAATCAAAATACGAGAATTTATCCAAAAAAAAATTCAACACATTAAAAGCATGAAAACATTTTTAATCAAAGTTTAAAATGGCATCCTTTTCAAGAAAAGAAGTAAGAGGTTTAGAAAAAAATTTGAAAAGTCTAAGATAAACCTCCTATAAAAACCTACATAAACAAGAAAGCTCCTGATAACTTTCATCGAAGTAGGAAGAGGAAGCTCTTCAATTATGTCAATCTTTGCTCTATCAACCTCAATACCTTTTCTTAAAATCTTGTTCCCTAAAACATGCCTTCTTGAACTATTGATAAGGGTAAAATATACATATATTTTGTTGGCATTTGTAATGTATTTATGCATAATTTTTTTAGATCAAATTCTTTCATTCTCCTCACTTTGTTATGTTTTGTGTGGATTGATGATTAATGGAAAAATGGTGAAAACAAACACAAAAACATGTGAAAAGAGCAAAACAAAAGGCCACCAACATTAGGTGGTGCGTGGGAAAGAGTTTCGGCTAGTTTCTGTGCAAAAAAAAGACCAAAACGTAGCATTTTCGGCACTCCAGACAGATTTGAGCTGGCCCTAGCTCAAAGCTTGAGCTGGAGCTGGCTCAAAGCTACCTACACAAGGAAATACAAAGTACAACCAACACCGACTGATTTAGAGCAACCCGGGCCAACTGATTTCTGGAATTTGACGTGAAAAAGGAGTTTTTGAGTAGAATTTGGCAACTTATGTTAAGATCCTTTAGAAATTGATTGGGGAAAAAATTAGGACTCTTGTATTGACTTTTTGAAAATCTAAACTCCTATAAATATAAGAAAACAACACCTATTAAAGTAGTTTTCACCTTTAGAACTTGCAAACCTATTGGAAACTCCTAGAGAAACACTGAGATTTAGAAGGATCAAGGAGACTCTTGGAGAAGGAAAAAGGGTTTATCAATAAGGTTTCAAGAAAGAAGAAGAATGTTTACTTATCTATGAGTGATTTCTTTTTCTCTTCTTGTAATTTATTGGCAATTTGAATTTTAATTGTTGTAGTTGTATTTAGAGGATGTTTTTGGATTCATAGCTTTGTATTGATTTTAGTTATTTGCTCAATTAGTTGTTATTCTTAGTATTTGATTACTTATTTTTATTGGTGAATTGATAAAATTGGATCTTCTTTCTAATGGACTTGGGAAACGAAGTTAGGAATGAGTTTAATATAATTAATTCTATATGTGTTATCTTAACTGGATTGGGAAAGAATGTTAAGAATTGAACTTGAATAATCAAAGATTAGTTGATTTTTCCTAGAGCATAGGGTCATTGGCTAATTTCATACTTTGATATTGTCAAGAGTATAGGAATATTAATTGAGGAATGCGTTCCATGCATCTTTTGGTTGCTTTGGTTTGATTGGAAAATCTGCTAAATTGACTAGAAAATAGTGATTCCATGAATTGGGAAATAAGTGGAGTCTATATTTTATTCCTTCATGGTGCTAAGATGATAATTAATTGTGATAATTGCTAATTAACCATTGTTATGTCTTCAAGAATTTCTATCTATTTATATGTCTTTTCTCCTTATTCTCGCACCTTAATTTTCCTTGTAAATTTGATCTATTCTCTAGAATATTAGGATAGTAGGTTATTTACTTCTATTTATTCTATTGGCTAAACAATAAAGATTTAGGTAAAGTAAGGTAGGAGCCTAAGTTCCTGTGGATTCAATACTTGCAATTCCCTATACTATATGATGGGCATACTTGCCAGTATGTGTTGTTTTAGTGGTTAGCATTTAAATTAAAACTTGATTAATTGTGGCCCTTTGTTGTTAATTTTTCCAACACTAAAAAACACGTATCAACTATAAAGTGATACTTTTCCCAATTAAGCATAAGCCTAGTTTCCTCACATCTTTGAAGTAATCTTTCTAAAATTTTCAAACATAGATCAAATGAACCCCCAAATATAGCAAAATCATCCATAAATACTTCTATTATGTCCCCCACTAATCCTTCAAAAATAGCCATAATACATTTTTGAAAAGTACCTGGACCATTGCAAAGACCAAAATGCATTCCATAATATGCAAAGTACCAAAAGGGCATATGAAAGTTTTCCTTTCTTGATCCTCCATAGCTATGGGAACTTAGAAACAACCTAAAAAACTATCTAGAAAGAATAGTACTCATGTCTTGCTAGCCTTTTTAGCATTTGATCAATAAAGGGAAGAGGAACATGATCCTTCCTTATAGCCTCGTTCAACTTCCTATGATCAATGCATACCGTCCAATCGGTAATCAATCTTATGGGAATGGGTTCGTTTTTGTTATTGGGAGCCACAGTTATTCCTCTCTTCTTTGGGACTACGTATGTTGGACTTAACCAAATATTATCCAAAATAGGGCATATGATACCTACATCTAACAACTTTATTACTTTTCCCTTTACCACATCCTTTATGTTTGGGTTTATCCTTTTTTAGGGCTACACTACTAGTTTAGCTCCTTCTTCTAACAAGATTTTGTGAGTGGAAAAAAAAAAGGACTAGTCCCCTTGATGTCAATGATTTTCCAAGCTATAGCCTTTCTATGCTTCTCCAACATGTAAACCAATTTGGTCTTTTGTTCATTAGTGAGGTTTTTTGAAATAATTACTAGCAATTTGTTCCCCTTTTTTTTAACAAAAATACATATTCTAAGTGCCCTGGCAATTCGTTGAGTTCCAACACCAATGGATCCTCAATGGATGATCTCATTCTACCTGGACTATCTTTTTCAATTGTCTCAAATATTTCTGGCTCGTGTTCTATCTCAGAATTCTCCAAATATATGATCAAGTCCCTTATAGATGATTAAGTAAGTTCACCTTCCTTTCTTGTATCCAACAACAATTCCAAAGAATCCTTGATCATAAATTCCTGCACATGTTCACAAATATAGTCATCTAAATTGTCAACCATAAAACATGAATCATCACAAGATATTAGATGCTTCATACTCTCATGTGCTTGAATGATGACCTCTTCATTCCCAATCATAAGTGTTAACCTTGCCCTATAAATATCAATTGTTACTTTTGTAGTTGCTAGGAAATGCCTACCTAGGATTAAAAGGACTTTAGCATCTTCATTCATGTCAAGAATTACAAAATCTACAAATGAAATGAACCTATCTAATTTTACAAGCACATCTTTCACAATGCCCTTAGGATATTTAATAGATCTATTAGCCAATTGAATACTCATCCTAGTAGGTTTTAGTTCTTCTAGGCCTAAATTTTTAAATATTTTGTATGGCAAAAAATTAATGTTAACTTCTAAATCTACTAATGCATTACCAAAAGTAAGACTACCAATAAGATAAGAAATAGAAAAACTCCCTAGATCCTTTTCTTTTTGTGGTAGGTTCTCTTAAGCTTGGAAGATAGTTGAACATTCCTTTTTTAAGATCACAGTAAATAATTCTTCTAATCTCTTTTTGTTCAAAAAAATGTTCTTGAGGAACTAGGCATATTTTGGCATTTGTATTAAAGCTTCAACAAATGGAATTTGATGTGCAATTGTTTGAATATTTTTAGGAATTTTTCAAATTACTAATTAATTTTTACTTTCTATACTTGATAAGGATAGGGTACCAGAGGTTTGAATACTGGCAGAATTTTTTTCTCAACATCAGTTCCTCTATTTTAGCCTGCACTGATTCCTCAGACTTGGCTGGTGCTGGCTCCTCTCTGTCTACAAATGTGTCATTTCCCGTTGCTGACTGGCACCAGCTACTTATTTCTAGTTAGCACTAGCTACTTTCTATCGAGTCAGCTAACTTTTTCCCACTCTGTAGTGTAATAGCTTCTGCATTCTCTTAGGAATTTGGTCCTATGATGACCAATGTTGTCTCAACTTGTTTTTCTATAATCAAATCCATCAAGAAATATATTTGATTTTATAAATTATGAATTAGTTCTTCTCGACGTCTTATAACTGCCTTCACCTCATCGAATCATGAGGCCTCGATGATCATAAATTTTTCCAACATGGTTTCAAGGGTATGTAAATCAGTAAGCTATGATTGCGGCACTATTCTTGTAGTGTCCAAGCCCTACATGGGACTAGGTATTATCCATCCTAAAGTAGTAAAGTCTCCATCCAAATCCTAATCTTGGCATTGATCTCCCATGTTGATATTTATATCTCCTAACAAGACAATTACAGAACTAGTATTAAAACGGATGCAAAACATTTAATACAAATAATTACCATGGTAGCTCAAGCATGGTGACATATATCACATATGTACAATATTGATGAAATCCTAAATAGTAAAAATATCACAAAATCATACAAACAACAAGAAAATTATGAACATGATACCTGATTACAATAAGGAACATATTTACATGTGTGTGTGTGTGCGTGTGTGTGTGCGCGCGCAGGGGGCTAAATTAATAGAATTCAAACTTTCATAATATTGATTCTCGGCAACCACCAAAAACTTGATATGGGTTGTCTTAGGTATACAAAAATCAATTATTTCTAAGATCATTCCTCAACCAAGTTGTAATTAAAACTTCAATTCCAAAACTACACATATAGAGCAAATATGCTCATCACAAGTATAGCATAGGGAATTAATAAGTATTAATCCATAAGGAATAAATACCACTAATTACTTTCATTCTTTATTGTTTAGCCCACCAAAACTAGAAAAGATAAACATAAATAAATAAATACACACACACACACACACAAGATCAATTATGCACAAGATAAGAATTAGAATATGTACTTAGACAGGATTCCTAAGAACATGATAAATATCAAGTTAGAAATCATCACAATTAATCAATCAAATCTAGCATCATGAAGAAATAAAGTTAGAGTCCACTCTCTCTCAAGTTATGGATTCACTATCACTTAAACAAATTAATGGATATCTTAACCTCATTAATCAACCAAAAAGATGTATTAATTCCAATTCCTTAATAATAAGGCCCCTATTTCTAGGCAATATAAATATAAAAGAAATTAACATCCTTATCTCTAGGTGACATTAAAATTTTCTATAACTACCAAGTTCTTAACCCTTAATTCCTTTCTTGAGTTAAGTAAGAGATAATAAATATAAAATCAATTGAATTAAAACTCGCTCTTAACTTTTTTCTCAAGTTAATTAGAAGAAAAGCAACAATCAATCAATTAAAAAAATAAATCTAAGCAATCAAATACTAGAAATTGGCAAGTAACTAATCAAAGAGTAAAACTTAATACAAAATCATAATCCTTAAGTCATCCTTCTAAAATACAATAAACCAATAAAAACAACATTGTAAAGGAAAAACAAAAAAACAAAAAGAAGAGGAACTCATAGACAAGCAATCCTCCTTCTTCTCTTGAAGGCTCTCCTTAAACAATGATCCTATCTTCTAAGAACACTCAACTCACCTTCTCAATTATAATTGATCTTGTACCTATTTTATGATATTATCTTGATAATGTCTATTAGGCGTCTTCTTTCATATTTATATACAACTCTTGGTTTCCAAAAAATATCCAGAAAAGTCCCTTTCTATGTCCAAAATCATCTCCAAAGGATCTAACAGGAAATTGTCAAATAATGCTCAAAATTGGCAAATCTGTGGCCTTTAATCCAGAAATGGGGCCGTCGAGGGTCCTTTAGATGGGTCGGCACCAACTCTTCTCTATTTCCCTCTAAAAATTCTCTACTTTACTATGTTTCTCCATAAAGAGGCCGATTTTGACTAGAATACTCTGGTTTCATTCACTTTTATGCAATTTTCACTATCTTTCAATAGACAACTCTTCCAAATCAATCCTATACAAAGGTTCATCAAAGTAGAGGGAAAAAATAGCTATTTAACTCAAAAATAACACAAATTTCATATAAATAACTGATAAAATATAGATTAATTCAAGCCCTATCATCTATTTACTTTTTTTAAGAAGTGGAATGACAATATGAATTTAAGTGATGATAAGAAGTTCCATGTAAAGGATAGTGGTTCTATACTGATTAAGATGTATGATGGAATGCTCAAAACACTTTATGCTTGGTATGTTTCTAACCTTAGAAAAAAATTAATTTCTTTAGGTGCTATTGATAAGTAAGGATACAACTATTATGATGAAAATTAGTATATCAAAGTTTCAAAATATGCTTTGATAATAAGGAAGGGTAATTACAACATGGAATTTATACTTTGATGGAAAATTCAGTAATAGAAACAACGGCAGTTTCTCATTTTTTAGCACAGTATGATAATTGTATAGAGTTATGGCATCATAGATTAGGTCATATGAGTAAGAAGGACGTTGTAATACTAAGTAAATGAGGATTATAAGATGGGGTAGAAATAGGAAAACTAAAATTTTGTGAGACTTATGTTATGGGCAAGCGGTAAAGGGTTAAATTCAATTCTGACAAACATACTTCTATTGTTATCTTTGAGTCTATTTATTTAAATTTATGGGATCCCTCTCCAGCTATCTCATAGTTGATGTAGGTATTTTGTTACTTTTATTAATAACTACTCTAAAAAATTTTAGGTAGATTTTCTGAAATCAAAGGAATGAGATATTTGGATAGTTCAAGAAATGAAAGACTATGGTTGAAAAATGGACTAGAAAACTGTTGGAATGCATGCCCTCAAACTATGTATTTGATGTAAATTCGATATAATAAATAAAAATTTTTATTCTCAAATTTTTTTATGTAATTTTACTTTAATTTGTTTCACACAATCTTGTTGGAAATGACCAATTGTATTTAAGTAAGTGATCCATGTGAATAAAGGTCTTTCACAGTAAGGTATAGATTATAGATTACTTAACATATAAAAATGTAGTTCTTAACCAGATAATGAGAATGGGAATCTTATTAGGTTTACGGTTATTATACTATGAATTCCAAATGGAAAATAATTTACCTTTAACCAGTGAGTAGTCTATTCACTTCATAGTATAAATGTATTTAGTATACGTTGAATAGGAGCCATAGTAGTAGCTTCTCAAATTACTAAAAAATTAAACCCAGACTATTACAACTATAACGTAGACTAATACCTTACGGATTGAGTATAGGTCGATGGTCTAATGAAGCTGGGAGCATATACTTTGATATACTGCAGATAAGATTCTACTGTAAGACTAATATACTTATATGTTAGGTATATGTGACCAATTAATTAAGATAGAATTATACAAGATTACTTCTATACTCCTGTTAGAGATATCGCCCCTTGTGACTGTCCAAATGATCTAGAGATCCAGGGCCCTAGGAAACATAACTTGGATATTTACTTTAGGGTAGCTCCCTAGTAAAGTAGAAACATTCTAGAAAGTCGTGGACCATTAGACTAGAAATCTAAGGATAGTAAATGTCATTTAAAGAGATGTTAGTACATTATTTTCTCTCTAAATAAATGGTGTTACGTAGAGGGTATTTTAGTCATAATACATATAGCTCGAAGACAATGCTACACGCAACAATGTCCTTAGGGTCAATATTTCCTTATAGTGATAATAGAAAATATTTAAGATACAAAATACAACTATTTCTATAGAATGGGTATTTTAGTCATTTTAGTAGCTAAGGATGATATGTCTTTTGGTCCTCGGAATAACCTGTAAATCCTAATTAATTTTGAGTTGAGAAAATGGTCTTGATTAAAGAGGATTTTAGTTTATTCAAGAAGTCTAATTTATTATTGAGTTGGAATAAAATAAAAGGTCCAGAAATATTAAATTAATTACCTAATTTAATTGGTTAATTAATTATTCAGGGCCTAAGTCGAGATTGAATAATTAGAAATTAACTTGGGCCAAAACTAGGTATAAGGTTTGATAAATTATTTTTGGTCTTTTTAAATTTTTTATTTATTTATGGGCTTTATTGGTCCAAGATTAATAAATAATTAAGGTTTATTATTTATTTATGGGCTTATTAGTCCAAGAAAAAATAAATAATAAAGCCTAGCTCGATAGCATGGACCGAGGTCCACAGACCAACACTAGGTTTAGCTAGTTTACCCTAGCTAAACATCTTCTGGTAGAGATAGGGTGAATGACATCCAGAGATATACATGCATATAGATGTATCCGGTAGTTGGTTGTTCAGTGTAAGTGAAAAAAATATTTTTTTTCTTTGTCTCAGAGTTTCATGGATAGCTAGAAAAACAAGAAAACTCTCTCATGTCTTCTCTTTCTTTGAGTTTCCTATTCTTCTGAAAATAGAAACAGAGAAATTAGTTCTCTTTGATCTTGCTTTGTAGCAATTGATCAAGAGAAACAAGGCCAGTGGTTTTCCTTTCCCTGTTGCTTTCACTGGCAATATATAGATAGTGGTCATATTCTAGAAGATCGAAGGATTTGCATTAATGCATAAAAGCCGCAGACATGTAGGATTATCTCTGGAATCTTCACGTCGATCACCAATAGGTAAAGCAGGCATGTCCTCGTCTCAGCTTGAGCAGTACAAATAGCCTCCTAAACGTAGAGGTATAATGCTTTTGAGCCTTCTGTTATGCGTGTTTTTATACTTCTATGAGTGCATTGTTTGCTCGATCCACTTTCATGTGGTATCAGAGCCTGGTTACTGGAAAACATAGGATGCATGCTAGGCTAATAATATTAGCCAGATCTAATTTGAACTTGTTGCTGGATCCTTCATGTTTTTTCTATTTTCAGCAGAAAGCCTTGTAAGCCTCAAGAGTGGAGGCATTGGTCTTTCTAAATCTCTGTGTTTTTCCTTTATTTTTCTTTGAGATCTTATGTAAGCCTGATTTATAGACATAGGTCATTGTGGTTTATGAAAACAATCTATTTTTTTTAGTTTTTATGATCAACCAAAGCCTATAGAAGTGCTCTGTGTGAAAAACAAAGAAGAACAGGGGAGGAAGAACAATGAAGAAAACGAAGAAAATCAAAACTTTAGGAAACAGACGGGCTAGGAAAGTTGCAAAGTAGCCTAGGGATGGTACCCTAGGCAACCTAGGAAGGATCTAGGCCACCCAGGTGTGGTCCTAGGCTACCCAGGGACCTCTTAAGCTGCCCAAGGATCTCTCAGGCGGCCTAGGAAAATCCTAGGCAACCCAGGAAACTCCTAGGCTGCCGAAGGTTCTCCCAGGTAGCATAGGGAACTTCTAGGCTACCCAGGGAACTTTCAGGTGGCCTAGGACACTCCTAGGTAGCCTAGGGGTAGTCCTAGGCTACCTAGGGGTGGTTCTATGCAATTTGGGCTCTACGCGATTCTAGTTTTAGTCCGGTTTAGGTCGCAATTTTTTTTTAGAGCTGTATAAGTTATCTTTGTGTAATTTTTCATTTTCTTTTGGGTCCCAAACCATACATGGTTACTTTTATGAAATAGTTATATTTTTTAAATTTTTGCATGTAAAAAGTAGTAAAGGGACAAGGATTAAATAAGGAAATTAATTAAATTGAATTAATATGTTTAATCCATTTATTTGATCACTTAGGATTTTAAAGGATAGAAAAAGTCATGAAAAAACGTCTACAATTTTTCTAGCATGCTTTTTCCTTTTTGGGATATTCCTAAGTGCATATTTTTCAAGACTAAAGTCTTGAAAAATATATTAACAAATAAAAAATAATTTTTTTAATTAATTAGGTATATTAACTTGGAACAAAATTAGTCCTTGATTATTCTCTCAAAGGTTTTGTATCCTTGACATAGAGAATAGTTGGATTTAGATATTTTGTAAGTTAATGGAAACCAATTTAATTATTTTTGCTTTAAAACATTTTTGTTAATATTATAACAAAATTAGAGACCAAAATCTCAAGAAAGTTTTTATGGAAATTTTTTTTGAAATCATTAAGTTTTTAACTTAAAATTAATCCATAGAAAATCTCTCAAAGGTTGTTAACCTTGACATAGAGATTTTATTGGTTTACATATTTTATTTTGAGTTAAGAGAAAAATTAATGTAACTTTTCGAAAAGATATTCTTTAGAAAACCTTTCGTTTAAAAGACTAAGTGGGAGAGGAATTTCAACAGTCCCATGGCTTCCATCATGGTCTTCATTAGATATCATGGTCTCCTCGGGTCACTCTGAGAGTGAACCAGTGTAGGATGTAAATTTTACAAAGATCTAGAACTAATAGAAAGGATATAATTAATACCTGAAACACATACTATGATCGGCCAACCCATATTGGAGGTTATAGTACGAGATCTGTCCATAAAAAATGAGAAAAAAATGACCATTTCATCGATAGAGTTAACTTCTAGATCATCACCTAGAAGGGAAATTGATTGGTGGTGGTTAACACACTTAGTTTAGAAAATCTGTTAATCTTTCCAATAAGCTATGTCGGTTTTTCTAAGAGCCAAATTAACTATGTTAGAGATAATAGTGAGAGGGTAGTTATTATCAGTTTTAATAAAAGAAAAAAGTGCACAAATTTTTTATTGTACACAAACTAAGAATTTTTTTTTATTTTTTTATTTTAAAAAATGGTCAGTGGTGGTTCTTTAGTTCTTTGGTCATTATTTTCCGTGAGAATAAACTAACGGATCCAAACTATATGGACTGGAAAAGGAACCTAGACATAATACTCACAGCGAAAGAGTATAAGTATACCTTGTACGAACCTTGTCCTATTTTTTGAGAAAGTCCACTAAAAAGGAGTGAGAGGCTAAAAAAGCATAAAAGAAGGCTGACAAAATGGTTCGATACTACATGTTAGCCTCCACGTCGAATGTGCTCCTGTCCAAACATGAGCACATGGCCACTACATACGAAATTAGCACGTCATTGGCCACCATGTTCACTGATAAGAGTCGACCCGCGAGGCAGGAGGCTCTTAGGACAATCTTGAACACCAAGATGGCTGAGAGAGAATTAACCAGGGAGCATATTCTCAAGATGATTAATGCTTTTGAAGAAAAGAAGTCCTGGGGGCCACTATTGACCCTAAAAGCCAAGTGGACATGGTTCTTAAGACTTTACCAGACTTCCTTGCTCAGTTCAAGTTAAATTACAATATGAACAAGTTAAAGATGACTCTAACGGAGCTGATGAAGAAGTTCCAAATGGCAAAAAAAGTCATGAGGCCTCAGTCTAAGGCCTTGGTTGCTAAGTCGTCTTCTTCAATAATCGAGGCCAAACCCAGAAAGTTAAAAAAGAAGAAAGGAAAGCTGACAACCTAACCCAACAACAAGCCCAAAGGAAAATACTTTAAATACGGCAAAAAGAGACACTGAAAAAATGAGTGTCCATAACTTTTGGCCAAAAAAAACCCTACAGGTAAAACTTACTACCTTAAGTCTATTACAATGATTGGATCATCATCCATTTAGATTGTTGATTGCAGAGCCACTAACTATATCTGTAACTTCTTGCAGGGGTTTAGAAAGATAAGGAGACTCGGGAAAAATGAGCATGGTCTCCAAGCAGAAAATGGAGCACAACTATTGGCTCAAGCAGTAAGAGATCTAGAACTTCATTTTGATTGTAATAAAATAACTTTATTAAGGGATATTTTATGTGTACCCTGTTTTAAACAGAATTTGATTTTATTTGCAAAGCTTATTAATTATGGTTATTCTGTTCATTCCGCTTTTGTATTTTTATCAGTAGAGATGGAAATATTTCATGTACTGGGTACATGTATGAAAATTTATTCTTGATAAATCTTATTAACAATCAAACAAATAATGCTCAAAGTGAACCTTTAAATAAGAAGAGAAATGACAATATTAATGACTCATATTTATGGCAATTAAGGTTGAGTCACATTAACTCAACCAAGATTTAGAGGCTAATCTATAATGGGCCTTTAACTCATTGAAATTAAAAAGTTAGCTTCAGTATGAATCATGCATTATGGGAAAGATTATCAAAAGGTCTTTTACCCAATAGGTAGAAAGAGCCAAGAAAATACTAAGTTTAGTTCATACTGATGTGGGTGGTTCCCTATCCACACCAGTTAGTGAAAGTTTTGAGTACTTCATCACGTTCATGGATGATTGAGGTTCAATTACGCTTACCTAATGAGATACAAGTATAACTCTTTTGACAAGTTCAAAGAGTATAAGGATAAGGTAGAATATAGAACAAATAAACTAATCAAAACCTTTCGATCAGATCATAATAGAAAGTACCTCTTATGTGAGTTTAAGGACAATATGGTACATCATGAAATAGTATCTCAACTCAATACTTCTAGAACACTCTAGCAAAATGGAGTAGCAGAGAGAATGAACAAAACATTAATAGAAATGGTCCAAAGCATGATGTCTCATAAAACGCTCCCAATCTCTTTTTGGGGATATGCCCTACAAAAAGAAGTATATATTCTGAACTTAGTACCTTCTAAATTAGTACATAAGACGCCCTATAAGATGTGGACTAGCGAAAGCTAAGTCTAAACTATCTCAGATATGGGGATATCCTACTTATGTATTAATTAAGGGTGATAAATTGAAACCAATATTAGAATTATGCTATTTTGTTTGGTATCTAAAAGGGACAAAAAGTGGTTACTTTTATCATGATAGGAGCAAAAGGTACTAGTAAGTACCAATGCTAGATACTTAGAGGATGAACAAAGTATGCCTACTAAAGGTTCAACTAGGATAGAACTCATGGAGAAATTGTCCGTTAAGTTAATTTCTAACAACCCAATCATAGAACAAGAAGACACAAAACTAAAGGATACTGTACAAAAAGAGCATCGTATAGTGAGAAGGTATTTAGGGTTCTAGAAAGGTGGACTAGAGAAGTCTTTGACCTAGTCTCCTATCACCAAGAACAAGATCCCACTAGATATGAGGAAGCCATTATTGATGCCGATGCAGACATGTGGCGTGAAGTAATAAAAGCAGTGATTAAGTTTATGTACTTCAATTAGCCTATGTAGCTTTGCTTGAAGGGATAAAACCCGTTGGGTATCAGTGGGAATACAAGAGGAAGACATGAGTAGATTAGAATATGAAAACCTTCAAAGTTAGGCTTTTGGAGAAAGTGTATACTCAGAAAAAGGGGATCGATTATGAGGAAGCCTTTACCCTGGTAGCTATGCTAAAATCCATCTGTATATTGCTTGCCATCGCATATCATTATAACTATAAGATATAGCAAATAAATATCAAGACAGCCTTTCTGAATGGCCATCTTAGTAAAAGCATCTATATGCTCTAACCGAAAGGTTTCGTTGGGAAAAGCCAAGAATATATGGTTTCCAAGATTCATAAGTTCATTTATAGATCAAAAACAGGCATCTAAAGTATGGAATATTCATTTTGATGAAACCATTAAGTCTTATAGATTTACTCAAAACCCGAATGAACCATGCGTGAATAGAAAATAAGAAGGTTTGAATGTGGTTTTTCTTGTTTTGTATGTCGATGACATTCTACTTATTGGTAATGATGTAGAGACATTGTCATCAACAAAAGATTTGGCTATCTAGTCAATTTAGTATAAAAGACTTGGAAAAAGCTAGTTACATTCTCGATATCAAGCTTTTTAGAATAGGAAGTAGAGAATGTTAGGTTTATTCTAAGCAACATATATTGACAAGATATTTGCTAAGTTTAACTTGGACTCATACAAAGGGGCACAAATCCCTTGCAGACATGGGTTGTCTCTTTCTTTCAAACACTATCCTAAGACACAAGAAGAAAAAGACAAGATGAATAAAATTCCTTTTACTTCGGTTGTGAGAAGTCTCATGTACACCATATTGTGTACTAAGTTAGATACGTGTTCTATTGTAGACTTAGTTAGTAGATATCAGTTAAACTCAGGAGAGGTGTATTGGCAAGTTGTAAAGAATATACTCAAGCATCTCAAGGGAACGAGAGATTATATGTTAGTTTACAGGGTTGATGATTTAGTTCCTAATAGATACACAAACTCAGACTTCTAGGCAGATAAGGATGAAAGAAAATCCATTAGTGGATATGTCTTTACCTTGTCTACAAGAGCGATTTCATGGAAGAGTATCAAACAATCTTGTATTGCTGACTCAACCGTGGAAGCTGAGTATGTGGCAGTTTTAGAGGCATCTAAGAAAGTTGTTTGGCTCTGAAAGTTCTTTTCAGAACTTAGAGTTATTCCACACATGGACAAACCGACTATATTATATTGCGACAATTCAGGAGCTGTTTCGCAGTCAAAAAAATAGAGGAACCACAAGAAAGTTAAACACATTAAGAGGAAGTACCACCTGATCTAGGAATTTATTCAAAGACGAAAAATCGTTGTGGAATAGATAGCCTTGAAAAATAATCTAATAGATCCATTCACCAAGCTTTTAGCAAATAGAGTCTTTAGAAGACACTTAGATGCCATAGGGATGCGCATCTATGGGCTTACATAGCCTTAGAGTACAAATAGGAGATTGATGAAATGTATGCCCTCAAACTATGTATCCTATGTAAATTTGATGTAATAAATAATTAAAAATTTTTATTCTCAAATTTGTTTGTGTAATTATACATTAATTTGTTTCGTACAATCTTGTTGGAAATGACCACCTATTGTGTTTAAGTAAGTGATCCAAGTGAATAGAGGTCTTTTACAGTAAAGTATGGATTATGGATTACCTAACACATAAAAAGCTAGTTCTTAAATAGATAATGAGAATAGGAATCTTATTAGATTTATGGTTATTATACTATGAATTCTAAATGGGAAATGGCTTACCTTTAGCCAGTACGTAGTCCACTCACTTCATAGTATAAGTATATTTTGTATACGTAGAACAAGACCTGTAGTAGTGGTTTCTCAAAGTACTAAAATAATAGAAACCCAAACTACTATAGCTACAATGTAGATTAATAACCTAAGATTTGAGTATAGGTTGGTAGTCTATGGAAATTGGGAGTATATAATTTGATATACTGTATGTGAGATTCTACTGTAGAACCAATACACTTGCATATTAGGTATGTATAACCAGTTAGTTAATATAGACTTATACAAGATAGTTTCTATGCTCCTGTTGAAGATATCGCTTATTGTGACAGTCTGAATGGTCTAGAGATCTAGGGCCCTATGAAACATAACTTGGATGTTTACTTTAGAATAGCTCCTTAGTAAAGCGAAAACATTCTAGGAAGTCATCGACTATTAGACAAGAGGTTTAAGGATGGTAGATGTCAATTAGGGAGGTGTTAGTACACTATTTCCTCTCCAAATAAATAGCGTTACGTAGAGGAGTATTTTAGTTATAACACCAATAGGTTGAAGACAATGCTACATGCAACATTGTCCTTTGGGTCAATATTTTCTTATGGTGATAATAGAAAATATTTAAAATTTAAAATACAGCTATTTCTATAGCAAAAGTATTTTGGACATTTTAGTAGTTAAGGACGATGTGTCTTTTAGTCCTTGAAATAGCCCGTAAGTTATAATTAATTTTGGATTGAGAAAATAGTCTTCATTAAAGAGGATTTTATTTTATTCAAGAAGTTTAATTTATTATTAGGTTGGAATAAAATCAAAGGTCCAAAGAGATTAAATTAATTATCTAATTTAATTAGTTAATTAATTATTCAGGGCATGAGTCCAAATTGAATAATTAGAAATTAACTTATGCCTAAACTAGGTATAAGGCTTGATAAATTATTTTTTTGTTTTTAAGGGTTGGTTTATTTATCTATGAGTTTCATTAGTCTAAGATTAAATAAATAACTAAGGTTTATTTTTATTTATGGGCTTATAAGTCCAAGACAAAATAAATAATAAAGCCTAGCTTGATAGCATGAACCGAGGTCCACGAAACCTGAACTAGGTTTAGCTAGTTTACCCTAGCTAAACACTTTCTAATAAAGATAGGGTGAATGATATTCAAAGATATGAATACATATAGATGTATCCAAAAGTTGGTTGTTCACTGTAAGTGAAAAAAATATTTTTTTTTCTCTATCTCAGAGTTTCGCGGATAGCTAGAAAAAACAAGAAAACTCTCTCTCTCTCTCGTCTTTTCTTTCTCTAGGTTTTCTATTCTTCTGAAAATAGAAACAGAGAACTTAGTTCTCTTTGATCTTGCTCTTTAGCAATCGATCAAGAGAAATAAGGCCAATGGTTTTTCTTTCCCTGCTACTTTCATCGGCGATATATAGGCAGTGGTCATGTTCTTAAAGATTGAAGGATTTGTGTTAATACATAAATGCCATAGACTTGCGGGATTATCTCTGGAATCTTCACGTCGATCACCGGTGGGTGAAATAGGCACATTCTCGTCTCAACCTAACCAGTTTCCAAAAAGCCTCCTAAACATAGAGGTATAATGTTTTTTAGCCTTCTTTTGTACGTGTTTTTATACTTCTATGAGTGCATTGTTTGCTCAATCCACTTTCAAAAACAAGTTAAGATACTCAAAACATATAATAGATTAGAATTCTTTAATGCGTTTTTCAATAAGTTTTGTAACAAAAATGATATAGTGAGGTACCGTACTATGTGACATACACCACAGAATGATGGAATTGTAGAACACGTGAACATAACACTTCCATAGTGTGCTCAATGCATGCAATTGAATATGGACTTTCAAAGTAATTTTAGGCTAACGTAGTTAATACCGCTTGTTATCTTGTGACTAAATTTTCATCAACTGTAATTTATTTTAATACTCTTCAAGAGGTATGATTCAGTTCCCCCTCTTATTATTCTAGCTTAGTATCCTGCTTATGCTCATGTTAATGACGGTAAACTGGAGCCGAGGGTAATAAAATACATATTTCTAAGGTATGTTATTGGAGCTAAAGAGTATAAATTATGGTGTACTAAAAAAAATAGAATTCTAAAATTTATTATTAGTAGAGATGTTATTTTGACAAGTTTGCTATATTTGGCTAAAGAGAATAGCTTAGTGATCTTAAAGATAATAAATATCAGGGTGCTAATAAGAAGATGGAATTTAAGACTACAAAACTTGTAGAACAGCTCAAGAATGTACAAGAATGAGAATCACAAAGCATAGCAAGAAGGAGAGTAAAGAGAGATGTAACACCCTACTACCTATGTATCCTGAAAGATGGGGATGTCACCCCATCCAGAGTGTCGGGTCTATATGACAAGGTAACAAAACTCAAAAGAAAATAAATTGTCCAAATCTATTACATTAGAAAATACAAGTCTTAAGCTTCCAAAACAAATGTCTCAAAAGGAAATAAACACACTGAACATCAAAATAAAACTTCAGTCTCTTATAAGAGTCACAACCTTCAAAGCTAATAACATGAAAACATGATATAAAAGAGTATGAGAATTGCTTCTCAGTAAGTTTTGTATGTACTCATGAGATTTAAAGTATTTCATGGATACACAATAGCAATAGTTGGAAAAATGTGTTTGCAAGTCAAAGCTCATCTTTTTCAAAACACTGAGTAGTATTTTATATAATTTTTACATGATAACACATCAGAACAATTTTTAGTAAGATTAACCACTCAACAACAAACACCTAGACTATGAAACCTTGCATCATAGCCCCTGCCATGAAACCCTACATCATGACAAAGTACAACAAAGCTCTGTATCTCTGTGTAGTGGGTGATCAATCCACAGGTGAGATACTTCTCCATCTCTACACCCAAATTTACCGGATGTCCAATTCGGGATAACAGTCCACTTGGATTGAGTTATTAGCTTGGATCAGCCTGACTTACTAGGACTGTTACCTTATCCAAGCAAAGCTTATTTCTTAGAGGTGGCCACCAGCTAATTTTCAAAAGCTAGTCCTAACAGCCTACTCTTATTGAGTACTCAACAAATCAATATCCTACTCAAGGATCATTCTCAAATCAATGAATCAATATCAATCTCAAAAAATCTCTTTTAGACCTTAGTCAAGCAAGCATGGTTTTAGAATAGCTAGCTTGAAATCATTTGAAAAATAAAATGATGTTTTATTTGAAATCTTTGTTTGAACAAAACTCTTTTATCAGAAAAATAAACCATGTTGCAACCCAAGAAATCACATTTTAATTCAGCATCATACTATAAACGACTTGCAAATGAGAGCATTAACGAACAAAGTTTTACGTAAGGACTTACGTGAACTAGCTTTCTCAAATAGATGATCATATCAGCTTGATCTTCACACTTGATTATCACGCTCGTTTAATAACAAATTGTAAAAGTCCTCATCAAGTATTATTTCACCAACAACTTAACTCAACATAAAGTTATGATAGACATAATCATAATCAACATCTCAACTGAGACAGATCAATATAACCTTCAAACACCAATAGACAATCAACTCTTATGATGAAGGTACATCACATACTTTTTTTTTTAGTGTTTTTGCGTTTTAATTATGATAAATTCTTGTTTAAATCATTACTCACACACCATTTTCATCTTTTTGTAGGAAATAAAGAAAATACCAATTTGAGATGATAAAGATAAAAAAGGAGGAAAATGGAGCAAAAATAAAGAACAATTAAAGAATTGCACAAGACCTAGGTAGCCTACTAGTACTTCCCTAGGCCACCTAGAAGAAGACCAAGGCAGGCAAGAGAGGAAAATGGTGGCCAAGAGAAGTTAAGCTTCCCTAAAATGCAAGTAGCCTAGGAGAAGGCAGCCTAGGCCCTAGCCTACCAAGATGAAGCAGCATAAAACAAGGCACAACAACATGGCGGCGCAAGGAATTTCTATTTCCCTAGGCCGCCTAGGATGAGAAGAAGAAAATATTTTGCTGAGGAGAGGGGCGGCCTAAGGAGGTATAACTTCCCTAGGCTACCCGGGAAAAAAAGAAAATAGTAGAAAAAATGCAACCTGGCAGCCTTCCTAGGATGCCTACTTGTCCAAAAACATGGCGGCCTAGGGAAGCAACTTCCTAGGCCAACCACTTGTCTAGATTCACGCAGTTTTGCAAGTTTTCTGATTTTCTTTCATCGTACAATATATATATATATATATATATATATATATACATACATCATTATAAACCCTGGAAACATATAGCTAGCAACCAAGAGATCTCTTAGGAAGATCAAAGAATCACCAAGAAATGGAGGATCTTGAGGAAGCAAGGAGATGAAGAAGAGGTTGTTCAAGGAAATCTAAGGAAGAAAAAGTTTAAGATCTTGTCTATGAGTGAAGTCCTTTCTTTTTCTTTTTTTTTTTTATATTACACTTTAACAATGTTGAGATTTACATGATTTAATTGCATTTGAAAGATGAACCCTAATCTATGTTCTTGTGTTGAGTTATTATTATGATTTATTGAATTCCTATTCTTGTATTTAACTACTTAGGCATTATTGTATTGGATTGATTTTTTAGGCTTAATTGATTTATTCAATTGATTGGATCACTCTTAATAAATTTGAGACATGGGATTAGGAGTTGAACACTAAATTAATTAGTCCAATATTTATTTTTCTTTGATTAACTCGAGAGAGAGGTTGAAGGATTAGAATTTGATAGTCAATGGGTTTTAAATATTACCTAGAGATAGGAATATTAGGGTTTCTAGGTACCTTTTAAGTGATGAGTGAGTGTAATACTTCCTTAGGTTAGGTTGATTAGGTAAAGATACTAATTAATTAAGTCTTAGGAAAAAAAATCTCATAACTCAAGAGAGAGTGAGATTTATTCTTGCAAACTAATACCGGTGCTCAAATTAAGATTTGAAAAACTTAGTGACAATCTCGTTACTTAACATGTTTTGGGGAGATTTTTTCTTTTACATGGCCTTTCCTATATTCTTATTCCTTGATAATCCTTGTGACTTTTCTTGTCTGGGTTCGATGTTAGTTAGTTTTATTTACTTTATCTCTATATTCATTTTGGTTAGACAATAAGATGAGAGCAAAATAATGGTAATTGCTAAGTTCCCATGGATTCAATACTTGCTATTTTCTATACTATATGATAGGTATACTTGCCCATATGTGTGGTTTTAGTGCTTAGTATTTTAATTTAAAACTTGATCTTCATATATTGTTTATACTATTTTCAATGCACGTAAAACACATATCAAATTTTTGGCTTCATTGTCGGGGATTGGTAATATCATGAAAGCCTTAAGTCTTGTTGATTTAGCTATCTATATATTGGTAAATACTATGTAAATATTTATTTATCTATTTGTGTATAGTACTAACCATCACTTGTATATGTAGCCTTCTTTTTCTTTTTATACCTTGTATGTATATTGTTTTAATTATTTATTTTTAGTCTTTAAGATAAATAAATTGTGCTAAGTTCTAATGTATTGTATAATTATGTTTGTTGTATTATTATTATTTTTTATATTATTGTAAATTTCTATATGAGGAAATTGTTTATATAGTAGATTCTTAGGACTTTGGTTTTGCTTTTGTATATGACCTTGTTGTTGTATACTATTATTATGGCTGTTGGAAAATTTTGTATTTGTTGTTGCATTAGTATCTTTAGGATGAAAATGTTGTTATAATTAGCTGTTATTGTTGATGATGAGATGTTGTTGTATGATACTTATTGGGGTTGATTGTTGTATAATAGGATTGGTTAGTATAAATAATATTTCTAGTGCTATGTATACTAGTGTTTTGTTATGTATATGGATTTCTAGTGCTATGTATACTAGTGTTTTGTTATGTATATGGGTTAGGTAATAATAAAAGTATATTGGCATATATGTATATATTGATTTAGTATATCCATAGTGAAAATATTGGATTATTCATTTGCTTTGTGGACTTAGTAGTTCTTGGTACTAATATATATATACACATAGCATTATTTATATTAGTTGATTTTACGGCTTGTTAATGATATTTGTGTATATATCTATTAATATATGATGATTTATTTATTTTAAGTATTAGTATTAATGCATTGGTGTAACAACTCCTTGTATCCTTTTTATTTATATTTACTTTTAAATTATATTCTTTGGTTATTATTTTGTTTATATTCTTTTTATTATTATCTCTTTAGCATTGGTATACTGTTGTATTTTTCTTTATTTTTGTAGGATTGCTGATTATCTTCTTTTGGACAACCAGCATTTTTCCCTCCCTCCTTTGATACATTGAGTTTCAAGATGTTATGAGAGTATTTATTTACTTTCTTCGCCCTTTTATTTCTTATAGTCCTATTGAAAATGCTTATATTGTTTAATTTGTAGCTAATAAGGACATTCTCAAATTTAAATATGGGAGAAAGGTTGAATAATATTATCTTTATAATTTTATATTATTTATTTTGGTATTTTCTTATTTTTGGGCTAAATTTCTTATTTTTGCATTTGGGCCAAAAAAGTTTTCAATTTTTTTGCATTGTTGAGTTAGTTTTCAAGACTTGTTGGTATATGTGTTAATATGTGTTAGTTTGGTAGAGATATTATTTATCTTTTTGCTTAGGAATTCTACTTAAGACTTTTCTAGGAAATTTATTTTTATATACATTTATATATTGGGCTTGACATATGTTGGGATGTATGCCCTCTTAGACTATATTTCTGACATAATTTTGATTTGTATTAATAAAAGTTTTATTCTCAGAAATTGTTTATAAATTCTTCTTTACTTTTGTGCACAATTTCATTGGAAAAGACCCGTTGTGTTTAAGTAAATGGTTCATGTAAATGGAGGTCTTTCCCAGTAAAGTATGGACCATAGGTTACTTAACACATAAACTATTGTTCTTAACCGAATGATGAGAATGGGAATCTCATAATGGTAAGGTTATTATGTTATGAATTCTAAATAAGGAATAGCTTACCTTTAGCCAATAAGTAGTCTTCTCATTTCATAACACAAGCGTATTTCGAATACGTAGAACTGAACCTGTAGTAGTGGTTTCTAAAAGTATTATGTGATAAAAACTTAGACTATTACTACTACAGCGTAGACTTGTACTCTACAATTTGAATATGAGTTGATGGTCTAATGAATGTGGAAGTGTATGTTTTGATGTACTATAGTTGAGGTTCTTTTGTAAGACCAATATACTTGTATGTTGGGTATTTGTAACTATTAGTTAAGACAGACTTATATAAGATAGCTTCTATACTATATCACCTCTTGTGGTTGTCCAAATGATCTAAATATTTAGGGCCCTGGGAAATATAACTTGGATATTTGCTTTAGGGTAGTTCCCTTGGAAAACGGAAATATTTCAAGAAGTCGTGGATCATTGGACTAGAAGCCTAAGGATGGTAGATGCATTTTAGAGAGGTGCTAGTACACTTTTTCCTCTCTAAATATACGGTGATATGTAGAAGGGTATTTTAATCATTTTACCTGTAGGTCAAAAACACAGCTAATGCAGCAATGTCCTTAGGGTTAATATTTCCTTATGGTGATATTAGAAAATATTTAAACCGCAAAATATAACTATTTATATAACGGGGGTATTGTGATCATTTTAGTAGCTAAGGCGATATGTTTTTTTGGTCCTCGGAATAGCCTATAAGTCCTAATTAATTTTAGGTCAAGGAAATGGTCTCGATTAAAAAGAATTTTATTTTATTCAGAAAGTCTAATTTAACATTAGGTTGGAATAAAATAAAAGAATGAGATAAATTAAATTAAAATTATTATCTAATTTAATTGGTTAATTAATTATTCAGGGCCTAATCCAAATTGAATAATTAGAAAATTAACTTGGGCCTAAACTAGATAAAAATGCTTAAATAATTATTTTAATTTAGTTGGGCTTATTAATTATTTATTGGGTTATTTTTATAGGCCCAAAAAATAAATAATTAATGTTTATTATTTTGGACACATTGGATCTAAAGAAAATAATAAAAATAATTGTGGCCCAATAGCCTAAAGGGTTTTTTTTTCATTCACGGAACAAAAGAGTTTAGGCTAAGCCAAACCTCTTCTGTTGATAACTTTTGGGTGTTTTGAAATATCAAAATCCCGGTGTTTTGGTTATCATAGGTGAGCCGTGTGTTTTTCATTGATAGTGAATACACACGATAAAAAGGGGAAAAAACCTAGAAGCTTTTCTTATTTCTCTCTCCTCGTACTTCTTCTTTTCTTTAATCTTCTTGATTTTGCTAATTAATAGCAAAGAATCAAGAAGCTTTGGGACTGTGATTTTTCTCGCCTAAGTTGCATCACCAACGAGCATTAGGCGGTGGAATATTCTGAGTTCTCAAGAAGGTTCGGCGTTCATGCAAACAAGACAAAGTAAGCAGATTGCAGGATTTGAACTGGAATCGGCATCATGCCATGCTGCTATTCCTGTGGTCTAGTCGATTTCTTCACAGCCAAAGAAAATAATAACGAGCAGAGGTATACAAATTTTTAAAGTTCTTCCGTTGTGTTCTCTGTGTGTTGTGTTTTGGCTTCTATTTGTCTTTCTGCGCATGCATAGATTTCTGTTGTTTTCTCGTTTCAACATAAACTAAGTTTGGATAAGTGAGTTAATCTTATTTATACCTTTGAAATTTTTGTGAAGTTTAATTCTTTGAAAATTGATGAAAACTTAGTCATAAAATATGGATTATAAGTCATTAGCTTATCTCTAGTTTCGTGACAATTTACCATTTATTCATTCATTCATTCATTTGTGTTGTATATTGTATTATAGAAATATTCTATTGCTTATTGTATTTTTCAATAAAATGGCAATTAAGAGCAAGCGGTAGGTTGCTTAATGCACCTACTAAAGTGAGGGAAAAAAAGGCTCTAGGAATGCAAAATGCATTTTCGATGACGAAAAACAACGTGTGATAAAAGAGAAAAGAAAAGGCAAGAAAAAGAAAAAGAAAGAAAAGCAAAAATCAAAAAATGCAAGGGATGCAAAAAAGCATTTAAGTTAAAATCACTTTAAATGCATTCCCTTTCTAGAAAGAAAAATGATGAAAAATGAGAGGCTGCTACTTTGCCAATTCAATTTGAAATGTATTGTTGTATTGTTGTACCAAAATGTAAGGTCTTGTTGTATTATAATGTAACATTTGAAATGTATGTACTTGGGATAAGCCACAAGATTTGAGTGAGTTGTTTGATCCTATCTCATATGCATCACTTTGTTTGAATTCTTGATTGGAGATATTAAGTGAATCACATTTATTTGGCATAAACTTTTAATTTTACTTTGAGGTTCTTGGTTGTGTATAGCTTAATACAAGGGTATATATGGGATTAACTTGGATAGATTGGTATTGAGATGAATTCTAAAATAGGGGAAGAAATAATTTATTTGCCATTTTGATCTTATTGCATATATGCTAAGTTGTCTTTGTAAATTCACCTAGAATGCTATGTAGAAAATTTGTCATTGTACTTGTAAATTATTTATTCTTTGTCCTTATGAAATAATGTATTTTCCTTAGTTTTTACACTAGTTAAGTTGTGAATAAATGTAGGGTGTTAGATTTGTATATTAGTTAATTCTTTATTTGTGAATAAGTGTGGTTTACTTGAGGATAAGCAATGATTTAAATGTGGGAGTAAGTAATAAGGACTCATCACATATGTATTTTCTAGTGTTTTTGTACTTTAATTATGATAAATTCTTATTTAAATCACTACTCACCATACCATTTTCATCGTTTTGTAGGAAATAAAGAAAATACCAATTCGAGATGATAAAGATGAAAATGAGGAAAATGGAGCAAAAATGAAGAACAGTTGAAGAATTGCACAAGACCTAAGTAGCTTAGGGAAGTACTTCCCTAGGTCACCTAGAGCAAGACCAAGGCAGGCAAGGGAAGAAAATGGCGGCCAACGGAAGTTAAGGCCGGTAGGCCTCCAAGGTGAAGTAGCAGAAAACAAGGCACAGCAATATGGCAGCCCAGAGAAATTATAATTCCCTAGGCCATCTAGAATAAGAAGAAGAAAACATTTTACTCAGGGGAAGGGTGGCACAGATTCACATATTTCTATAATTTTTATGATTTTTTTTTTCATTGTACACTATATATACACCATTATAAACCTTAGAAACATATCCTTGGTTGGCTAGCAACCACGAAATCCCTTAGGGAGCTCAAAGAATCACCAAAAAAAATGAGAATCTTGGGGAAGCAAGAAGATGAAGAAGGGGTTGTTCAAGGAAATCTAAAGAAGAAAAAGTTCAAGATCTTGTCTATGAGTGAAGTCCTTTCTTTTTCTTTATATTATGCTTTAACAATGTTGAGATTTACATGATTTTAAGTGTATTTGAGGGATGAATCCTAATCTATGTTCTTGTGTTCAATTATTATTGTGATTTATTGAATTCCTATTCTTGTATTTGATTACTTGGACATTATTGTGTTGGATTGATTATTTGGGTTTAGTTGATTTATTCAATTGATTGGTTCACTCTAAATGAATTCGAGAGATAGAGTTAGGAGTTGAACACCAAATAAATTAGTCCAATATTTTTTTTCTTTTGATTAACTCAAGAGAAAGGTTAAAGGATTAAAACTTAGTATTTAATGGGTTTTCAATATTGCCTACAAATAGGGATATTGGAGCTTTCGAGTACTTTTTGGGTGATGAGTGAGTGTAATGCTTCTTTTGGTTAGGTTGATTAGGTAGAGATACTAATTAATTGAGTCTTAGATAAGAAATCTCATAACTCGAAAGAGTGTGAGATTTATTCTTGAAAACTCATACTAGTGCTCGAGTTGGGATTTGATAAACTTAGTGATAATCTCTTTACTTGACATGTTTAGAGGAGAGTTCTTCTTTTACATGGCCTTTTTCGTATTCTTACTCCTTAATCATCCTTGTGACTTTTCTTGTGTGGGTCCGATATACTCTCTATTGTAGTAGTTTAGGTTAGTTAGTTTTATTTAGTTTATCTCTATATTAATTTTGGCTTGACAATGCGATAAGAGAAAAGTAGTCGTAATTACTAAGTATCTGTAGATTCAATACTTGCTATTACCTATACTATGCGATGAGTATACTTGCCCATATATGTGTTTTTAGTACTTAGTATTTTAATTTAAGACTTGATTTTTGTGAATTGTTAATACTATTTCCAATGCATGTAAAGAACGCATCACCTTACATTATCATGGTAACATAAAAATCGACCAGTGCATTAGCATAAACCATAGTATTCTCCAAATATGCACGTGAAAATAATCATAAGTATAACCTCAAATCTAGGTATTAAAGGGGATTATATTTAGATTGTTTGGATTACAACCTCGAATCCTTAATGATCCTTGTGACTTTTCTTATGTAGGTCTGATGCACTCTCTATTGTAGTTGTTTAGGTTTGTTAGTTTTATCTACTTTATCTTTATATTCATTTTTGGGCTAGACGTTGAGATGAGAACAAAGTAGTGGTAATTACTAAGTTCTCTTGGATTCGATACTTGTTATCCTATACTATGCGATAGGTATACTTGCCCATATATATGGTTTTAGTACTTAGAATTACTCATATACAATCAGCAAGATTAAAGCTCATTCTAGTCATCACTACCCAACAGTCATATATAGTCATCCCACATCGAAAATCCATATTAAAAATGCCTCAACCTCATGATAACAAAACTCATCACCATTCAACATTCATAGCATAACTTAATAATCTTAATCTCAAATGCAACAGCAATTACTCAAATCTTCCATGCATATACATCACATATTAAAATTTATCAACTGAAATCCTAGATCTAGCAATCAGAGTCGACATCCCCAGATTACCTCTTACTGACGAGTAAGTAATTACTCTACGATGATTCAAGTTACCTTCTAGCATCCAAGGTAAAACTCGATCAAACAAAGATAAGAACTTGGCCTAGAAAATTCACAATGATCTATATGATTGAAAGAGAAGGCTAGCCATAATGTCTTGATCCAAAGGAGAAAAGAAGAACAAGAAAGATAAGAAGACAGCTTATCTTGAGGAGATTTTGGTAACATTAAAAGAGGGGTTTGGTCTCTAGAAGAGAAGTTTTAGTCACTGATGTTTTGGAACCAAAAGAGTGTCATTTTGTGTCTTCTTATTTGAGCAAAGAAAACTTGAAGATAAGCAATTGCTAGTTGCAAGAAATATGGAGGAAAATGAGAGAGAATTTGGAGAGTGTATATGATCCTTGTGACTTTTCTTATGTAGGTCTGATGCACTCTCTATTGTAGTTGTTTAGGTTTGTTAGTTTTATCTACTTTATCTTTATATTCATTTTTGGGCTAGACGTTGAGATGAGAACAAAGTAGTGGTAATTACTAAGTTCTCTTGGATTCGATACTTGTTATCCTATACTATGCGATAGGTATACTTGCCCATATATATGGTTTTAGTACACTCTTGATTCCGTGTGCAAGAGTGTGTAAGGTGGCCAAAATCTAGCTAAGGTTTAGGGTAAAATGATGTCTGTTGTGTAGAAGTTTAGATAGACTACAACTCTATCTAAAAATATGAGATAAAGACTTGAGTATTTGAAGGAGTGACGGACTCCTTTTTTACTTCGGCTACTTGAACAAAAAAAGAAAGAAAATGCAGCTTCATGCTTGTCCTAGGCTGGTTGAAAATAAGAGAGGATTGAGAGTGTGTGTGACCGAATTTGAGAGGAGAAAGAAAGAAATGGAGTCTAGTTTTGATTAAATAAAATTCTAGTTATTCAAAGATAAAAGGAGTAATATCTTCAAAAGATTTTTCAAATATCTCTAGTTTATCTATCTAGTTAACATAATATCCCTTTCAAAAATTGAATTTTAAGCTAGAAATGCCTTGGTGCTGGCTTGGACTAGGGAATTATCAAATAGGTAGTTTAAAACATAATTTTGATAATTATTTTAAAAGATATTTATATATTATTTCAAATGACAAGATAAAATTCTTCTAAAATTCAAATGATGCAAGATAAGGTTAAATTACTCTAAATTTTTGTTGTATGTACTTATATACGCAAATGAGATTTCTAGTAGAATTATCTAAAGTAAATCCTTCAAATAAGATAAATAGTAATTTTAAGAGATAAAAACCAGATTTATCTCAATATATTTAATACTTAAAATAAAACTAATTTGAAGGGATTTATCCCTTAAGAATTCCAGCTAGCAGCTAAAGATAATAATTGGAATTTTTATTCAGTAAATACTTAAAGAATTTAAGAGAGATATATAGTAATATTTATTTAGGAGATAAAATCAGATTTATCTTTAAAGCTAGTTTTTTTAGGACATTTTCCTCCAATGTGGTGGCTAGGCTTAAGGAATTTCGGCCAATACAAGAAGGAAAAATAGTTAAGGAAAAAGAAAAGCAAGAATTACATGTAAGTTGGGATTCGAACTCTGATCTCCAAGAATTACACTACAAACTTTAACCACTAGACCATATCAACTATTGTTTATAATTTCCCCAACTATTTTTCTTCACCCTCAGCTATGCACCCTATCTATCTCATAACAAATTACATTCAAATAACTCACTCTCCATCTAGCACAACTATAATATCAATAAAGTCACGGTAATCAAGTACACAAACAGATACACACAACCATCAAACACACATAAATGCTTTAAGACTTTATATGCCAATGCAAAATGCCATACAGTACCCATATTCTCCATCAACCAAGGGTAGTATTAGACGAGGTATTACATCCTCCCCTCCTTAAGAGAATTTCGTCCCAAAATTCAGAATGTTATACCTCTAAAGCAAACTAGGATGTTTTTGCCTCACCTAGTATTCTGTCTCTCACATCGTATACTTAGTACCATGATGTTCCCATAGAACCTTTACCATAGGTATCTACTTATTCTGTAATATCTTGACACTTTATTCTAAAATCTTGATCGACTTCTCAACGTAACTTAGGTCAGGTTGTAAGACCAACAGTTCCTCTTTCAAAACATGATCCAAATCGGGGTTATACTTCTTTAGCTGAGACATATAAAATATATCGTGTATCCTAGTTAATCCCTCTGGTAAATCCAATCTATAAGTAACATGGCCAATTCATTTTATTACTTGGAATGGTCCTAAATATCCAGGACCTAACTTTTCTTCCTTTGTGATGCTTCATAATTCCTCTACTAGGTGTCAATTTCAAATATGTTTAATCTTATACTTAAAACTCCAATTCTCTCCTCCTATTGTCCACATAACTTTTCTGTTGATTCTGTGCTTCCTCATCTCTCTCTTATAATCCTCACTTTTTCCGTCATTTCTTGAATACTCACCTTGCCAAACTTATTAATCTGACCATCTTTAGTCTAACCCCAATATAACGGGACTTGAAATTTGCATCCATACAAAGCCTCATAAGGAGCCATACCAATTGATGATTGATGGCTATCGTTATATGCCAACTCAGTATTGGGTAACAGTTAATCCTCTTGTCTCCAAAATCTAAAACACAAGCCCTGATGATATCTTCTAATACCTGTATGACTCTCTCAGACTGTCCATCAGTCTGAGGATGTGTTGAAGTATTGAACTTCAAAGTTGATCCCATTGTCTTCAGAAACTTAGTCTAAAATCTCGAGGTGAACTTAAGATCCCGATCGGACATAATACTTGATGGTACTCTATGTAGTCTTACAATTTCCCGAGTGTAAGTTTGAGCTAACTTCCCCATCGAATCCCTCATATTCACCGGTATTAAGTGCATGGCCTTAGTCAGTCTATCTTTAACTACCCAAATAGCATCTTTCTATGTCTTTAACATGGGCAGTTTAGTGACAAAATCCATAGTTACCTCTTCCCACTTCCACTCAGGAAAAGGTAATAGTTGTAGCAAACCAGCAGTTTTCTTATGTTCTGTCTTGACCTTCTGACAAGGTAGACATGTCAATATATATTGCGTTATATCTCTCTTCATACCAGACCACCAATATGCTTTCGTCAAATCTTGATGTATTTTTACTTCCCTTGGATGAATAACATATTTACTTTTGTAAGCCTCCTCTAATATTTTCTTCTTCAGTGCTTGATCCTTCGACACATATATTCGATCATGAAAGTACAATACTCCTGCTTCATTCATTTAAAAATCCTTCTCTGCTTTCTTGACCTCCTTATCCTTGAAGGTTTGAAATTCTAAACTATCCTACTAAGCCTTAATGATTTCTTGGTTCAGATCGGGCTTCAACTTCAAGTTGCTTAAGCAAATTCTCCCTTCTTAGACTTCAACTTCTCGTACTAACAACTCTTGCACTGACTGAACTTCTTGTATCCTCATATTAGCCATCTTCACCTTCCGACTCAATGCGTCCGCCACTATATTAGCCTTCTCTAGTGATAGTTAACAGGGCATTTGTACTCTTCCACAAAATCCATCCATTTACGCCATCTAAGATTTAAATCCTTCTGAGTGAAGATGTATTTCAGACTCTTATGATTGGTGAAAACCGCGTACTCTACTCTATATAAGTAATATCGTCATTTCTTTAAGGCAAACATTATCACGACCAATTCGAGGTCATACGTTGGATAATTAACTTCATATGGCTTCAATTTTCTTTAAGCATAAGTTATAACCTTCTTTTCTTGCATCAATACCACTCACAATCCTTCCTTAGACATCGATGTATAATGTGTAAAGCTTGTCCTCCTCTAGCGGACTCAACACAGGCGCTAATATTAATCTTCTCTTGAGCTCTTGGGAACACTTTTCACATTTTTTACTCCAAACATACAGTACGTCCTTTCTTAGTAACTGCATCATTTTGTGAGGCCAAAATAGAAAATTTCTTAATAAACTAGTGGTAGTACCCTACCAACCAAGAAAACTCCGAATCTCAGTAATGTTCTCTAACTTCTTCTAATTTGAGACAGCTTCAACCTTTGTTGGGTCCATTTTGATGCCATCTTTAGTCACTACGTGCCTAAGAATAGATACTGAGTCTAACCAAAACTCACATTTGCTAAATTTAGCACAGAGTTTGTGCTCCCTTAGTTTCTCCAGTACTATCCTCAAATGCTCAGAATGTTCTTCAAAACTTTTGGAATAAATGAGAATATCATCAATGAACACCAATATGAACTTATACGAATTCTTGTGTGTAGCTTTTCTTGGTGTTGTGGTTGTTTTAGTTGGGAATGTGTTCAGCTCAAACAATGGGACCAAAACAGGGGTTCTTGTGACAAAAAGGAAGAAAACACAATAACAACCTACACTCTTTCAAACCCTCGAAGAACAAAGCCTCAAAGACCCTCAAGATGAGTAAAAAGTTCTACTATAATCTCACCCCAATATCCTTGAAGCAACAAAGGCAAACAAGAACAAATAGAATAGAGAAAATAGGCACCCAAATATTGAATTTCAAACAAACCTTAGAAGAATAAAGCAACTAAGACCCATTCAAATAAACAACATTGGATTATCCAAAAGATTTATAGACTCTTATAAAAGGAGGACTAACCCTTTAACTTGGTCTTGAACAAGATGAACAAGGAGGCTACGCCTCTCAAAATTCTCTTCTCAAATTTGAATTAAAATGAAATGTATTATCTTGTCAAATCACTAAAGATGCTATTTATACTATCCTAACCCTAGCTAAGTAATCCCTGAGGTTTAAGGATGGTTTTGGGTCATAATAAATCTTTACAAGCAATTAAAATTGAAGAAAAACCGAAGAAAAGCATTAAAACGCGGAGCAATCGTCGATTGCCCAAGGGAAAGTCGGCGCCGATTTGGACTTCACAGCCGGCACCGGTTTAGATCTATCTTCGGCCGGTTCAGGTTGTGTTTGAAGTGTTGTTGGATAGAATTGAGCCAGCGCTGGTTTGGCTGCATGGAGCCGACACCGGCTATCCTCTGGAAAGCCTCCCTTGTCAAGTTTTGTCCTCTTTTGCTGCCGGTTTGAGTTCTTATTGTGGCCCTTCGCGGATGATCATCAACACGAACTCTTGGCTATCTTCCTCAATCTTCCAATCCTCCTTCATCCTCAAGCATGGTTTGATGATCAATTGAAAATCATCTTGAAGCTTCTTGGTCCTAACTCTTGTCATCGGTCCTTGTCCTCCATGATGAAGTGGAGTCTCATCACAAACTTATCCAAGTACGGTTGAAAAACTCAGTGCATTAAATTCATAAAAATAGTAGGTGTATTGGTTACTCTAAATGGCATCACTAAAACTCATAGTGGTCATATCTAGTGTTGAATGCGGTATTAGGTATGTCCTCCTCCTTGATCTAAACTTGGTTGTATCTCTATCCAAGTTAGAATAGCAGCAAGAACCTTGTAACTGATCAAATAACTCATCAATCAAGTGCAACGGGTACTTATTCTTAATCATCAAGCTATTTAAGCCCCTACAGTCAATGCATAACCCTAACATCCCATCTTTCTTCTTTACGAACAGTACTGGTACTCCCCAAGGTGATGTACCTGGCCTACTATAGTCTTGTTTCACTAATTCCTCCAATTATTCCTTCAACGCTTTCAATTCTATAGGAGCCATTCGATAAGGTGTTCTTGATACTGTTTTAGTTCTTGGAATTAGATCCATTATAAACTCAACTTCTCGAAGGGGCAGAAGGGAAAGTTCAAAAGGGAAAATGTCTGCAAATTCCTTCACTATAGCAGTACTTTCTAAAGTGCACTGATCCTTGGGCTTATTTATTAGATAATCTAGATATCTCGTACAACCCTTCTTTAGCATCTTTCGAGCCTTTGCTTTGGCTACCAAAAACCTCAACTCTGATGCGTATTTATTTGGGTATAAAAATCATATAAAAACTAAGTACATTTCCAATCAAGTTTACATTAAAACGTTAACCCCAAATTACACATATGAGCAAGCGTACTCATCATTAACATAGCATAGGGTTCAAACGAATGTCGATCATCAAGGAACAAGTATATATTAATCACTTCTCTTTCATTGTTTAACCAACTTAATAAAGTTAAAATGAAATAAAAAATAATAAAATAAAATAAAATATATACATGTCAAGGATGGAGAATTATGTAACTCCAGCCATTGTTTAGACAAACATGATCTTAAAGTATCCAATCTTTATCACAACCAATTATTCTCTTGACATCATGAAGGATTAAAGTAAACTCACTTCTTTCTCAATCCATGAAATCACTATCTTCTAAACAAATTAGCATCACATACTCTGTCTCAACTAATTCACCCAAAAGATGCATTAAACACAATCCTTTGATTAAATTTCCATACTCCGGTAAATTTAAAACATGAAATTAACTAATGAATCCATACTCTGATAGACATCAATTAATCTTTAATTACCAATTCTTAACAATTAACCATTTTCTCAAGCAAGTTAAGAGACAACAAATATGAAACTAATCAAATTGAAATCTCCATCAACCTCTTTCCCAAGCAAGTCAATGCAAAGAAACAATCAATCAATCTCGTAATCAACCCAAGTAATTAAATACCAAGAGTAATAATCAATTCATCAAAAGATCAAATAACTCTAAAAATCATGAATATCTAAAATAATGTCGAATTACAATAAAATAATTAATACATCATTGTTCAAGAAAATGAAAACAAAGTAAAAGAAAGCACTCATAAACAAGCCTCCTTCTTCTTTCTTTGAAAACCTTCTTACACAACCCTCCTTGAATTGAAGAATTCCTCCTTTGATTTGAGTGATTTTCTGTGATGATCAATGAATTTTCCCCTTTTCCTTGGTGTTTTCTATCTATTTATAGGCTTGGGAAGTGCCTAAACTCGTTGGTGTAATGTTCTTGGCTGAGTAGAAGTTGAAAGATACTAAAACTCCACAGATTACCAAAAATTGCGTAGAAAAATCACAATCCCTCCTTTGTCTCAGAGCACAACCGGCGCCGGTTCAGTTCTGGTTCTCTACTCGTTCAATGATTTTTTTCCAAATTCCGCACAATGTATTCCAAAATGCCGTCGGCGCCGCCTTGGCTACTGGAGCTAACGCCAGTTCCACTCTGTTCCGCTCTATTTTAACAATTTTTTGATCATTTCGATGTTCATGTCATCAGTGCATGGTTGGCGCCGGTTCCAGTGCCCTAGCCGGCGCCGCCTCTCCTCTATTTGACAATGTTTTTGCTTCGTTTTACTCCAAAAACCTGTAATAATAAACAAAATACCTTTCTAATGGTAAAATCTCAAATATGAAAGAATATGACTAGTTATTGAGAAAAATGTTTCACAAAAGAACCTCAAATAATTAGAAAAAATATGACTAATTTAGCCCCTATCAAACTCTTTCACCTATTTTCCGTTAAACTTTATCACATCGCATCCCAGTCTAACAAATTGTACCGTCTTAACCTTACAGTCTACCCGGGTGCCATATTTTGACAACCATTCTATGCCTAAAGTAAGGTTATAGTCATCAAAAAGAAGGATTATGAGGTCTGCCTTCAGGACATTCCCCCCCCCCTCCCCTTTAAAATCACTTCTTTATATCAACCTACCCGCTTCTACCATCTTCCCCAAAGAGGTACTCACCAATAGGGCAGAGGGTAATTCTTTCCCATCCCAACCCTAATGACTTGCACATTTCTCATTTGCATATGAATGGGTCAATCTAAGGTCTATTAACACGTTTATAGAGCGGCCTTGGATAGAAAACATACCTGCAACTTCCGATTGATTCAAAGAGAAAACCTTAGCCTTCACTTGAGGTTTTGCTCCTTCACTTCATATGGCTCCAATGGTAATTCCTCTGTTAGCACCAATAGTTTGAGTTGGGCCTCCAGGTCCTATCCTTAGTGGTTTAGGGCAATTACTCTTCAGGTGTGTAGTATACCCACAGTTAAAGCATCTTCTAGCTACTCCTTTGGACTAGCAGTCCTTTTTACATGTCCTCTGTAACACCTCGCTACCTAGGCCCAATAGGGCCAAGGATGTCGCCCCGTTCAAATGACAAGGGGTCTTTATAACTAGGTCACACAAACAAAAATAAAATAATACTTTAAAATTAAAACTTATTACAACCGGATAAGTCAAAAATAAATCCAAAATAAATTGTTCACTATCATCTCTCAAAGCAACATAGAAATTAAATAACAAAGAGTCTTCCAGAAGGCAACATTCTAGCTATTCATCTCCACAGCAGGATCACCCTAAAAACATGGCATAAAAAGGTGATGAAATAAAAATCTCAGTAAGTCCATGAGTGCTTTGAGTGTTTCAGGTAAAATAGTTCATGTATGCAAGCTGTAAGAACTTCATAAGAAAAAGTACTGGCAAGCATTAAACAACGTTAAAAATAAAGAGTGGCGTTTTTCTTTTCCAACTATACATGTGCACCATAAAATCAACCACTCAAAAGGGCAGCCATGAGTTACCACACGTTGGGTCCCATAACCATAGAATGGTTAGAATGCCACACTTTGTGCAGACTAACAAAAAGTAGGTATACGGCCTACTGGGTAAGATACTCCTCCTTCTCTACACCTAAACAAACCAGTTGTCCACTCCGGCAACACACAGTCTACATGATTGAAACTTGCTAGCCTGGACCGACATGACTAAGTAGTACTGTCACTTCTCCAAGTTGAGTTCATCTTTTGGAGGTGGCCTCCTACCAGAAGACTCGCTCTTACTCTTCAAAACTAGTACTACTAGCCTACCCTTATTGAGTACTCAACGTTGTTTATCCCACTTGGGAGAAAATTGATAAAACATTTCTTTACTTGAAAATGGCAATCAAGGGTTTCTAAAGTTTGTGCCAAAATTGGTTTTAGAAAGAGTTTAGTGTTTGAGTAAAACTACTTGTTGAATTTCAAATAATTTGTTTGACTGAAACAAAAAAGGAAACAATCCTCAATTGCCTTTACAAAATGAGTGTTCACACACTTCGCGTTTGGCTTGCCATGGTAACCTTTTGTCATCAAATAAATTTTATGCAGGAGCTTACTTGATCCTTTGCTTGAACTAATTCAAAGATCTTCCAAAGTTGATCTAACCCCGCCTGAGGTAAACACAAGTCATAATTAAACTCAAGCTAAATTTGCTTCCATAAATAATCCTAGTTCAACTTACTACAATCATGACCCTAATGTCCTAAACTTTAAGGCTAGATGATAAAAAGAATTTTATAAAATAAATCTAGCTTAATAATAAAATAACTAGGGATTGTGAAATAATTATTAATAAGTTAGAGGTTCAAATATAATCTTTGTTATTAATAAATAAACTAAGGTTTATTTGATGAAGGTCCTAAGTCCTAGATGATAATAAAACAATAAATTATTACTATTCTCTTAATTAATAATTAATAGTTAAAAAATAATTGCTAAATAAAATTAATAATAAGTAAATTTTAATATATTTTGATTAAAAGATAATAAATAAATTTTAATAGTGTTTATGAATATATGACTTATAAGATTAATATTTTACCTATTATGATTATTTATATAAAAGGCTTTATTTAATTTTATTATTTTTATTTTTAATAAAAGATATCATTTATTTAGCTAAAATATCACTATTCCATTTAACAATCCAATTCCAAAGCTTCCTAGGGTTTTCAAAATTATTGGAAGAAAATATAGTTCTAATTTTTATTAATGTAATAAAATTGGCTAACTTAAATAGTTTAGGATCAACAAGGTCATGATCATAATTCTCCTATTGCTAATAATAATCGTGAACATAAACTCTAACACCAATCAACAAACCATTCAATTCATGAATAAAGGCTTAAATCTATATCTACCATCACATGATCCAAACTTCACTAAATATAATTATATTCATGGCTTCAACAAGAATACAAGAACATAAAACCCTATTCACCAAAGGTGACATAATACCTATCATGCTTAATCATTCACACTAACTCACGACATGAAGAGCATGCAACAACTACAAAATATCATAAAACTCAATCATGGCAAAACATCATCATGCTCTAATCCCAACTCCTTCATACAAACACATACTCAATCTCCAATCATATTCCATCCTTTTCTAACTACATCCAAGAGACATGATTTTAGAATTAAGGAGAGGGTTAAAGAGATATACTCAAATGATGACTACCTTGATGAAGTCTCAAGAGAGTCCACACGCTTGGAAGACTTGATCCGACCAAGAAAGAAGATGAGAAAATGGCCATGGTTGAAACAACCATTTCGGCCCAGGGAGAGAGAGATAGAGAGAGAGAGAGAGAAAGAGATAGAGAGAAAGAGTATTAGTATATTATATTAAAGATTGAAGAAGGAAGATGATCAAAATCGTTCTTGGTTACCTTGAGAGAGCTCTTAAATCTTCAAGAAAAATTCTGGTTTTGATCCGTGAGCAAAATTTTATTTTCAATGTTTGACGTTATAAAGTACAGAAATGGATTCTAAAGGATGAGTAGACGTGATCTGGAGTTTTTAGGAGAGATTGGAGGTGCTTATGGTGGTCTTAGGCTTGGAGAATGGTGGTGTGTGTTCTTGATATTCTTGGAGAAATGGAGAAAATGGAGAGAATGAAGAGAAGTTGGACGAAATTTGCTGAATGGGGTTGGTCGAATGGCTAGAGGAATTCTTGTGATTGAATTTTCAGATTAGGGAGAAGAGGGAAAGTTGGTTGTTTGAAATTCAAAAGGAGTAATTTTGGGAGTGAATTAAGGTAAAAAATATGGTAAGAATGGCTTGGTTGATGGAGGTTCTTGGAGCTGCTATGGCTGACTGGAATTTGTTGAAGTTTTGTTGAGATGAATGAGGTTGAAGGAGCTATAGGGTGGCCGAAATGTGGAGTGCAATGGTGAAAGAAATTTCTGGTTTGTTGAGGCTTAATCCATGGGAGTTTCATGGAGTAATTTGCTAAATTTTTGAATTCCAATTGAAAGCTTGATTGTAGTGATTTAAGGAGTGGCTATGGTGTTCATTTCGTGCAGATCAATGGAGGAGGTGATGAAGTTCAGTTCATGGCTGACTAAGGTTGGTTTTACAGAAAAATGGGAGTGAGTTTTGGACAAGGTTGAAGAGGAAGAAAGGCTGGAATTTCTGGTTGTTCATTCAAGAGGTTTGCTGGAATTTTTGTACAAATTTTTCTACAATGCTCCAGCCGACTTGCAGAAGGTTTGAACAGGTATTGGAGGGTCCTTTGAGGCTGGTTTCCAGCCTTCTTTATGGAGGAAAGATAGAGTTAAATTGCTGGTTTGAAAGGTGGAAGAAACAGCTTGATTTTTGGCCTACCAAGCTGCGAAATTGCCCAGGAATTTTCTTTGTTTGCACAGCTCTTATGCAGTCTGATTTTTGGCCAATGATTTTAGTCTTCAAGCTGAACAAGTTGACTATTTTTCTGGCAGCATTTGAATGAGAAAAAAAGCTAAAGTTTTCGAAAGTTGAACTGACCAAGAAGCTGAAAATTTTCCAGATTGCTATATGAAGAAGATGAACACTTATAGAGTGGAGTTTGAAGGTTCAACTATGGAGATTAATTCTCTCGGGAACCTTCCTTAACTCCTTCCCCATTTTCATTCAACATTCTATCCTCAAGGAGACATTTTCAAAATTCCGAGATCAAAGAACCTTGCTGGAATTTTCTGGAAATAAAATATGGATTTTGATAATTGAACAAGCTTAATTGATGAATGATTTAAGGTAAGTTAGGGAACAAAAAGGGCATGAATCCCTTAAGAATTTTTGTAGGGCACAAGAGTAGGATTAAGATATTCCCTTCAAGTCTCCCTTAGGACAACACACCTACTTCTACTCATGGCATGCAAGGGCCGAAAATATCCCACCCTATAAAAATAAAATTTAATCATAATAAAACTTCATTGGTGGGATTTGAACTCAAGACCTTAGAGATTAATTCCAAAGCTCTAACCACTAAACCACAACAACTCTTGTTCTTATTTTTTCTCCTAAATATTCTTCCTATTTAATCCTCAAGCTATCTCCCTATTTTCACTTCAAGCAAAATTACCATTTTGCCATTCCTACTCAATAAGTACAATTGAGCCTTCTAGACTATAAATCACAAATCCAAAGCACATAAAATTATTCAAAAATATATTTATGCATACAAGAAAATATGATATGCATCCCAACCCCCTTATTCTAAGATTGGTTTTAGTTGGGGTTTCACATCCCCGCTTTCCACAATAGCGGCATGTTGGTAAGTTCAAAACACAGGCTGCTGGGATGGTCTAGGCCTATTTCTCCTTGTTTTCCTATTATTAACTGGCAGGTCGTTTTTTGAAGGGCTACCTATTGGTTGTCTTGCTTATGAGTGCGGTCTGGATGCCATCTTATGCTTATCCTTATTCTCGGTTCTAGTAGCAGTATCCATTGCTGCAACATAAGTCACTGGTAGGGTAGGTGCCAATGCTCTTCTCAAATCTTGCCTGTAACCCCTCAGGCACTTACAATACTTGGACATTTGGATAAACCATGCAGCATACTAAGCTACCATCATATTCCCTTCCATCAGGCCTTGGAATTCATCTTCTCGCTTCCCCACTATCTACTGCAGAATATATTCCACTCTGAAGACCTCTATAAATTTGCTCCAAAGTCCAATCTTGTTCAGTCCTTTCCTACTCCTCTTGGATACGCTACCACCACACTCATGCTGGACCTCTCAGTGTGAAAGCTGCAAACTTAACCATCCTCCTCTGGGTGTATTATAGAGTGGAGAATATTTCCTCCATCTGCTCCACCTACCACTCAACTTTCTTATCTTGTTCCACTTTATTGTGGAATATGGGAAGTTAGAACTTCAAAAATCACTCCAGAGCCTCATCTTACCCTTATGGTTCTTCTTTTCTGTCTTTTTTGACAAAGTATGGAGTATTTCTATCATCCTATTGAAAGCTTGCCTGAGAGTCACCTCCGTAAGTCCCTCAAGTGCCACATCTTGCTCTTGCTCTTGCTCATATCCTTCCTCCACATTAAGTGTGAAGTGTTGCATTTGTCCGAAGTTTGGGGCTGATAACTCATTGTCATAGACGATTCTACTACGAACTACAGTTCTACGTCTTGGTGCCATCTTCAAACACAACAAACCTTTGTAATGAGTCAATAAATAAAAGGTTTATGTATATGCATGTAAACAATTAGTGTAGTAACAACATGTAATTTTTGCTCAATGATAAATACGTAAAGATATTTTTTAAAATAAAATACTCGTAAGTTCTTATTTAAAATAAATCATACTTTACAAAAGGAGACCAGATATCTTATACGATACCCTTATTTCAATAATCAAATGCTCATAAACAAAGAATCAAACTGAAATAATAAATAAATAGGTAAATTCTTATTTTATTGATCACATAAATAATTTACTAAAGCCTTTCACTCCTCCAATGCTCTATTCATCACTGGAGTAGTCAAAGGCAGACTTTTCAAGCCAACCCCCTGTGTTCTTGGTAAAGTCTATCCCATGCCTACTCACACACCTAAGAATGCTATCCTCATTCCCTTGCCTCTTAGGACTATCTTCTACCTTCCTTTTTTTGTTTCCCGTTCACTCTCCTAACTGTACCCCAGAGTTCCTCCATGGCTATCGCCAGCCCACTCTTCAACTCAACTATCTCACTTTCCAACTTAGATATCTCACCATCAAACTCCTCAAAGTCGTAACTAACTAGTGTAAAGACAAACTCCTCTATGGGTAGGTTAAGGCCCAACTGGCTCCTCCTTCTCCTCCTCAATGTCAAAATCAATCATCTTCTTCCCTCTCTCACTATCAGAAATATCCATCTCCTGTCTACCCTTATCATCAAAGTCAGCTGCCTCCTCTCTGCACTCTCTATCGCTATCAAGACTAGGTACCTCCTCCTTACCTTTGCTATCAGTAACTAGGTCAACCATTGGTATATGATGGTCTATCATCTACACATCACTAGCACCATTCTCAGGCTCAGGCAACTCTAGCTCAATGATCTTGATCTTTATCTTCTCACCCTCACTATCCTCAAGCTGTATAAGGTTAGAAACCTCAACTTTCAACTTTCCATCACTACTTTCCAACTCAAACCATCTTGACCCAGGTTTTGACTTCGTGTCAGAAGAAGATGAGTCTATTAGGGGAACTAGGGCAGGTGTACTATCACAACTTAGTGGCCAATCTCATATGACAAATGCAAATCTTCTAACCATCCTATAAACAAATCACACAAATTAGTAGCAAATCGAAATACTTAACATATAAAATTTAAATGATCAAATAAGCCTAAATCTAGTCTCTGATACCACTTATAACAGCCCACTGCCTATGTACCCTCAAAGGCGGGGATGTCGCCCTATCCAAAGGACCAAGGGTCTTTATAATGAGGTAACAAAACTCAAAAGGAAACAAACTGTCCAAATATATTACATCAGAAAACTTATATAAGTCTTAAGCTTCCAAAACAAATGTCTCAAAAGGAAATACATATGCTAAACATCAAAATAAAAAATTAATTTCTTATTTCTTATAAGAGTCATAACCTTCAAAGCTGATAACCTGAAAACATTACATAAAAGAGTGTGAGAATTGCTTTCTAGTAAGTTATGTGTGTGCTCATGACATTCAAAGTATTTCATGGATGCATAATGGAAACTGTTGGAAAAATATGTTTGCAAGTCAAAGCTCATCTCTTTCAAAACACTAAGTGGTATTTTATATTCCTTTAGCATGATAGCACATCAAAATAATTTTTAGTAAGATTAACCACTTAATAACAAACAAATGGACTATGAAACCTTACATCATAGCCTCTGCCATGAAACCATGCATTGTTGTGCTGTAGGTGATCGGCCTACAAGTGAGATACTCTTCCATCTCTACACCCAAATTTACCAGATGTCTAATTCTGAGTAATAGTCTACTTGGATTGAGTTGCTAGCTCAAACCAGCCTAACTTACTAAGACTATCACCTTTTCCAAGTAGAGCTCATCTCTCAAAGGTAGCCACCAATTGAGAAACTTACCCTAACTTTCAAAAACTAGTCCTAGCAACTTAACCTTTTTGAGTACTCAATGAATTAATATCCTTCTCAAGGATCGTTCTCAAATCAATGAATCAATATCCTACTAAATGATCAATCTCAAACAATCTCTTTCAAACCTTGGTCAAGCAAGCATGGTTTTAGAACGATTTTCTTGAAATTATTTAATAAACAAAATGATACTTTATTTGAAAACATTTGTTTGAACAAACCCTTTTATCAGAAAAATAAACCATGTTGCAACCCAAGAAATCACATTTTGATTCAGCATCATATCATAAATAACTTGCAAACAAGAGTATTAACAAATAAAGTTTTATGCAAGCACTTACTTAAACCAATTTACTCAAACAGATGATCTTATTAGCTTAATCTTCACACTTGATTATTACACTATTCTAATAACAAATTGTAAAATTCCTAATCATGTATTATTTCACCAACAACTCAGCTCAACATAAAGTTATAATAGATATAATCACAATCAATATCGCAACTAAGATAGATCAATATAACCTTCAAACACCAATATACAATCAACCCTTACATTGTCATGGTAACATAAAAATCAACCAGCCCTTTAGCACAAACCATAGTATTCTCCAAATATGCACATGATAACAATTATAAGTATAACCTCGGATCTAGGTATTAATGGGGATTATATTACTCATATACAATCAGCAAGAATAGAGCTCATCTCAGTTATCACTACCCAATAATCATATATAATCATCCCACATCCAAAATCCAAAATTCATATTAAACATGCCTTAACCTCATGATAACCAAACTCATCACTATTCAACATTCATGGCATAACTTAATAATCTTAATCTCAAATGCAATAGCAATTACTCAAATCTTTCATGCATATACATCACTTATTAAAACTTATCAACTGAAATCCTAGATCTAGCAATCCGAGTTGGGATTCCCGGATTACCTCTAGTTAACACGTAAGTAATTACTCTGCAATGATTCAAGTTGCCTTCTAGTGTCCAAGGTGAAACTCAATCATGCAACTATAAGAACTTGGCTTAGAAAATTCACAATAATCCGTGTGATTGAAAGAGAAGGCCGGCCATAATACCTCTGTCCAAAGGAGAAAAGAAGAACAAGGAAGATGAGAACTATGGCTTATCTTGAAAAGATTTTGATAACGTCAAAAGAGGGGTTTAGTCTCTAGAAGAAGAAGTTTTGGTCACTAATGTTTTGGAACCAAAAGAGTGTTATTCTGTGTCTTCTTGTTCGAGCAAAGAAAATTTGAAGATGACCAATTGCTAGTTGTAAGCAATATGGCCGAAAATGGGAGAGAATTTGGAGAGTGTTTGTGTTTTTAGTTTAGAGCAAATGAGGGATGTGTTTTCTTTTGGTGTTGTTTTGTTGCTTTGATTTCGTGTGTGAGAGTATGCAGGGTGGCCAAGATCTAGCTAAGGTTTAGGGTAAAATGATGTTTGTTGTGTAGAAGTTTTGATAGATTACACCTCTATCTAAAAAGATGAGAAAAATGCTTGAGTATGTGAAAGAGTGAAGAACTCCTTTGCTTTGGCTACTTGAACAAAAGAAGAAAGAAAATGCAGCTTCATGCTTGTCCTAGGCTGGACAAAAACAAGAAAGGATTGAGAGAGAAAGTGACCGAATTTGAGAGGAGAAAGAAAGAAATGGAGTCTAGTTTTGATTAAATAAAATTCTGGTTATTCAAAGATAAAAAGAGTAATATCTTCAAAAGATTTTCCAGATATCTCTAGTCTATCTATCTAATTAACATAATATCCCTAGAATATTTTCAAAAACTAAATTTTAAGCTAGAAAATACCTTAGTGTCAGCTAGGACTAGGGAATTATCAAATAGGTAGTTTAAAATGTAATTTTGATAATTATCTTAAAAGATATTTATATATTATTTCAATTCACAAGATAAAATTCTTCTAAAATTCAAATGGTGCAAATAATGTTAAATTACTCTAAATTTTGATAATGTGTATCTTGATGCATACAATTTGGGTGTATAAAAATCATTCAAATTTAAATTCATCTCCCTAGCCAAGTTTTAATTAAAATATTAATCTCCAAATTACACATATGAGCAAATATCAAGCATAGTATAAGAAATTAACCAGTATCGATCCTCAAGAAACAACTACCAGTAGTTACCGCTCATTCATTGTTCAGCCTATCAACTAGATTGATAAAAAAAATAAAAATAAAAATAAAAACATAATATATATACAACTCATAGAGATAAAAATATGTAATTGAATAGTTATTCTCAAAAGTATAACATGAATCATCTAACACTTATCACAATCAACCATTATTGTAGTATCATAAACGAATAAAAATAGAAACCACTTCTTTCCTAATCCATAGAATCACTATTTCTTGATTTAAATTAGTAGATTTTCCAATCAAACCAATATAACCAAATAAATGCATTAAACTCATCATTCAACAATTATCCCTATGAAATTAGCCAATAGCCCTATACTCTAAGCGAAATTAACTAATCTTTGATTACTTGGGTTCAATTCTCAACTTTCTTTTCCAATCCAGTTAAGACAACAAATATATAGAATTGACTAAATTAAACTTAATCTAACTTTGTTTCCCAAGTCCATTAGATATAAATTTAATTTCATCAACCTATCAAATAAAATCAAGTAATCAAATATCAAGAAAAATAATCGATTGATCGAAGACCTAAATTAATACAAAATCATAAATCATAGAATAACATCCAAATACAATTAAAGAATGAAACTCATCACTGTTCAAGAAAAAGAAAATAAAGAAAATATATAAGTACTCATAGACAAGCCTTTCAATTTCTAATGAAAACTCCTCCCAAATCAATACTCCTTGAATGATTTCTCTAGAAAAAATATTAATGGTAGTGCACTCTAAAATATTTGTCTAATGATCCATATTGTGCACACATTTTACATACGTGACTAAGAATTATTTATAGCTACAAGAACTTTCTAAAAGCCCTACAAAAAAAAGAACTAATTTCCTAATAGAATTCCAAATAAAAAAAAATAAAGAAGTTCACCGATTTAATCTAATCTGTGAAGGAATTGGGCACTCTATTTCGTTTGTCATTTTGCACTGAAGTCCTATTCTTGTTAAACTGCCAAAGACCCACGAGCCATTGCAATTCCCTTTCTTTCTTCCTGAAGCCAGATTGCTTGAGCCGAGGTCCAGTGAAGATCAAGCTATTTTGCTGAAGACAAAGTTGTTACCCTTTTCCTTTTGCCTAAAACCAAGTCGAGTGGATACTGAGCCACCGAGTTGCCGCCATTCTCCTTTCTTATTTGGTGAGCCCCGGCTAGCAGAGCCCACTAAAGCTGAAGCCACCGCAAGCCGTGGGTTTTTTTCTTTTGTCTTCTCTGCCAAACCGCAAAGCCACCGAGCCATAGGAGTTCAAGCCGATGGTCTTCTTCTTTTCTTTTACTGAAACTGACTCACCCGAGCCGATCTCTTCTTTGTTCTTTGGTGAGCTGCGGGCCACGGCTCCTTTCTTGTTGCATCCTCCTATGGATGCAATACATCATCCTAAGGCTGCTTTCTTGTCTTTTTTTTCCTTTTATTTGTTTGCTCTTTAGTTCAGTGACCATGAAGCCGGCTTTTCCTTCATTTGTCTTCTTGTTGAGCCGCAGCTTCTCTTTGTTGAATCCTCTCGCGGATGCAATGCATCCTCTCAAGGATTGCACTTGTTTTTTTTTCCTCTTTTCCAATTTCCAATTTTGGCTTTCTCTATTTTTTTTTTTTCGGCTTTGTTTTGTTTGCCTAGCCTTGGACCAACGCCAGATCAGTTTCCTTGGGCTGGTGCCAGGTCTCCACTAGATCTTCTTCAATTTTATGCCAAATTCACCTATTCTCACATAAAATATCAGAAAAATATTTCTATAACTGAAATATCAAATAGGAAGAAATATGACTAGTTATTATATCAAAAGTATTACAAAATATCATCAAATAACTAGGAAAATATATGTAAATTTAGACCATATCACATTCCCCCACACTTGAATCTTTGCATGTCCTCAAGCAAAGTATAAAGCACAAAACACATTAACTCTTCTCAAATTCATCTATAACAAAGTCATAATTTCTTTTCGAACATTAGATATAGATTTGATTTCATTCAACCCTTTTAAAAAAACTTTTTAAACTCATGCATTAAATCAAGCATATCAAGACCCTCAAAATTAAGTTAAATAAGTTTATGTTTTAGTCTAAGAAAATTATTTTACCTTTCAAGGCAAGACATAGATAACACAAATTATACAAGTCAAGTTGTTCAACTAATTCAAAACTCATAGAATCAAATTTGCACAACCTTACGTAGCAAAATAAGGAAACACTCAGTTTTTTTTCCAATGTTTTTTCAACACTCTTTTATTTTTTTTATTTTTTTTAATGACTTAGGGAATTGATAACCTCAAGAGAGTGGATTCCTCTTCACTAACCGTATTAACTCCCTTATACTCATTCATTTTTTTTTTTTTTTTTTGCCTTTCAGGCATTGGCCTTAAGAGGGTGGAGTTCTATATATATATTTATATATTCCTCTTTCCACTAATTGTATTGGCCCCCTTAAGCATTATGTCCAAGTGAGATAAGTATTGTTTTCAAATAGAATGAGCATTCTCTTTCAATGAAATAGATAAATCTTTCCACTCATTTTTTTTCAACTCACCAAAAGAAAATTTCACTCTTTCTTTTTAATCCTCATAATCCACATTCACAACCCAAAGTTAAACAAAGTTAGAAAATCATGAATGAGGAATTAATTAACAACTCTTCCCATATTTTATCACATCATCCATATCCAAATAAGAAGAGTAGAATAAAATTCAAATACCAAAGCATAACCAATATTAACTTAAATTGGCAAGACTTAACATATTCAACTTAACACACAATTTTATCTAATAAAATCCAACCAATTGAATGAAAAAACCATCTCCAAAGAGAAAAAGAAAATCATAACCTTATCATAGGCAAAAACAATTTCATACCAATTTTCAAAAATTTCTCCATAGTCAAGAAAATCCATTAAATCTAAAAAAAAAATACACTTGAGAAAATATTAAATCCCTCCCCCACACTTAAATTAGTCATTACCCTCAATAGCCTAAAATAGCACAATAAAATATAACCAAGGGACCAAAAATGTAAAGAGGGAAAAGAAAATAATACTCCCCACAGCAGATTAGCTCCAAAAAAAGAGAAGGTCTCCTTCAAAGAGTCAAAATAAGCAATGGCATCAATGTAGGAGAAACCTACAAAAAGAAAAACAAAAACACCAAATAAAAGCATAAAAGGAATTGAAAGAAAACAAAATAAAAGCACACTAAAAATCAAAGAGAAAGTTAAAACATTTAAGAATCCCCTGAAATAGAGCCTCCAGATGGACCTCCAAATTGTCCTCTAAAGGGACCACCAAATGGACCATGAGGTCCTCCTTGTCCCTCCCAATAATGTCACCAATAATCCCCTTAAATATCTTGATTGAGTCTTAGATTGTGCAAAATATCATCATGGCATTGCTAGGTATGCTCAATCCTATCAAACATTTTATCATGCCTTAACCCTCATATCTGCTATGTCTACCCTCATTCCAGCCATTATCACTGACACTTGATGGTCGCCCAGAATGACTTTGTGGTTGGGAAAGTTCCTCTTCTTACTCAATATGATGATTAGGAATGCTAGTTTGGGAACCTTCCTTGGCCTTGACCGTGTAGATATTGTAGCATTAAACTTATAACCACAATGAGTTAATACTTGTTCAGTGACTACATTACATGAAGTAATAGGTTCCACAAGTTCATTCTCCATGGAAATATCAAAATCTTCCAAAACCTGTGAAATCACCAAGGAAGAACAAATGCTTTGGTAGCAAGGCCATAAGCCACCACCTCTCACGTAGAAGTTAGTAACAAAGGGGCAAGGGAAATGGGTTCTCCACAAAGCATTTTAGAGAATATAAAAATATCAATGATTCTAACTTCATTCAAACTACTCAATCGAGGGCAAAAATTGAAACACAAGAGATACTAAATAACCCTCCATTGATGAGTAAGATCATTACTAGGGAGAAAGGAAGAACCATATGTAGAAGCTTTTGGTTCCAAACCCAACTGTCGATAAGCAACATTAAAATTCCAAGTTGGTTAGAAGAAATCATCTTATTGTGGTGGTCAATTTCTATCCAAGGGCCACTATCATCCACTCATAAAATGGCAGCTAATTGAGCCCTAGTTAAAATTATGGAGGTACCTTTCACAAATGTTTCAATTTGTTTCAAATGTCCTTTTCTTTTACTTTTCATGTTTGCATAAAATTTCTTCACAAAAGCAGGACAAAAGTCACCTCTCAAGCCTAAAATTGGACCCCAACCAATCCTTCCAAACATCTCAGTTATATTCAAAAATCGATCAAGAGAAGGCTTGATAGTATTTCTAACAATGATCCTATTCGAGGCCCTAGCATCATAATCATACCATTCCTCACATTTTTTATCAATGAAATTCTTTGGATGAAAAGAAGGTAACTCTAAAGATGGGTCAAAAGACGAGGATGGTTTAATGCAATTGTGAGGTTTGAAAAATTATTTTGTTTTAGGCATTTTAGCTCAAATTAAAACAAACATACTTTACAAATGGTTTTTCGTTTCAGTTAAAAACTTTATCCAAAATTTTGATTTTCAAGCAAAATAATGCTCAAAATGCTATTGACAATGTCCACTTCAAATAGCAAAAGCAGAATGTCAAACTACACTGTCAAACTGAAATCTCAACAAGCTTTAGAATAAGAAGAAGAATATCACATTTATGCCTCAAAAAGTATCCACAAAATCAACAATTCTAACAAATTATGCAAACAGCAACAGTAGCACCAAAATCACAGCTCAATCATTCTCATGCATATTTGTAGCTCTAAATAAACTCAACAAGAATCATTTCAAACAAAGCAAATAATTTCTCAAAATGCAATACCAATGAATGTTAAGAGGAAGCTATGTACCGTTATTTGTGTGAATGCTTAGCACCACTGAATTCTGTAACTTTAGAGCTTCATGATGTGAATGTGAATTTGTGATGAAGCAATACAAGAAGAAAAGAATTGTTGAAGAAAGAAAGAATTGTCGAAGGAGATGAATGGAGGAGAAGAACTAAGGAAGCAAAAATTGAAGGCAAAAAGAGCCAAGGTGTAGCTGTCTTTTTGTGAAAAGAAAAGCCTAAAAGTGCAGTTATGCATGTGTTCATGTCAGTGTGAAGAAAATATGAAGACCATGGTTGTCTTCTTGTGTGGAAAAGAAAAAAGCTAAAGATGAATCGTGGGCTCGATTGGGATGGATGTTGACCGAGCCATTGTTAGCCAAGCCAAGCCAAGGTGGGCTTGTGGAAAAATCAATTTTTTTTTATAGAAACAAGAAAATGCAATGGCAATAAAAATAAATATATATATTACAACAATATATCACTACAAGAAAAACATCAAATTAGCGATGGATTTGCGACGGAACAACAACGGAAGCAAAAATTTTAAAAATAAATTTATTTTTTTAAATTTCTGTCACTAATCCGTCGGTAATTGCAACGGATTAGCGACGGAAATCTAGCCGTCATAAATTTGCGAGGGATTTGCAACGGCCATGTCAAATTAAAAAATAAGCCCTCACAAATCTATCGCAATTGCGAAGGATTTGCAACGACAATGTAAAATTTAAAAATAAATTTATTTTTTAAAATTAAAAAAAAAACGAGCCGTCATAAATCCATTGCAATTTGCGATGGCCATCTAAAATTAAAAAATAAATTTATTTTTTTAAAATTAAAAAAAAATCCATCGCAAATTTGTAAGGGATTTGCGACGACCATCTAAAAATTCTCATAATATTAATATGTATATATATATACACATATATATATATAACATATATTAATATAGCATTTTTATATACATATCAATATGTTAATATACTTTTTTAATATAAAAATAAATATATATACATACATATATACATATTTATTTATGTTAGTATGTCTGTGTATCTATATATATATATATATATATATATATATATATACACACACACATATATATACATATATATGTTATAGTACTTTTTAAATATATTAATATACATATTTATATATATACATATATATATATTTATATTTAATAGCAACAAATGCAATATGTCATATTCTTACATATATACATACATATATATATACTTAATAATATCATATGTATATTATATATAAAAATATTGCAACTTACTAATATCTTTTCTCGTATTTTACTATTTCAACATACACACACACATACTATATCATATGTGTGTGTGTGTGTGTGTATATATATATATATATATATATATATATATATAATCAAACATTAAAATTTTTTTGTGAATTTTTTAGATTAGTGACGGATTTGCAACGGATCAGGGTTTCGTAAACTCTAATCCGTCGCAATTAGCGAGAGATTTGCGACGGCATTGTAAAATTTAAAAATAAATTTATTTTTTAAAATTAAAAAAACAAGCCTTGCGACGGATTTGCAATGACCATCTAAAATTAAAAATAAATTTATTTTTTTAAAATTAAAAAAATAAACCCTCGCAAATCCATCGCAAATTGTGAGGGATTTGTGACGGTAATGTAAAATTTAAAAATAAATTTATTTTTTAAATTTAAAAAAACAAGCCATCGAAAATCCGTCGCAATTTGCGACGGCCATCTAAAATTAAAAAATAAATTTATTTTTTTTAATTAAAAAAATAAGCCATCGCAAATCCGTTGTAAATTGCGAGGGATTTGCGACGGCCATTAAAAATTTAAAAATAATTTTCTTTTTAAATCTTGAAAAATTAGCCATCGCAAATCCGTGGTTAATTAGCAACCGATTTGCGACGGAAAATTCTGTCGTCGCAGATCCGTCGCAAAGCCCTTGCAAATCTGTTGCTAATTCACAAAAAAATTTACTATATAATTAATATATATTACAATATATCACAAGAACTTCAATAGCTTTGTGGTGTAACACGTGTTCCCCCACAACAAAGACGCGAGTTCGAGCCCCAAATTCAACATAATCTCATAATATTTTTGGCGGGTCGGGTTGCGGATCAGGTTCTCAATGGGCCAGGTCGGGCCGAGTAGCTAATTAATTAATTTTTTTAATAAAAAATTTTTGCTGTCGCAAATTTAATTAATTTTTTAAATAAAATTTTTTCGCTACTGCAAATTAAATTAATTAATTTTTAAATTTTTTTTTCCGTCACAAAACCGTCGCTAAATTATTTTAATTTTTGTAAATAAAAATTTTTTTGCCGTCGCAAATCTATTGCTAAATTAATTGATTTTTTCAAAATTTAAAAATTTTTTGCTGTCGCAAATCCGTTGCTAAATTAATTTATTTTTTGTTATTAAAAAAAAATTTTCCTTTTCAAATCCGTTGCTAAATTAATTAGTTTTTTTTAAAATAAAAGTTTTTGGGTGTCGCAAACCCATTGTTAAATGAATTAATTTTTTGTAAATAAAAATTTTTTCACCGTCGCAAATTCGTTGCTAAATTAATTAATTTTTTTGCTATCACAAATCCGTCACTATGTTGATTATAAACTTAATTATAATGTCATCAATTAAATGACCATCGCAAATCTGCCGCTGTTTGCAACGGATTTTCTTTCCGTCGCAAATTGCGACACCCTTTTTAGCGACAGATGTAATCCGTCGCTAAACGTGATTAGCGACAGATTTGACCGTCACTAATTTAGTTTTTTCTTGTAGTGTATTACAACTAGTTATTATTACAATTACTAATATTTTTACCGTTACACGTAATAATTAAATAATCACAATCATAAAACAAAAACACTAGGAAAATAAATACAACAATATAGTCTAATTACAAAATACAAATATATATATATATATATATATATATATATATTATTAGTGTCAGTATTAGTAATATAAAATATTTAGCCACTAAGAAAAAAAAATACAACATCAAGCATTATAACAAGATATGGTTTATTCACAACAAATATTATTATTATTATTATTATTATTATTATTATTATTATTATTATTATACAAAATAAATAAATATATACAATACAATAAAAAAAATTATTTACATGGCACCAAAGAAAAAATATTTACATATTTACGTGGGCTAAATCAATGAACGCCAAGCTTTCATGATATTGTTCCCCGGCAACGGCGCCAAAAAACGTAATGCGTACAATTTGGATGTATAAAAATTATTCTAATTTAAATCCATCCCTAGCTAAATTTTAATTAAAATATTAATCCCTAAATTACACATATGAATAGGTATACTCATCGCAAGCATAGTATAGGAATTTATTAAGTATCAATCCTCAAGGAACAACTACCATTAGTCACCGTTCATTCATTGTTTAGCCTATCAACTATATTGATAAAGAAATCAAAATAAAAATAAAATATATATACAACTCATGGAGAGAAAATTATGTAATTAAATAGTTATTCTCAAAAACATAACATGAATCATCTAACACATACCACAATCAACCATTGTCTTAGTATCATGAAGGAATAAAAATAGAAACCACTTCTTTCTCAATCCATAGAATCACTATTTCTTGATTAAGTTAGCAGATTTTCCAATCAAACCAATATAACCAAAGAAATGCATTAAACTCACCATTCAACAATTATCCCTATGAAATTAGCCAATAACCCTATACTCTAAGCGAAATTAAGTAATCTTTGATTACTTAGGTTCAATTCTCAACCTTCTTTTTCAATCCAATTAAGATAATAAATATATAGAATTGACTAAATTAAATTTAATCTAACTTCGTTTCTCAAGTCCATTAGATATAAATTTAATTCCATCAACCTATCAAATAAAATCAAGTAATCAAATATCAAGAAAAATAATCGATTGGTCGAAGAACTAAATTAATTCAAAATCATAAATCAAAGAATAACATCCAAATACAATTAAAGAATGAAACTCATCATTGTTCAAGAAAAAGAAAACAAAGAAAAGAGATAAGTACTCATAGACAAGCTTTTCAATTTCCAATGAAAGCTCCTCCCAAATCAATGCTCCTTGAATGATTTCTCTAGAGAAAATATTAATTGTAGTGCACTCTAAAATATTTGTCTAATGATCCACATTGTGCACACCTTTTACATACGTGATTGAGAATTATTTATAGCTACAAGAACTTCCTAAAAATCCTACACAAAGAAGAACTAATTTCCTAATAGAATTCCAAATAAAAAAATAAAGAAGTTCACTGACTTAATCTGTGAAGGAATTGGGCACTCTATTTCGTTTGTCGTTTTGCATTGAAGTCCCATATAAACGCGCACGTTAAGTAGTGCATTTGAGATAAAGGATTTGGGTACAACTAAGAAGATTTTGGGTGAAACTAAGAATATTTTGGGCATGGAAATTTGGAGAAATAGGAAGGGACAACTAAAGTATGTATCTCAGGAAAAATACATTAAAAAATTACACTACAATCTTTTTAGATGAAGCATTTTAAACCGGTTAGTACTCCTTTGGTAGCACATTTTAAACTTGATGTTAGTGCATTACCTAGTGTAGATGAAAACAAAGATTATATGAGTAGAGTTCCTTACTCTAATACTATTGGAAGTTTGATGTATGTCATGGTGTGCACAAAGCCTGATTTGACTAATGTTGTGACTGTAATTAGTAGGTTTATGAGTAATCCGAATAAAGCTCACAGGAAAGCTATTAATGGGTTATGCAATACCTAAGAGGTACGGTTGATATTTGCTTGATTTATGATATTAATGGTTCTACTAGTGGGGTGCTTTATCTACCATTGAAGTAGAATACATGTTACCGGTAGAGGGAGTCAAGAAAGGTATATGGTTGCATGGCCTTACTAATGGTTTGGATTTTGATGTTCAGAGACCTATCATCTATTGTGATAGTCAGAGTGCATTGGACTTAACCAAAAATCTAATCCATCATAAAAGATCAAAGCACATTGATGTTAGATTGAATTTCATTCGAATTTCATAGAAGATAAGTTATTTTTTATAGAAAAAATAATCCCAACTGATAATTAAATAGATATGTTGACAAAATCATTACTTATAAAGAAGTTCAAACATTGCTTGGACTTGGTAAATATTTGCATAGCATGAGGCCCCTCGAAGCATGAATGGTAGGAAGTAATTAGTGGTTTCTAGTAGCTTGGAAAATTGAAGTCAAGGTAAAAAGTTATTGGTTGCCTTAAATTATTGTAGCAAGCCTGAATTATGATCTAATTCAAAATTTTAAGAGTAGACTTGAAAGAGATTTTTTGATGTCTATGGTGGTAATGAAGGACCTAGACTTGCAAGCTCAAGCCCAGAGCTCACCACTGACCACTTTAGAGGGTGTGGAGGCTTTATCCCCCACAGCATGGTACCTTATTTTTTAATTATTGTATAAATATAGGGTTTTAAAATTTGAAATTGTAACCTATTTATAATAATTTTCCTTAAAAAAAAAAAAAACTCTCCCCTATCTGTAGACATCGGTCACATTAACCAAACCTATTGTTTTTCCATAACATTTATATTTGACCTTAACTTTGCTATAAAAAAATCACCCTTATCGCTAACTTTAACCCTACAAGATAAATTTATATCTAACCTTAACATTGATAACTTTAACCCCATTAGAAAAGGCACCCTGAAATATGTTTTAGCCTATAGTAAAGATTGATTTCTGTCTAACCTTAACCTCGCTAGAAAAGTCATACATCTGGCTTTAGCCCCGCTCTTAAAGCTTCATTACGCATCCAGATATTTCTGTAAAACGCATCCAACACATTTTTTAATCTTGTTCATAAAAACGGTTAACATGAAAAAATATTTCAGCTACCTTCATCAACCGTACAACTGTGCTCAACTCATAACATCATAAAGATAATGGCAGGTACTCTTATCTTGATCAGAAAATTGGTCTTCACAAGAGTTTGCCCTTTGTTCTATTGCCTTCTGGTTCTTACCATCAACGCTGAAGACGTTCTACCAAGAGGTTTCATTGGAAAATATGGAAGGCCCTAAACCCTCTGAAATATATACCGAAGCACAAAGAAGATCTCAAATGGCGTGTGACGTTAGTTTTTTATGTTGTTTTTTTCCACCCCTTCTTCTACAGAAGTGACAGCCTCATAGGAGTGGGAGAGAAAGGAGGGGAGAAGATCCGAAGCTTTCAGGAATCATTCCGAACTCTCCATCAAAGCCAAAGGAGGAAAGTTTTCCTCAAATAAGCTTCACGAGGAAAGTTTTCCTCCAATAAGCTTCACAAAAGATAAAGAGGGAGGACGTCTACCAATACCTACATGCACGAAACCGCCATTTGAAAACTACTTAGCCTGGAACCACAGAGCTCGGATTCTGAAGCATGATCTCCATCCCCATTCTGCAAACAACGAAAGTACCAACAATACATTGTTCCCTGCATACAAAAATCTATGTTTTCTCACCAAAATATATGTTACAAATTCTGTATACAACACTTTCAGCTAGCTTTACTGATGTTACAAATCACTACCCACTAAAGCAATCTCAATTCTTTTTACAAAAAATTACAAGTGGAAAGTAAAATACACATTCTAAAATCTCAAAACTAACTCCATCATTGAAACCTCACGGTACCAGGGGTCAGAGAAATGGTCCATCTGGCATATATGCTCAACTCAGTTTCAGTTCTGAAATCTACAAGTTATACTATGCTGCAAAGTCGAGCTCCAGACAGAAAAAGTCAAACAGATCTGAGGGACTATTTACAAGCAATATCTCCCACCAAAATTCATGGGAAAAAAAAAAGATGATTGGATTATTCTACTCAGAAGAACTAGCTAGGCAAGACCAGGTAGTGATCATGGTCTTCTGGCCAAACTTCCAAGCAAGAATGCAAAATGTATCGTAGTGGAATGGAAAGTGTATCAAATTTCAGGAAGTATTCATTTATTCTCCCTTCTGGCATTTCATATAAGTGGGCGCATCTGATCGGATAGGCAGCAAGAGTTTCCAATAACAATTCATTGTCCTCTCACAGTACACATATATATAACAAGCAATCAATCAGAGACACACTTCCTGCAAAATGAAGCGCTCATTAATGGTATGCATCTGTTTGTAACTTCGATTTAGGTGGGAAACAGGAATGACGCATATTGCAGGCAGTTAATAGATTAACTTTAAACATGAGAACAGGAAACGCATATCGATATTTCAGAGTTGTTGATTGACAAAAACACAATTCACATTATTTTGGGTAACACCCCATCACATTATTAACATATAGAAAGACACTGGAGCAAAAGAAACCGGTAACCCAACTACTTTATTTGACATTGGCAAGAAACAGGTGCTTAATTAAGGGGGGAAGGGGGTGTCAGTGTGGGTGTGGATGTGGAACAAAACCCTAATACAAGGCCATTTCACCTCGAACTTTGATTATGTCAAAGATTTATAGCCTCTATGCTCTGAAGCAATTTCACATTCTAAAAACAATAAGAATGCAGAGAGTTACCTCATATAGCAGTGAAAAAATAATAAGCTGTCGATCAGTCTGTCACCCCACCGAGTGAAGGGGCAAAAGGAGAAAAGGAACTCAGATATAATATCAGGTCAGATCACAGGTCATAGACAACAGCTGACACTGCCAGGGCAAATTTAACCAGACTCAAAGAATGGTGCTACAGCTGAATAAAGCTGCTCATCATCAAATGGCTTAGATACATAACCATCCATCCCATACTTCCTGCATTTTTCATTTGTAGCTTGAATTACATCTGCTGTCATTGCTAATATTGGTGTGTGCCAATAAGCCACATTGGTGGGCCTTTCAGTCCCTATTTCATCAGAATTGATTTTTTCATTGTATACCCTCTCCAGATTGCGGATTTTTTTGGTGGCTTCAAACCTGCACAATGAAGCAGAATAAACAAATTCGCATCTATACAAAAGGACAACATTGAATATAAATGTTTCATGGCTATTGTTAAATAGTCGAAATTCATCTTCACCCGTTACATTAACTTAGTCCATTTACAAATTGACCAATTAATTTTCCTAAGGACAACTTACAAGAATCACAACGAATAATCAATCTCTTAAAAAGGTGCAGTAATGAGCAAAACTGCCCTATTCTTCTACCAAAGAGGAGAGAATACTATGATTAGATTTTCAGGAAATATCCAGAAAAGAAACTATTTCTACACAGATTCCAGAAATCAATCAAATTCCAGAACATCTTCTCCAATAGCAGACATATGTTCCTTCTAATCATTTTTCAAAAAGCAACAGACAAGTCCTTCATTTTCGTCTTCTATACATATATATTTGGGTTGAATTGTTTCTTCAAGGCGCTACACATGTAGTTCAGTCAAGAAACAGTAAAGCAAGGTAGATCTGGTTTCTACAGGCAGTATCACTTAATTACAGCAAGCAATTGAAGTTCCCTTGTCTATCATTTTTGAAGTTGCTTGATGCATGACTGAAAAAGACTCAAGATTAGAATTATATAATCAAAGGACTTTCTCCGGTCAATAGCTAGGCAAAAATAAAAATTTGGTCAAGCAAGTCAATTACCCATCCATTTCTGGCATTTGGAGATCCATGAAGCAAGCATGAAAGTCATGGGGTGGCTTAAGTCGCTGCAAAGCAGCCTCACCACTAGCCTCACAGGTCACAATGGCTCCATACTTTCTTAGAGCAAGTTCTGCAACTTTCCTGTTCACAGGATTATCATCAACTATCAAGATCCTTTTGCCCCTCAATAGAGTTCCAATTGTCGATGGTTTGCCCCTCGTTACCTGCCTCTTTCTTCCAAATCCAATGGCGTCTTGGAGGCATGAAATCAATACACTTAATCTAAGAGGTTTAGTTAGCACATTATCAACTAAACCAGATGATTTGAACTCAATACAATCACTAGAACTTTTGGGGTTCGCCAGAAAAAATATCTTTGGAGCCTTTTCCTTAACAGATATGTAGCTATTTGATCTTAGTTCTTTTAGCAGCCTACGTAATGCACCATAAATCTCATTATCCCAACTCTCTTTGTCAATAAGAACCATAGCTACTCGCTCAGATGCACTGCAAACAAAATGAGCAACAAAGTGTCAGCAAATCATCATCCATAAGACAAAAACAGAACAAGGATACTATCATTCTAGTCAAAACTTGGAAGAAGAGTGCAATTCTTTTCCTGGCTCTTTTGGAAACCATGTAATTTAGCTAGAAAATATCTTACCCAATGTTCACACCTACAATGGTAAACTAATCCGAGATTACATAGATTCACCATGTAAAGCATGTGATACATTGAAGAAAGAAAATCGGTTCTATGAAAGATAATAGGATGACTCTATATATTCTCATCTTGACCAGATGAGCAATTTGACATTGTCTTCTAGATTTCCTGCATGTCACCAAACAGTGGCATTTCCCTGGATTCATTTCACGTTGGCCTTCCCCAAGTAAAAGAAAAGAAAACATTTTGAAATATGTTGTGTTGCTCAGAAAGAAATAATTATATAAAGACTTTCTCTAATGAATTCTCCCTCTAATGAATTATCACTATTAGGTTTTATCACATCACAGTGTCTTCATATTCAGACAAATAATTTCTTGCCTGCTTCAAACATAGCCGATGGTTACCATCTACAATTTTCTATATCCTACAAAGCATATTGATGCTTTGAATATAAATCTAATTTGTTTAATTTTTAACCATGAAATCTACCATATGCAGAGAAAATTCACCTTGAGCTAACAAAAGCAGAGAGATAAGAACAAGCGGCATCCACTGTAGAGGCTATATCCACAGATATCCCCAGTCTCTTCATTTGATATCTTGTGACCTCAGCACGGATGCTTTTCTCATCAACCACAAGGGCCTTTAAACCCCGAAGCTCTGAAACAGCTAGATCATACTGCTCCCACTTGGTAATCCCAGAGGTACTTTCTGCTTTTGTGAAGGCTGCTGTAAAAGAAAAGGTGCTGCCTGTTCCAGGTTCACTCACAAACCCAATTTCTCCATCCATAAGATCCACCAATCGTTTGCTAATGCTCAGACCTATTCCTGTCCCACCATATTTCCTTGACGTAGAACTGTCAGCCTGCACAAAAGGCGTGAAAATTCGGCCTTGTGCTTCATGAACAATTCCATCGCCTGTATCTTCAACTGTGACCAATAACTTGATCTTTTTGGTTTCCTCCAGCATGCCACCGAGATTTTTAAACTTTTCCCAGCTTCTCCATCTATCTACCACAGGAAACCCACTCAATGTACTAAAAGAAGCAGTTGAACTGTCCTGAATCAAGGTTAAGCTCTGTCTCAGAACCTCATCCTTTATATCAAGAGAGCTCTTCACTTCATCAGCTAAATGCACTGATACAAATATGTGTCCCTTGTCCTTTGTGAACTGCAACAAAGAGAGTATAGAACATGTAAATATCACCAACTTTTAAATGAAAACACTTGAAACAACTATACAAAAGAGTAGAATCTTGAGCTCTATATCTAACTCGGGCTAACAATTCCAATTCCTAGGTTTACCTCTGTAAAGAACCAAAAGTCACACTGAAATTCAGTTTTAGCTCCTTTCAATACCCCACCTTTCCATACACCATATTACAACCCTTGACTCTGATTGGTCAATAACTGCTAGATTTTTTCCAAAACAAACTCTGCCATTTATCCACCAATCACAATCAAGGCCTGCAAAATGGTAGCATGGAAGTGGTGGGCACATGTCTTAACTTTTTAAAAAATCAGAATGAAAGCTTACACACCAAGTATTCTTCTGCTTATTTCTGCAAAACCTTTCCACGATAAGAATGATTAAACAAGCTAGTATTTTAAAGCAACAGACACAATTCACGTTGACAATCTCGATATTTTCTATTTCATGAACTACATAAAACAAAGGGGATTTGTAGGAATCTCCACTTAAGATTCTAGTGCACATCTGAAATTTTGAATTTCCCATACCTAACTACACATGGAACCACCATGCAAAAGTTTAGTCAGCTGATATATCTCCCTAGAAGCCCCTTATGGCCAATTACCAAGAAGGTCAAAAAATGTCCACAAAGGAAGGAAAATGCATTGCCACTTGAGTAAGCAACTTTCCTAAGGAAACAAATTTTCTAGCAGCTAATCATCTATCTAATGAACTACAGTATATTGTTTGAAGTTTGCAATTTTGGATATCATTCATTTTGATTTTTGACTTTCAGTTACCTACCTTTTCCTTTCTTTTCTTACAGGATACTGATATAAGGAGTACTTTTAAACTTTATTATAGAAGTTTCTATGATAATTAATTCGGTGATGATTGTCAAGGAACAATGCATTGGAAATTTTAGGTTCCACACTTTGGAAACTAATGTCATTGCCTAACTCAACAAATTTACCAACATTACAGGCACAAATATACATACGTTTACAATAAGCATACAAAGTATTTATCCTCAAAATTATTTTGTTCCTCTCAAAAGCACTGCAAGAGTATTGTTTAAAAAGAATAAGAAATGGCTAGTACTCTTATTAACACTTTAAATTACACTTAGAGAACAGTAGCTCTCTACTTGTTTTGACAGTTGCTATTTGAAATTGTTAATTAGTATAATTTATTTCTATTTTTGTTAATTATTTTCTAATTAACAACTTTTTTCTCTTTGTTTTGGGTATGACACAGGTCGAAGTGCCTTTTTTAAACAAAAAAAAAGTTTAAAAACTTTATTTTGGTATAGAAGTGGAGGATTATTGGTCATATTTATAAGGAACATTTTTTACACGTTAAAGTTAGTAAAATAATTCACGACTTTTGTTCCCCCCCCCCCAACAAAACAAAAAAAGTTTGTTTTTTTTTTTTTTTTTACATAATGATTACAAAAACTACAACATTGGTGGAGATTACACAATTAATGAAGTACAAATACAAATTATGTTACTGCTTGGAGGATCAAGCTTTTGCACAAGCCTAATTGGCCATACATATTTTTATTAATTATGCTAACTATTTCCATGGAGGTTACAACGCTTACCTTCTTATTACAGGCAATTCTATTTTAGAGGCTACAAAAGTATTTGCAATTAGGGATGACTGCAAGGGGATTAATGTACTTAGGGGATTTAAACCATCCCATTAATTCTTCTTATTAAAGAATATAAAGGTCAACTTTGCCCATTAGGAAGGGAAGAAACATGCTTAAGGTAAATCATATTTAACTTCATATAGATTTATTAGTATAGATATAATATAGATATAGATGTAGGTAGTAGGGTATATTTCAATGAAAACTTTATGATATACATAGCCCTACCTTTTGAAGGTAATTTTTCTCTCTCCTCAAGTAAAGATTAATGCATCAAAAAGCATTTTTAGTTTGCTTTTACCATCTAAAACCACACAAAGGTACTCATGTATACCTATGTGAGTGCACACACACACGCAAGCACACATGAACCTGATATTGTTGAGTTTGGACGGACACATATTTTCATATTTGTAAATTTACCAAATAATTTAAAAATTTTGTACTTGAAGGGAAAAGGGACACATCAGTGCACAAGAGTTTAATGAAAAAATCCATAAAACTAACAGACCTTAATTGAGTTTCCAACAAGGTTTGTAATTATTTGCCGGAAGCGTCCTGGGTCTCCAATAACAACTTCTGGGACTTGATCAGATACATAAACAGCCAACTTCTCTCCATCGTATGATCATGGAAAACAAAGAATATAATGCTTATTAAGTCTTTGCGAAAATAAATGCAATTCACTGAATTTGGAGTCTTAACAAAAAGAAAAGAAATTGAAATTCAGTTCTATACCTCAATGTCTTTTTCATGGGATTTGCCTGAGAGAAGTGACACAACTTTATCAAGATCAGCACGCAGATCGAATGGTACAGCTTCTAGTTCAAGCCTGCCTGATTCAATCTTAGCTTGATCCAAAACCTCATTTATCAATGAAATCAGATCTTTCCCACTAGCATGAGCAGTTTCAGCATAGTCCAATTGCTTGACATCAAGATTTGTACCCATCAGCATCTGGAGCATACCTGAATTGGATTCAAGTAGTTTATGAAGACCATTACCCCAAGAAATGCATAAAATAGTTTCAAACCCAAAATAATATATTACCTAACACACCAACCATTGGAGTCCTGATTTCATGAGAAACCGTCGCAAGAAACTACAATTGGAAAAAAAAAAGCCTGTTAAATGGCATTGTAGATACATGATTCCCAATGTGCAAGTGTAATACTAGTGAGATGAAAAGCAAACTAAAGATATTTAAGTAGGGAAATTAACCAATTTGGTCCCTAACAAAGAGGAAAAGCAAGTGTAATAATGTTTTCGTTCTTAATGATTTTTTTGCCGTCATAATCCCTAATGAAATTGTAACTTGACAAGTGATCCCCAGCTATCTTTTTCGGTGTAAACTCTAGCCAGAAGAAGTCACTCCCATTGTACCTGATTTTCTTTTAAAGGCAAAATAGGTATATACCATTATTTTTTTTTTGGGGGGGGGGGGGAGAGGGAATCAATTAATATATCTATTTTGCCCTAACAGAAAAATCACGCACATTGAGAGTGACATTTTCTGACCGAAGTTTATTCCAAAAAAGATAGTTGGAGACCACTTGGCAAGTTATAATTTCATTAGGGACCATAACAACAGAAGAAAATAATCATTAACGACGAAAACATTATAAGTCCTAAACTTTAGGACCAAATAGACTAATTTCCCTATTTAAGTATTTATGGATATAAACCTGGGATTTTGCTATGTCAGCTGCCTCAGCACGATGTTTAAGCTCCATCATCTCCCGATAGTCACGCTCCACTTTTGCAATTCGATTTATGGCTGCATCAAAGATATGACCCAGAAGTAAAGTTATTACAAGGACTCCAACAGATGCTATTATTGCCGTCCAGGGCGGAGGTGGTTTCTGCTTGAACCTGTGGGAAAAAGAAGCCAGTTCTAGATTACAACATTCTCACCTAATAAGTCTTTGGTGCTCTACTAGCAGTAATTTTTCTTGGGGGAGGGGTGGAGGTGTTTTTTTTTTTTGGTGGGCGGGGGGAGGATGAAAAGGAATTGTGACCTGCAATGCATCTCATGCTTCCGAGATGGATCCCCAAAATCAAGGTAACTAATGTGAAGCAGTCCTGTGTCATTAAAATCATCACTGTACATCTTAATTGGAGCCGACTTGTTAGTTGTATCATAAACATTCACAGCAATAGTCTGTTTGCTAGCTAGCTGGTGAAGAAGCTTCTCAACCAATGAAGGAACATCATATGACGCACCCAGATACCTTTGTCATGGGACAAAACCAACAATGACGAGTAAGTAAACAAGCAAGATGTTATACATATGAAGACTGTCACAAAGAGAGAACACTTGATTTCCGTACCCAAGATATCAGATGATGTGAAAGGTATAACTTACCCAACAGTTGCATTAATACGCTGTTCTGTGGTAGCTTCAGGAAGAAGATCAGTGTCGTAGACAGCAAATGTAAGCACAACACCTAGGTGATTAGATTTCAACAGCTTAAAGGGCGATGTCAACACACCCTTTCCAGATGCCCTTGCTCGCAAGATATTTTCACGATCTTCCTGTGACAACAATGAAAACATTAAGCCACCTCAGTATTCTGCTAACTAGCAATGGAAATATTAAACCACTACAGTGTTGTACTGTGCTAACTACCCAAGGAGAAAAAAGGCTATAGAAAAGACAGACATGTTTCCACAAAAAATACACTAACAGATGCACACAAGGTAAATCATCTCAGAACTTATTTGATGAGGGGAAAAAATGGAAAGAGACAGAGAGGAACCTAATCATCTCATAAGCAAAAGTTGGAAAAATTCTCTAGTGTCTAGCCAATGTTTTTGTCATCTGAAATGTAAAAGGAAATCAAAATTATACTTCTTGGATGAGTAATCTGGTCATGGCAATCTGGTTAACTCAGCATCAATATACTTTAACAGTATTTTCTCCTTTTTATTCAAAAGAGTAAACAAGAGCAGAAAATTTACAAGATAACTGCCCAACAAAAGAAAGGTTGGATCAGATCATGTGCAGCAGCCAGCCTCCACTGACAAAAGAATGAAAAAGTAGTGTCTATCTAGCTGTCAAACAACCCATGAATTTACAAGAAAAATATTTACCAAAAGGAACGATAGAAAACCAAGACAAGCTATAGAAATAATACTTGATAAGGGCAATTTCATATGACTTTAAATATGCTCAGTCTGATTGTTTATGAACAAGACAGAATATGATATGGACTACATTTGATGTTGATGATCATTACAAAATTTTTTGACCCCCTATATATTTTTACTAGAACTTCAGGTAAGTACAGTCTCCGAAAATAATATATTACAACATCTTTCAGCACAACAATTGTCAATATCTACAAAAATGACCATTGTAGAACATTTGTAGGGTTTATGCACTTAAGTTTGTTTAATCCCAAAATAACCATGTTCAAAATAACAAATAGGATACTATTTTGGTCAACAAGTCCCAAAATTAATGAATGAGATAACTGCTTGGCATAGCTAAATTTCACATAATCATCCACAACACAATGAAATTACAAAATCTTGACCCTTCATGGAAATAATCACTCAAAAGAAATAATAAATGATAGATTTTTCAAATGCAAATGAATATACCTTTCCAGACATCATGTCAATTGAAACAATATGGGAAACAGTTTTTTGGGCAAATATAACAGGTGCATATTCTGCTTGAACTGGTGAAGGATCTAATTTTTCAGGTACAAGATCTCGACCCAGAGTTTGGTCTTCAGTGTCCATTTTCCTAATTATCCAGCCTTGCTGCTCTTCAAATTTCTCCCTCATTGAGTGAAGTATTCTTAAAGCATAGGCAACTCCACTGGTAAGGGGTCTCTCAAATGCTGTTTTCTCTGTATAATCCTCAAATGTTTGCTGAAAAATAAAAAGAAAAAAGTTTTGTTTAGGTTGATCTCTTAGCTAGAGTATAAGACGAGCACTCGGGGGTCTACAGAACTCCAACATTATTTATGCCATATATCAGAAATTGAGAAGTAACTTAAGAAACAGAAAGCAGTACCTGGTCTAAAGCTGAAGGCTCCTTCCCATGGTAAAAAGTTGAGACAAGAATAGCCAATGCGTGAACATGGTTCATGCTCACATTAAATTGATCTTGCAGCATTCGAGCCCTTTCGTCACACATGCTTGCCAATGTTTCTTTCCTCCTTAGTGTACAATCTTCACTTAAGTACCAAAGCAACCATATAGATCCAAATATGCCAGCTAACACAAAAACAACAAGGAGCTTTTTCCTCCACTTCCCCGTACTTCTTGAAGTATTTTGCATATGCTGTTGGTGGAATTGCTGTAGTAGCTGAGGATGCTGATCCAGTGGCTGCTCCTGAACTGACTTCTGCTCTGTATTCCTCGAGACTTTTCCGCAAAATTTCGGTATTTTCCAGCTCAATGTCATTCCAAAGAGAATACAGCACACTTTCAAAGCACAAAGCCAAAAATGCTCACACTGATCTCCAGCAGTCTTTCCTAAGTCCCTCGTGTACAGTACATTCTGTGGAAAGCAAGAAAAGGAGAACCAGCCCATCAATAATCTTCCAGAATATTATTATCTTGATAAAAGGAGAACAAAAATTATATCAGAGCATGCAAAAAACTAACAGAAAAAAGGCATTCCTCAAAGGTAGATCATTATATCTAGTGCCGAAGTTAACTTGTCAGCTCAGAAATTTTGCTAAATTAGTTCTAACAAAAGATTCACATCATAAGTCAAACATAGTATTTTAATAAGTCTTTCAACAGAAATGCATAAAGAGAACATGTAATTAGCATAATGAATTATGAAGATGTATTTTCAGGGGACATAGAATTTGGGGAGGTAGCAGGCTTACCTCATTATAATTCTGATGATCAAACAAAAGTAATGATGATTTAGAGTGTGACAGAGCTGCAGAATTATCTTCCTCCAATGAGGCATCAGAATTCGAGGAAGCCTGCTCACACTGCGCAGGGCATTGGCCATCAGGCTTCAAAAATTCCACAGGCAATTCATACAATTCCCCAGCTATATTGTTCGTTTGACTTAGAAGCTTCAGGACACGGATTATGGTACTATCCAAAGGCATTTCATTTTTGTATTGTTTGCTGCATGTCGAAGATGAGACCTGCAGGACAAACACTAGTTAAATAAGATTCAACAATGCGTGTGTGTATCCATATTGAATCTGCTACTTATAAATAAAATTGTGTTAGCAAAAGTGGCACATTCTCCATTGTTTAAATTGTTTAGAAGTTAAAGAATCCAATCCATTTGACACAGTTCATCAAGGGTAGATAAAGTTATGATACAACATAATTAGGAAATTTTTCAAAAAAAATAAAATCTAGACATGATGCATATTTAGATTTTACCACTCAAAATGAGAAGCCTACATTATACAAAGACTAGGTAACAAGCAAATTGCAGCTATCCAATCCATCCAAAAGTCCAAGAGACTATAATTCCCATTTTCTTCTCATTTTCCTCATCACAGCAGATAATAACAAGAGTTAAATTTGAATGAATAATCTGCACTCATTTAACTATCTCCATAGCCCAAGACACTCCATTTCCTGGGCTTTGAGGAAGGATATCTGTTGAAAATGAGGACATACTTCCAAGGATAAGTCACCATTCATGAGACATCTTACTTTCACAATGCAAATATCAGATTTAATGGTAAACATAAAGTTCATTGCGCCGCACACAATGTGATTCTGAAACAAAGGTATAACAGATTTATGATGGTTTGATGAAGCCAAAAGAAAAGAAAGCTAAAAAAATTGAAAAACAACTAACCCAATATTGACTGCCCAGTTGATTAGACCACCATTCCAATGACCACCTTGCATATTCTCATAATAGAGGAGCCATATATCATCAACTCATAACTGTTCATGGAGTAAGCCTCACAAACCACTGCTAATACTAACTTTTGCATTTAAGAATATACATGCAGAAATTATAGAGAATTTATTTCATTTTCGTGTTCTGATTGACCTACCAAGAAGTATTTTCTAGCAGAGAGTTCACAAAATAGGTCATCAAAAAAATAATAAACCAATAGAAGTCCTAAACAAGTCAGGTCCTAAACACACCTTTCATCATGGCAGATTTTCAAGGATCAGATGGCCACCAAAATACCTAATATTTGAATTTTCACGTTGCAATTATGATATAAACATATCAATTTCCACCACATACAAATCCCCAAGCAAAGGTCACGAACCAAAGATGTTTGTTTTCATTTCACTTATAGCTGAAGCTCATTATAGCTGGGAACTTCTTAACACACCTTTCATCACAGCAGATCTCAAACTCCCTTGACACTCCACTAGGTAATCAGAAAAATTCTACATGGAATACCTATACAAAAACAATTTCAAAACTGAAGAAATCAAATCCCAAATCTAACTACTATCCTTCATCAAAAGGAGAAATCAAATCCTAAAAAGAGAATCAGGTATAAGTACTTTTGGGTTTCTTTTTTCACAAATAGTTTAGAAACATAAATAACTTCAATCAAATCCTTCATTTTCTTTCTTTCTTTTTTTTTTTTTTTTTTTTTGTGTGTGTGTGTTGTGTAGTCCTTCATTTTCAAAAGCAGTCTCTCCATATCACCATACTCAAAGACAAATTGAACAAAACAATGAGGACCTTTAATCCCTAACTTTTGACAGACAGCATATTCGAGAAGCTAAGTGGTAGAATTTCATTAGCTTCTGAAGCATTCTACAACTGAACAGTACGGATTAATACAAAGGAGATCATATTGACTAAATGAGCAATTATTAGAATAACAGCTACAGCCTTATGTAGTAAAAAGAGTTCCATACAAAGGAACAGATTTTTCTTTTACACATTAGATGCCAGATTCAATCTAAGGCATGGAGACTAGCAAAAGCATCTCAAAAGATTTCAACTTTAGTAGTCCAAACCAGAAAACTAGAAGTCTTAGATTCCTTATAATTGTTGATATTGGTTCAATACATTTTGTCCTAGCATGAATTTCCATTACTGATCACTTTTTAAAATTAACACCCCAAAACTTGTATAATTTTTTTATGAAAAAACCTGATCCACTTTTTTACTCAAAACAGTTTTCTACCTTAGCTTAGACTGAAAATTGAAACAAGGTTCATAAATTCAACTATTAAAAGAAAAACACAGCTCAGTTGAGCTGCTATTACTTCATCCTCAAAGGAAATAAAAGCAAATAACATGAAAGCTAAAGATTAACCAAGATGAATATGTAGGGAGAAAATGAGCATGGCACCTGATCTCTCTCAAATAACGAAGCAAAAGAATGAATCTGTTCCTTGCTGAGATTGAAATGTTTTAGCAAGATTTGAGCATTTTGTTCAGTGAAGGCCGGAAAATTCATCTCCCTCCTAAATTTGCCAGCATAAAAAATAGCAAAGAGAACAAACCCAATGAAAACAAAGAAAATCCACGCAAATATGGACTGTTTCCATCTCCATCCATATCTCGGTCCATAAAAAGACCCCTTTTCCTTCTCCAGGTTGAAATGCATAGAGAAATTGCCATTTGAGCCAGAAAGCTTGCTATTCAAAGACATCTTGACTACACCCCACCTACATATTTCAGAAAGAGCCGCGAGAAACCCCCATAAGCTGAAAAGCTCATCCAACCGGAAGACCTTCAGTATGCAGAAGGGACTCCAACAATTAAGTTTGTATAGTTTCAAACCTCACCAAAAGCTCTTTTTATTTATTTTTTTTTAAAACCCAATCAACAGATTCTTCTAGTTTACTTAGCTCTGGAAGCTCCTCAAAAACAAGTATTTTGCAAGAAACCCAACAAGCTTCGTGGGCTGCAAAACCCAGTAAACTGCCAAGTCTGCGGCAGATTCTTCAACAAACAAAACCCCAATTACTTACTCCACCATGTACACATAACTGTCTATATATCTCCTCAGTCTTCTATGCCACATCTCGGTTTCAATTTTTGTTTCATTCTGGTCCCTTGCAGAAGCAGCAGTAAAATCCCATCAACATTTTGCCACTTTTGAAGAGCACAAGCGAGAGGACAATCATGACAAACAACAAGCTGGCTGAAACACATATGTTGTTTCGGCAAGCTGTGATAGAATCATTGGAATGGAACAGAAAAAACACTTACCTTTTTACTATGTCAAGCTTCACTCTGTTTTCACAAAGAAGACTATGCGACAGCAAAAAAGAGAAAAACAGAAAAAAGAATCATCAAGCTTGAACCTTTTTCCAAAGAAAACTCATCATCAAGAGAAATTGGATGAAGCCCAGTTGGTTTCTCTGCAAAACCAACTGGAATCAATGATCAGAATGTGGGATAAAAAGAGCTGCTTCTCCTTTCCCTCTATAACCCTCTGTCACTCTCTCTCTCTCTCTCTCTCAATCTTTCTAGTTTGGTGTTGAGCATATGCTATTGAGGTTGGGTACATCATTATCTCATCATCTTGTTGGGAAGGTTGAGCGAGAAAAAGCAAACAAAAAACAAAAATCACCATCATCTCCAATTAAAGCACTTCTACTATCAAAAATATATACAAATTTCTTTATTTTCATAGCTGTAATTGTTCTTTTGTTTCTTCATTTCTTTTGCTTTCGGGTGGAGTTGAAAGGACAGAATCATCCCAGTTCTTTTAGAAGGCTTTTTTATTGTTTTTCTCCTTGGAGAAAACAGAGCTCTTCTATGTTCTAACCAGAAGCTGTGGCATTCTTTTATTAGCAAAATGTTCGATTGCATGAAATGACAAAAAGTATACTCTAAAACGAGATGTGCAAACAAGCATAAGTCTCATCATGCATATTTATTAAATTGCCAAAAGAGAGATTTTTTATATATCAATTAGTAATAATTCAAAATCATTATATATTTCAAAAGGTAAATTTACTAGTTAAGTCTCATCATCGTTTAAAAAATATTTAAATTATATCTTATTTTAATTTATATAAACTTCTAATTAAAAAATATAAAATAATAGTATGAGTCAAGAAGTGTTTTTTTCTTCTTTGTTTTTTTTTTTTCTCTTTTTGTACTTATAGGGTTGTAATGGAGCTTTTAGCCTAGTAAATGTCGCTATAGATGAAATTAAAAAAGGATGCTTCTTGTATTTTTATTTATTTATTTATTTATTTTTATTTTTTTGGGCTATCCAATCCAATTCAAGAATTGCATTAGTTGATTTTTTTTCCTTTGAACTAGATTTTGTTGCTATTACGATTAAATTTTAAAATCATACATTATTATTATTATTAATTGCTTAAGTTTATCTCTTAACAAGTTGTTGAAATTTCAAAATTACAAATTTCTTATTTGATTAAAATGGAGAACGTAGTATATAGTTAGTATTAGAGTTATCTTTTTATTGATTTTTTATAATTTTTATGTGAATGTATTACATATAAGAATTTCACTTTACAGTGTTTACCTATACACACCAATTGAGGGAGGATGAAAAATGGCAAGCAAGAGTGGTTTTTTGTTTTCGTGCTAGTGCACAATTTGCCTTTGTGGGCGGGGACTGGATTGGGGGAAGGGGCTAGTGGGCGGGGCTGGGATTGGAGGAAGGGAATAGTGGGGAGAGTGGGGGTAAGGCATCTGTTGCAAGATTGTGTGCACATTTCAGATGTTAAGAAAAAGGGGAATGGGCATCGATGCTTTTGATGATAAGGCTGGGGAAGTAAAGAGATGGACAATCGATCGGGACTCGGGAGCTGAGCTGCTACATTCTAAAATGCGCCTATAAGTGGCGATTCTTAACCTGCACTTTATAAGTTTGGAAGATATTAATGATGTGGGCGTCCATGGGCCAAAGCATGTCGGCTATGAGCCTTAGGCATATATTCTACAATAAAAAATGTCACAAAGGAATAGTACCTAATAAAGGCCAGTCAATTAGCTAAACACTTGAATTAAAGCCATGATTAGTTTGACCATGATTGCAAGATTCTTTGTATTATTAAGATGTTTTTGGACCAAAGTGTGTTAGTGATATTGATTTTATGGTAGATTTGATCAATTTTAGAACCTCCTTAAAAATATTAAATAACTAATTAAGTTTTCACATCACTTTTGAGATCATTTATAGTGTTAAAAACAAAACAATACTGAATATTTGTAGAAACAAAACAATACTGAATATTTGTATTATAATATTGATAAAAATATAAAAATAAATATAATATAATATATTAAAAATATTGAAAAAAAATAATAAATATGTAAAATATATAGATACGGCTTCTTCCTTTATTGCATCGAGTAATCCTTATCTTCCTCCACAACCAGTAGCACCATAACAAGTTGTTAGATATTATGGTTCAGAAAATTTACTTAGAATGACATATAGTGATTATAAAGAAAAGCAGTCTGAAAATAGCACCCAAAGAAAAAAAACAACCTTTATAAATAATAGATCATAAGAAATTAATAGATAACGGTAGAATGCTAAATTTAGTAACTTACGATCCACAACTGTGGGAATGAGTAATAGACATTTGGAAATATTTAATAATATAATATTATATTCAACAAAATATTAATCATACAGTAGAAGAAATGTATAGTTATTTAAAAAATTTTTAGGAAAAATAGTTAGAACAGTTTGGAAAAAATATATTAAAAAAATTCCATTAGAATTGACAAACTATTTAGTTTTAGGAAAAAATCCATATAATTTTACAAATAAAATTTAATTAATTTTAATAGCCCAGAGTCCTAATTATGGTAGTAGAATTTAACAAGAAGAAGCTATTAGAAAATTAGAACAATTGTCTATAAAAGATTAGAAATTTATTAAACATTTTTTGCAAAATTATTATTATTATTATTATTATTATTATTATTATTATTATTATTATTATTATTATTATTATTATTATTATTATTATTATTATTATTATTATTATTATTATTATTATTATTATTATTATTATTATTATTATTATTATTATTATTATTATTATTATTATTATACTACTACTACTACTACTACTACTACTACTACTACTACTACTACTACTACTACTACATTGGCAGGATGTTTCTATGAAGAATCAATTCTAGAAAAACTATTTTTAAAATTACCAGGACCTTTAGGAGACGAAAAATATAAGAGTTATAAACCATACGATTAGAATGTAGCATAGATAAAAAATATAGCTACTTGTATAAAATTCATAGTTATGAAATTAGCAAAAAATGTACATTTATACAAATGCAGAAATAATTAAAACAAGAATATAATTTTTGTAAAAATATTTATACTTCTCAACATTATGGTCAACAAAATATTAGGAAAATATACAGAAAACCAAAAAATAAATATTTTTTAAAAAAAGTATTATCTTAGAAAATCCTCAACTAGAAAACCATATTTAAATAGAGACAAGCATGTTAGAAAATTTAGTAAAAATAGAACTTGTAAAAATAAATTGTATTGTTACAATTGCGGTCACCCAAATCATTTAACAAGAGATTGTCCTAGAAAAAATAATCAATACAATAAGCAAATAGCATTAGTAGAATGTGTAAATGAAGATATTATTGATATAGATGAATATATGTGCAATTCAGAGTGTATATAGTATTATATTTATTGATGATGTAGACTACCATCAACCTAAGTCAGATGAAGAGATAGAAGACCTAGACTTTGTAGAAGAAATAATTAATATGCACTCTTTAAAAAATCAATTGTCTTATTTATCTCAATTAAATAATGTAGAACATACCCTTCAGGAATTAGTCATTGTAAATTGTGAACATGATTGGATGCATAGGAAATGATCAAATAGCAATGCTTGATACTGGCCAAGTGTTGAGATTTAGGATTTTGACAATACGGCATCAAGAGTAGGCAATGCCTTTGTCATTCCTGGAATGGTTTCTTTCATGTTTGAATTCTATCGAACCAGTGGCAAATAGAATGTGTTCATAACAGAGTCTGGTTTTTAATGAATTTGCGTGAAACAAAGGTTGCATTGATTATAGGCTTCAATGTGAAAGTCGTTGACAAGTTCTCTCTCCGTTTTATTAACTAATTTTTTAGGAATTGCTAGAAGAGGAATTTAGGATCTAGATAGAAATGCAAAAGTATATGGGTTTAAAGAAGACAAGGCTTTTTCTAGTTTTACAGGAGTTTGAGGTGATACTGCTTCTTTGAAAGAAGCTAGAGGAGTCATTGCATTAAAAGAACCATCTATTTTTTGGGTTTCAGTGGTTTTGGATGAAGAAAGCGGATCAAAAAGATTCATAGTTAAAGGTGGTCTTGAAAGAGAAGAGCGTGGTAGAGGGGGACAAAAAGCAAGTATTGCAAATCTATTTGCTAGTGCTAGTCCTTGGGGTCGAAAATTGTGTTGCGCCATTGATGATTCTTGCATGTTCTTGCACTCTATTTATAGACCTGAACTCACTTTTTAAGAAGATAAGAAATCTTATTGAAATCTTACTTTGTGTGTCCTTACAAAAATTCTCTTGTCAAAAAATCAGGAAGAGAATTAGATTCTCCTTTGATAAATTCAATATCAAACTCAAGGTTTTTAGAATATATGGATCTGTTAGATCTATAATGACATTAGGATAATGATTAAAATAAATAAGACCATTTGCAATATTTGATTCGAGTACTGCTAACAAACTATTATTAAAATCAAGATGTCTACTGTCTCTTAGCAAAAGACAAATAGACGAATTAATTCCTATTCTATAAAGAGGTTTTACAACTACTTAAACTAATCCAATATGTAAGTATCGATATTTGTTTTTCAATGCAATTCTAAAGTTTCTGGGTTCAATAGATGAATTGTACCATAGGACTTTTTTATAGAAACTATTTTTTCAATGGTTTAGATATTATAATTTTGTACTAAATCAAAATTTCCTTCTTAATAAATTTTATCAAAATTTTCAGTTGGCATTTTCCAATTCATTAGAGGGGATTCAATTCTATCTAATTGAGAGTTGATTTCAAAATCATTGATAGTTTTAATATCAATATCATAAAGGTTTGAGCTAGAAGTCATGGGCGAAAGGATACTTTCTCTTTCTAATTTACAATCAATAGTCTTAAAGGTTTATACTTTATTATTCTTTATAATTGTTTTCTTCCTTATCTTCCTAGGATAGACCTAAGTCACTATTCATTGGTTGAAAGTGACAGGACCACCCCGGGGTCCGGGTCAATACACCATATTTAGGTTGACAACGATCTAATCCAACTATTTTAGGCTGACCAATGTACAAGATGCTCTCACAGTTACAACTCAACTACATAGTGAAGGAAATAAAGAGAGAAAATAAGAGAGTTGAAAGATTAAAGATTACATCATAGAAGAATAGAAAGGGAAAGTAGAGTGCTTACTTAGATATAGTTAACATGACAGAGTATATATATGATGTAATCTGACATGAAATTAAGATTCTCATAAATTCAGATTAAAAAAGAAGATCATTATAAAATAGTATTTAATATTTCTTTTGGTTAATATGAATGGAATGTAATGCCCTTTGACTTTAATACTGCTCCTAGTGAATTCCAAAAGATTATGAATAACATCTTTACTCTTTATACCTCCTTTATCATTGTCTATATAGATGATGTCCTACTGTTTAGTGAATCCATTAATCAACACTTTAAACATCTTCCTCTTTTTCATGACTTTATCACGAAAAATGGGTTGGTACTAAATGCTAAAAGGCTAAGCAAGACCAATGAGATCTAGATTCTCTAATTATCCTTTTAATTAGTAAACTAGCTATTTCTTGTTTACAATATTCTAGAAGTTCATTATTCATTTGAATTGGACGAGCTTTAAAACATTATCAATTCAAAGTAAAAACTTTTTGTTTAGTAAATCATCTTGACATCTATGTCATAGAAGAAACATTAATACCTCAACCCAAATAAGATTTATCTAATATACCTCCTCACGAAAAATTTCTTATTGAACATCTGTCTAAAATAAAATAGAATAAAATGGATAATTTTGATTTAGCTATAGAATTTGAAGTAGAAAGATTATCAAATCAAATTTCTCAATTAGATATAGTCAATATTAAAATTGATATAGTTCTTGAATATACTAATATAAATATTATTCTTCAATCTAGCTCTAGAGCATCTACTATAGTAAGACTTCCCCCTAGAAGATATGTAAATTTGCAGATAAATTCCCTGATGAAATTAAAGAGAAAATCATGCTATAGAGATTTTTAGAATGTCTCAATTACATTTCAAATTTTATCCCAAATCTTAGACAGACCTATGAATTCTTATATCAATGACTTCGCAAAAATCCAGTAGCTTGGGATACAGAACAGACCCAAACTGTTCATAAAATCAAGAAAATTGTAAAGAAACTCCCTTGTCATGGCATTTCAGATCCTAATGCTTTCATAATATATAGTTGAAACAGATGCCTCTGAATTTGGTTATGGAGGTATTCTAAAATAGAAAAAAGATGATTTCTCTCCTGAACAATTAGTCAGATATCATTCGGATATTTGGCTATTCAGTAAAAAAAAAACTACAACACTATTAAAAAGAAAATTCTTTCTATTGTTTTATGTATTTCCAAATTTCAAGATAATTTAATAAGCAAAAAGTTTCTCCTTCAAATTGATTGCAAAGTTGCAGAATATGTTTTAGAAAATGGATGATCAATTTTAGGGCCTCCTTAAAAATATTAAATAACTAATTAAGTTTTCATGTCACTTTTGAGATCATTTATAGAGTTACAAGAATAAATGAAGATATATATATATATATATATATATATATATATATATATACTTTTTTCATTCAAATTTAAATATTTTATTTGACTTGACATAAATATTTAAAAATATTTAATTATGAATAAATTATCACCTTATTCTGATTAATTAGAAAAGGATATATGAGTTAATAGAGTTTGTATCTGTTAAGTATATAATGAAAATTAGTTGTGAAATTTATAGAACAATATGTTGATTTTAGAATAGTAGACATTCATTCGTTAACATTTCAAAATAAAAATATAAACAATCAATTATAGATAGAATGAGTAATAACTTCGACTTTATTTCTGAAATAATTTGGAGATAATCATATTTTTAAAATATTATAAATGACTGAATCAAATACTATGAAGAAATAAATATATTTTTGATATCTTGCAAGTTAAACCGTAAACTATACTTGTGGAACAAATGATGCACTTATGGTTAAAGGACTACATAAGGGACGTCATTCGAATTTTTTCCATTCCGCTGCACTATTTGATTAGGGTGAGAAGTATTCACTATTTAGTGTAAATTGAAAATTTTAATTAAATCGTATGAAAATTTGATCTTCTTATTTTAGTGAAATTTACTTCAATTTAGTTCAGTTTAATTTGATTTTGAAGTTATATAAAAAAATCCAATTTATTTTTATTTTTCAAAATAAAAAATCAAAAAATGAAATTATTATTAATTAAAAAATATATATAATTAATATTACCATATTAATTAATTAACTAATAATTTATTTATGTATATAAACTATGTTTTTTTAGTATTTCAATTTAGTTTCAACTATTTTGGTTCAATTGAAATTCAATTCAATTTTGTTCGATTTTATAAAAATTTCAATTCAGTTCAATTTTTTCCAAAATTCATAAAATTGAAATTTTAAATTAAAAATCGAATAAAAAAGTGAATGCACACCTCTAAATAGAGCTAAACACCTAAAGAATAAAGCAACCTTAGGTGTTCGGTTTACAACAGACTTGTATCTACTACTTTTATTTTATATAATTTATTTTTATTTTTTAGCTCAAACTAAAATTATATGTGTTATATTTTTAGTAATATATTAGACAATAATGTACTAATAGATCCGAAATCTATTAAGTATCTTTATTATAAGAAACCGTACAATAATAATAATTTATAATGAAGTATTGCGATAGTAATAAAAGTGATAACTCATTTAATTAGAAATAATTTTTATTAAACCACATGATAATTTTTAAATTTAATTTTTATTCTCATCCTAATAACGTCCAAATCTTATATTTATACAGTGCTCCATCACCATAAAAGAAAGCCTACTCGTCTATCTCAGCTCTTCTACTAGTGTTTGGGATCTCAAGCAGAGGCAAAAATTAGAATTATTGGCTACAAAATTCTATCTAGACACAAACTACGCTCGTTAGCATTTATCATAGGTTTAATAAGTTGTTTTTTTTTTATTTATTTGATTTGTTTTTTTGGTTTTATTTGAACAAAAAAAATTGAATTGATTTAGCTAATTTCCGCTATTACAACAAAGGGAATAAAGTGAGGCACTTCTATAACATTACTTAATAATGTCGTGGAAATATTAAAAGTATCATAAATTAAGAATTATTATAAATTTGATTCAAAATAAAATTAGAAAATAAAATATAAAACTGTAAAGTAAAAAAATTATAAAAAAGAGAGAAATAAGAAAATCACTTAAATTCAAATTGATATTTAACTAGGTTGATACTCGTGCGTTACACGAATGGATGCAAAACAAAAAGCGTCAAATATATAATATTTATTTATGACTTCACAATTTTTTTAAAACCTATTAAATACTTATAAATCTTAATAATATATTTATTATTATTTTCTTCATTTAAATTCAAAGTTAATGTGTTGACAGAGGACGTTGTCACGTATCACAATAGGAGCATTTCGCAATCCTATATATATATATATATATATATATATATATATATATATATATATATTATTTATTCACATTTTTATATTTATAAAAGCATAAAAATTTAAATATATAAATATAAATATTCTTTTTTATTAATCTTTTGATTCGTTTGTTTTAAAAATAAGAGTTATAATAATATTTTCAATTCATTAATTATAATTATAACATTCGTAATGAATTTAGATAAGATGACCTTTCACATTTTTTTTTTTTATAAAAATCTTTATTTGAATTCAAAGTACCAAGTGTTAAGGAAGGATAGTGCCACATGTCATAATGGGAGCTTTCTGCAGCTCTTACTATACATTAAAAATGAGAGTTATAATAATATTTGTAATCCATTAATTATAATTATAACGTTCATAATGAATTTAGATAAGATGACCTTTCATATATATATATATATATATATATATTTATAAAAATCTTCATTTGAATTCAAAGTGCCAAGTATTAACGAAGGACACTGCCACGTGTTGTAATGGGAGTTTTCTGTAGCTCTTATTATATAATCTTTTGATTCATTTGTTTTAAAAATAAGAGTTATAATAATATTTTTCAATCCAATAATTATAATTATAACCTTCATAATGAATTTAAATAAGATGACATTTCACATTTTTTTTTAATAAAAATCTTCATTTGAATTCAAAGTGTCAAGTATTAACGAATGATGGTGCCACATATTATAATGGAAGTCTTCTGTAGCTCTTATTATATATATACGGAGTGATTTGTTTGCATAAGATTTCTATTTATAGAAGTTTAGATATATCATCTTAAGGATAAGAAATGAATCTAATAAATACTATTTTATCTTATGCATTAATAATATTAGAAAAATAAATAGTCATATTTATTTTTTTGGATAAATAAATAATATTGAAAATCGAATCTATCTTCTAGATAAATGAATAATTTTGAAAATAAATAGCCACTTTATCTTATTAATTTCATGACATTCTTTCTTGAATGTTCATTTTCAAAATTTCAAAAATGTCTCGTTGGGACAAAAACCTAATGAAGGAAAAAAAAGAGTACATTTTGTTGTTCTAGAAGGAATAATGTCTTATTAAAAACCTGACTAAGAAAAATCCAATAGAAAAAAATATTTAATTAGGAAAAAAGAGTACAGTATATACACACACACACACTCACACTCACCCACTTGATAGTATCATCCAAGATGACTTCATATCTTTCAATCGACGCATCTCCATTTTATATACTAAATTTTCAAATGAAGCAATTGACAATGTCATGCAAAAATCTGTCAAATTATCACATATCGATTCTATTATACATTTATTGTACCACTATTCTGGAGTTCATGAGTAAAAAATATTTTTGTGAAATATGTTTTATCCTATTTCCTTTAATATATTTACCTCTTAATTAAGTTACATAAGCTACATTATCTTCATAAAGAGGTGTAGAAATACCTTTTTATGGGTCATTGATCTCTACCACCATTTTCTTCAATATAATGGATTATTGATCACAACTACATACATTCTCAACTTACCTCATGAATGGCTACAATTTAGCATGATTAGAAGAAGTGGCTGCTATATTATTTTGTATAGCACCTTTATATGGCAGCACTACCATATGTAAATAAATAGTCAGTTTGAGAATGTGTTTTATATGGATCGAACAAATAACTAGTATCTATACAACCAATTAACATTGAATTAATTTTATTTGAATAAAACAATTCAAGATCAATTATCGCTTGGATATATCTCATACCATTCCAATGTCATTATGTTGGAGAAAAACTAAATTTTGTTAATAAATTCACAAAAAACACTATATCACGTCTAATATTATTAGCAAGATATATTAGTATATCAATTGTACTGAGGTATAGTGCTTCAAGACCAAGAAATTTATCACCTCCTTGTAGTTGGAAATGATCTTTATTTACATCTAATGATCTGAAGGTTATTGGAATACTCAATGGATATATTTTGTCTAGGTAAAAACTTTTCAGAACATTTACTGTATATGCTAATTGATGAATAAAAATACAATCTTACAAATATTCAATATATAAACCAATACAAATTTTATTCTTTCAAAATCCTTAATTTTAAAATTTCACTTTAGGCTCTAGAGTTCGAATAAGATTGAAATCATCAACATATATAGAAAGCATAACAAAACAAAATTTAGATCTCTTAACAAAGACACATAGACATACTGGATCATTTTTATATCTTGATCTTAATATATATTTACAAAGACGGTTATATCACATGCATCTAGATTGCTTTAGAATGTACAATAATTTTTGTAATTTAATAGAATAATTTCTACAAGGGCTAGAATTATATACTTGATGCACACTAAATTCTTCTAGAATTTTCTTATAAATATCTTTATTAAGGTTCCTATATAAATAAGTAGTAATTACATCCATTTGATGCATGTTAAGTTTTTCACGTACTACTAGACTAATAAAGTATTAGAGTATAATTGCATATACTATAAGTAAATATTTCTCATCGTAATCAACATCCGATTTTTGTAAAAAGTCATGTGTCACAAGTCGTGATTTATATTTTACGACTTTGTTATTTTCATTCTACTTTCACACAAATACTCATTTATAACTAAACATTCTTCAACTAATATTGGTTCAAAATTCTCATTATCTTTTAACACATCAAGTGCTCTGTTATATGCAAAAATATCATCAATAATTATTTCTATCATATTCTAACTTCTGTCAGAAATAATATAATTGGTGAAAATCTTTATATTATTTTTACTACTTTCAGAAATTTGGATCTTGCCATTTAGTCCTTATTTTCTAATTCTTTAATTTGATCACTCTTGAACTAAAGAGTCGTCTATGCTTCTAGCGTGTTGTTGATTCAACTACTATAGTAATTTTATTTTGTCCTATTGGAACTTCTATTTGAATAGGAGTATCTATAACTAGAATATGCAATTTAGCCACTCTTCTAGAGTCAGCAAAAGAATTTGATAGCTAATTTGTAAGTCTTTACAAATGAATTATCTTTTGACTTTTTACTTCACTCGCACTTATGCACGTATTTAAAAATTCAATAATATTGTCTAGACAAACTCTTTTTTATGTGGTTTATATTCTCCTCATAATTTAGGAAATACAATTTCATTAAAATTACAATCAGCAAATCTTGCTATAAACGCATCACCAGTCAATTTCTCAACATATCTAATTATAGAGGGAGAATCATATCTAATATATATCTCCAACCTTCTTTGAGGACCCATTTGGTATATTGATTTGACGCTATTGGTACATATATAGTAATTTGGCTCTGAACTAAAAGCTAATTATAAAGGAGAGAATTTATCATAACTTGTTGGCCTTACACACACAGGTGTTGCAGCATACAAAATAGCCATTCCCAAGATATGTAAGGAGATTTGCTCTAATTAATAATGATCTAGTAATTAATTGTAACATTTTAATGAATTATTCAGTTAGACCATTCTAATTATCAGCATGAACCTAGATAGTCAATAGTAATGCCAATGGACATACAATAAGTATCAAATGCATTGGATGAATATTCTCCAACAGTATCTAAAATGATTCATTTAATAGGTCAATCTAAATATTATATTCTTAAGTAAATTATTTAGATAAGTAATCTCGTAAACGTCAGGTTACAAGTTGATAATAAAAATGCATGCATCCATCGGGTTGATGTATCAATCAAAACTATAAAGTATCAGAAATTACCCACATAATGGATGAATTGGTCCACTTATATCACTTTGAATTCTTTCTAGAAATATTCGAGGCTCAAACTCTATTTTTGTTTGATATAGTTTAATAATCAATTTTCATTGAGAACATGTAGCACATAAAATTTATTTCAAGTCAAAATTTTTTAAATTTTTAAGGGATTACCATTCATGTTTTCAATTATTCTTCATATTATAATAGCTTCTAGATGATCTAAACGGTCATGCAAAATGATAATTGTAGCAGGATTAGTAAACTTATGATTTACTAAATAATGCACTTCAATTGAATGAATTTTTATGCAATATAGGCCAGATAATATAGATGGTAACTTTTCTAATAAATATTTCTTACCCAAGTTTATTTGAATAATATAGAGATACTCAAAATAATTTTTCTCCATTGTTTCAATATGATATCCATTTCGTCGAATATCTTTATAACTCAATAAATTTCTTTGAGATTTTGAGGAAAATAATACTTTATGAATAATAATAATTGTTCCTCCAAGTAATAATAAACTAACTCTTCTAGAGTTTTCAATTAATTTTGTACTACTATTTATAGTACTAACATTTATGTCTTTCATTTTCAGATAAGAGATATATTTTCTATCTTTCAATATGATGTTCGTTGTACCACTAGCAGTTAAACATATATCTTCAATGACACTTTTGAATCCAATAAATAGAATAATAACTATCTGGGAATAATAAAATATTTATAAATTTAAATATTCAAACAATAAAATAAAAATTTAAATGGTAATTACTATTATAATACTGAAAATATAGAATATAATATAAAAATATTAAAAGTAAACTTCTTCTCCTCTTGGATATTTCCATCATTAATCAAATTATCAATTATTCCTTCTAAATGCTCAAAAAAATTAGCCACATTTAAATGAATTACTTCAATATTTGTATGATCATGAGTTGAATATTGTAACGTAAAGTTTACTTTAGTATTTTTGCATTTTTTCTCACTAGAAACCCGATATAGATCAACAAGATGTTTTACCGTACAACAAGTAAAGAATCAATAACCTTTCATGCCACAGCGATAACATTTATCTTAATAATTTATAGGGATCACATCCTTTTCTTTTCATTCTCATTATTTTTTACTCACTTCTGGTGATTATTATTATTATTTGTAGTTTTATTTTGACCAATGCAATTAAAATAAACATTTCTATTATGACCACATGCATCCAAGGCCACGATCATGATTACGATCACGACCTTTTTTGGGATCAAAATCATGAGTTCTAATAGCATTCATTACTGGAAATAGAGTAGAACATTTTGGTCAGACTTCGTGATATTTTATTAATAATTTATTATTTTTTTCATTTACAAGAATATAGGATATTAATTTTGCATATTTTTTGAATCTCTTTTCTCAATATTGTTGCTGCAGAAGTACATTTAAAGCATGATAAATATAGAAAGTTTCCTCTAACACATTTTTATCAGTAATTTTTTTTGCACAATTTTAACTGTGAGATAATTTTAAATATAGCAAAATTATACTTATTGACGGATTTAAAATCTTGCAATCGAAAGTATATCTAGTCATACCATGATTTTAGAAGGATGGCCATCTTTTGGTGATAAAATATTTCTTTTAAATTATTTCACAAAATAAGAGGATCTTTCACGGTAATGTATTCTATTTTTAAATCATTATAAAAGATTATGATGGAGAAAAATTATAACTTTAGTACAAGATTGCGATGATGATGATTTTTCTTCTATAATGGTATTTGCCAAACCCATTGCAGCTAAATATATTTAAGCATTTAGTAATTATGACAAATAATTTTTCTTAGTAATCTCAAGAGTCGTAAACTCAAGTTTGGTGAGATTTGTCATGCTAAAACAAAATTAAATAGAAAAGTATCTTTTTTCTTTTTGTTTATAAACTTCTTGATTGTAAACTTCAACAGAATAGCTTTGATAGTGTCAACTTGATTATAACCTTCAATAGAATAAATTCGGTAGAGTCTCATACTAAGAACGTATTGTAAATTTGATTTAAAATAAAATTAGGAAATAAAATATAAAAACTATAAAGTAAAGAAACTATAGGAAAGAGAAAAATAAGAGAATCAATTAGATTCAAATTGATATTCAGTTCATTTATATAAATACCTCTATTTATAGAGGTTTATATACATCATTTTAAAAGAAAAGAAATAAACTTAATAAATAAATACGATTTTATCTTATCCATTAATAACCTTAGAAAAATGAACAATTATATTTATTTTCTGAACAAATAGATAATATCGAAAACTGAATAATCACATCTATATCTTTTAAATTAATGGATAATTTCAAAAACTGAACAGTCATTTCGTTTTATTAATTTCATAACATGATTATACTTGTTAAATTCATGACCAATTCATGTCACGAATATTTAAAACAACTAATTGATACCTTAAAAAGCTGTGGTGTGATAATAAAAGATTGAATGTTTGAATCCAATAATTTAGCCTTCTGAGTGTGAAATATCCAATTTATTCACACAATATTTTAATTTTAATGGAAAAAAATGAATTTTTCTCTGTCTCTTTTTGTGTCTCAAACAAATTCAATTCATGACTAGCAACTAGCTTGACAAGATATTTATAGTAAAACCCTAGATTTAGTCTTATGGGCTACCTACTAATTTAATGCCTGTCTTATTTAATTAATTTGAGCCGATATGAATTTAAATAATTTCCACTGTGGTATGAGTTTTGGAATGTACTAATATGTTTTACAAATAGTATAACCTCATGCCTTAAATTTAATTTAGAGACAGAATTAGATGGAGTGATGCTTGCCTCAAAATTTTTTAAAATTTGTAATTTTTCTTTAAAAAATTAAAACATTTTTAAAAGGTCTTTTAAATTTTTATATTTCACACCTTTAAATTTTTTTTAAAAAAAATTGTAGCACTGTCCCAACTTATCCTTTCATAGAATTTACCTCTCAACACCAAATTTTTTATTTCGTCCCTAACATAATTGTTTGTTTCAATTCAATTGCGTGTGATTCTTCAAGTTTATTTATAAGTTGGTAATAGAAATAATATTAGATTCTTGTCGAATTGATTAGTATACTTTTAATACTTAAAATTCTTTAGAAAAGTATTTATTATATTTAATATCCTTTTTTAGTGTCATCAGATATTCAATTCTAATAACTCTCTTAATTAATATATCAAAAACTGTTTTCTCATTTAACAAATGCGCTGGTCAGAAATTTATTTTATCACGCCAAAGGAATGTTTAGAACATCTCTTAGGGAAATGCATTATTGCAATTAAATAAGAAAAAATATCCATTTAATTTGTTACTAAATAGTATCACGGTTTAGACTCACTTATGACACAAGTATTCCCTTTTATCTTTTCCATTACCATATGCTTAATAGTATGAGACTCACCATTTCTATCTCCATACTGATTAAACATTATAGAGAGTATATATGACATAGTCTTTTTATGTTAATTTTTCTCAATTGATAATCTTATTTTAATCTTTTTCCATGAAATATTGTTTGCCTGCATATACCTATAATTTCGGTTTCTTGGCATGGAATTGCTAAGTGAGATATTCAAGATGTCACTAGCCTTATAAGAATTGAAACAATTATGAAAAATGCTCTCATTCCTACTTCCTTCATAGCCAATTAGGTTTGCAACCATTGCGTGTTTGGATAATACATCAAAATCCTATAGAATCAATAACGAGATTTGGGGTGGGTAGCCATTGGTCTCTCTACATTTATTATATTGACTTGTTTTTTTCAATGTGCTATTTGACATCAATACTCAATATTACTACTTTTTATCCATCAAGTAAACATCTCCATAGAAAGAGGATTTATGTCTCAAAATGTGCCTCCATGAAATCCTCATTGAAAGGGAAAAAAAAATATTAGTTCGTAATACTCTTGCTACTAAGAAATGTGATTGTTGTATTAGTTGCCACTCTTCTTTGGCTGAGTAAGATTGATTGCCTCTATATATTGAAATCCTAATTCCCATTTTTTGTTTGATTTTCAAAGTGTCTTCTGTGATTTTGAATCGATTTTGCTATCAAACTATTTGAGCTCTACTTAATAAAGTCTCATACTCGAATTCAATATTTTTGACCTCGAGTTAGAATTTGAATCTTATAATTGGGCTTAAGGTTTTTATTGAGTCAAGCTTAAATACTCAATTATTCAACTCGAAAAATCACAAATATATTTGATTGTATATTTAGATTAATTAATTAACTAACTAACTAACTAATATTAAAATTTATGTACATAAAATAATAGTAAAATTTATATTAAATGCTTTTGGTATTCTTTCATTTGAAAAAAAAAAAAACACACACACACACAATCCAAGTTCAAGCCCTGTTCTGACCCTTCAAACTCTTTTACTAATCAAACTTCAAATCAAGCTCGAATTTCAAGATGTTTTATTGAATTGAGATCAAATATTAATTTAAGATACAAATCGAATTTAAACTCAAATTCAAGTCTTTCCAAAAAATATCAAATTCGACGTGGGTATGCTCATACTTGAGATACAAACTTTTTCTTCTATCCATTAAATGTTTTTTCATATACAGTTCGCTATGTTCCACAAGTTTTTTTTTTCTTTTTTAATCCTCAAGTCATAAAAGATAGTCTTAGATATTTACCTTTCCCCTCTCCTTCTGGAAATCATAGGTAATAGGTTAAATTTCAATCTTATCTGGTGTGCCTTTGCTAAAGAAAATTCTAGATTTATCAAAATTAATTGCCTATCCTAAAAGATATTCATAAGTGATAAAGAATATATTTTAACTTGTTTGCATTCTTCTTGTTAGTTTGTACAAAGAGAACGATTCAAATTTAATTGCCTGTCCTAAAAGATATTAATTACACTATGGATTTATCAAAATTAGTTGTCTGTCCTAAAAGATATTCATAAGAGATAAAGAATACATTTTAGCTTGTTTGCATTCTTCTTGTTAGTTTGTACAAAGAGAACGATTCATCCACAAAATATAGATTAGAAATTTTAAAATAATCTGGATACGATTTTGATACTTAACTGAACATAGTAGAGCATTTTGAGACATTCTTAAAGATAATGAACAAATAAAGGGATAATAAATTTCCTTGTCTAAGGTGTCTCGATGGTCTAAGGTCTTCACTAATTGAGGTGGAAAAAGAATTGATTTAATACAATACATTACATGAAAAATGAATGAAACTGGAAAAGTGATATGGGACAAAATTGATTCCAAGAAGTGACATTCAACTTTTTTAAAAGACTTGATTATTTCTAATTTGAAAGTTAAAAAGTGATATCCATTAGCATTAGGTCTTTGTATGTGACACCATCTCATATTTGAAGTATATAGAGATGTGAAATAGTATATAAGCACAAGTTTAAGAATTTTTGGTTAATTTAGGTTACCATTTAAGCAAAATAGGACAATTGTCACGTAAATAGTTGTGGGTGATGTCAAACTTATAGTCACTAGTTTTTAGACAATACTAGAGTAAGTAATTAGCTGGAAGTATGGAACAAACTGCTATAATATGTATGGTAGGAGTCACATTTAAAATCTTACCTACTTAGTTATTCCCTCATTCCCAAATTATCTGTTCTATTTAACTAATTACGCGAGTCATTAAGATAAGTAGATTTTTTAGTTAATTAAACATTTACTTCCATTTTTACTTTTAAAATTTAACTTATTCTCTCTTTATTTATTAAGAAATATTCAAATTTCAAAGTTTTAATGTACTCTAAATTGCTTCTCTTTCCTATTATTTAAATGAGATTAACTTGTTGGAAAAGAAATTATTTATTATGTTTGGAAAATAGAGTATTATTAAATGCGATAGATTTGGAATCTTAAATCTTAATTTCCTAACAAGACAGTAAATTTGGGACAAAAACCAAACTAGAAACATGACAGATAACTTGGAACGGAATGAGTAATTCTGAACTTTGGTAAAGAAATCAATCACCTCGGGAGGATGGCAAGGCATTAAGTGTCGGGAGTAAATGTGATACGCATTTTCGAATATCTCATCTCAAATGGAAAAGTTATAAAAATATGATATAATATATAAGTATGGGCCTAAATAGTTATTGACAACTTATCATATTTATTTTGGCAAAATAAAGACAATTGTCAAATAGTTGCTCGTGAATACTTACAGACCTATGAGTTGTGTTTTTGTGTCCATAGGCACAAAGTATGATAGTTAATATTAGAGTGGTATAACTAGTTAGAAGCATAAATGTTAAATGCTACCCCATACACGATATGAACCACATCTAGAATCATACATACCTTGTGGTCTTTGTTAGGTAGTTTGGGCACAACAAAGACACTAGAGCCATGCATGAGGGTAAATGTGATACATCACATGTGAGAAAGTAATAAAAGTACAATATAATACTTAAATATGAGCTTAAATACCTATTGATAACTTGGTTATTTTAGTCCAATGAAGATGGTGACTTTGTAGTTGTCTTCAAGTACTACCAATCCTATGAATTGCATTCCTAAGTCTATAATATTTTATATATATATATAAAAGACAATTTCAAAATATCTATTTTGATTAGATGTGGACAATTGCCATAGTAGTAGTCTATGGATTTTGCTAAGCTTATGAATTATATCTTCAAAGCCATGAGTACGAGGCATGATAGTTGGTATCAAAGCAAATACTTATTGAATGTATAGGAGCCACAGTATAGGACGCACCTCTAGAATATACTTAGAAGGGTGAATATAATATCCTATTCTTGATTCTACATAGAAAATATATAGACGTATGGCAGTGAAACTAAAGCCCTTGTATCATCAATGTCAATTAGTATTATCTTGAGTTAGCTATATCCAAACTAAATAGTATTATCTCCAACTAGCAGTACTCAAAGTATCATATTAAAATATAACTATTATAATACCTCAACAAAAAATCTATAATAAAAAGCCTAGATATAAAAAACATAATTAAAATGGTGCTTATATTTTAGGATATGACAACCTTTTTTTTTTTTTTAACTTATGTCATTTATAATTAAAATATTTTAGGACCCTTACATCAGTGAGGTCAATTAATATTATCTCTAGCAAGTTATACTCAAACTAAATTATTATTATCTCCAACTAGCAGTACTCAAAATATAAAACTAAAATTTAACTATAGTAATTTTTCTTTAAGAACATCCATAACAAAGAGATACTCCAAATGTAAAATAAAACTTAGTTAAGATAGAGTTTATATTTTAGAATATGACAAATTTTTAAACTTTATTTATTTATAACCAAGCTAGTATTTTTTTTAAAAAATTTAGTAGGGTTAAAATGAAAATTTAAGTTGGGTTATTTAAAGTTTTATAATATGGTATAAAGGATTTCCAGAATTTTGGGTTGGGTCACTTGACTTTTTCTATATAGAAGTATGATATAATAGATAAGTTTCAATTTAAATACTCATTCACAAATTAATATACTTATTTTGATAAGGGCAGGGCGATTGCCAAATAGTTACCCGAATGAATTATCCCAAAATTTTGAATTCTTTGTCTTTTAGATGTAGGATATGAGATATCCCATATTTAAAATTTATAGAGCTGTTAAATAAAACATAAGAATGGGTTAGGTTTGAGTATTCATGATAAATTTAGGATATTCATATTAGTATGACAAAGACAATTATAATGACAAGAACAATTATTAAACAATTAGCTAAGAGTGCTATTAGACTCACAATTGCATTCCTAGACTTGTAGACACAGGGTTCACTAGTAAGGATACTTCTTTAACTATATTTGTGTATTATTAATTTTTTGGTGTAATGAAAGTTAAAAAAATTATTTTTTTTTGTTTTCTTATTTATAATGTGATACTTTGTGAGGCATGTGCATATATATAGTATGTGTGCGTGCATATGTGCCCGTGTGTGTGTTTATTGTCGACTTAGATATTTATTTTGAAAAGGTAAAAATAGTTATTAAGTAGTTAGTTGGCTATGAATGCTGCTATGCCTATAGTCACATTCCTGATCCTATGTGTACAAGGCATAATATTTTAGGTTAGAGAAGATCTTAAAGTTGATATTTTAGTTAGTTAAAACCAGAGATGGAACTCGGCGCACCCCTCCCAAATTTTTTTAAATCTCATATTTTACCCTAAAAATTTTTTAAAATTTTAAAAAGATCTTTTAAAAGTTTTTATTTCACCCCTCAAAAAAATTTTAAAAATTATAGCATTGTCCTTCTATATTACTATTTTATAAAGTAATAAATCTTGAATTCAATTGATATCCTAGGTTACACCTAAATCATTTCCCATATTATAAAATATAAAAGGTAGGAAGTTAAAATATAAAAACTTATAAACAAATAGTGGGAGTGGTTTAGAGCATGATTTAGAGCTCATTTGATAAAACTGAAATTTGAAGACTAAAATCTGAATATTTAAGTAAATTTATTTTTATACTATATTTTATTACAATTTAGATAGACATAAAATAATATTAATAATTATATAAGTATTTAATATATTCAGACTTCAAACTTAAATAATTTTCATTTCACTTAAAATTTATAATAGAATTTTAGTACGTCTTAGTTAATTAAGTGATAACAGAAATCTGTTATCAAACTCATTAATTAATTAAGTACTTAATATTATCTATTATCAAATACACTTAATAAAATAAATACTTAATTAATTAATTTTAAGTATTTAATTGGATTATTAAACATGAACTTAATTTTAAAATTTACTTCTATAATTTATAATTTAAGCTAAGGGTACTCACATCTAGGAAAGTACTTTATAAATTGGTAGTTGACTCTGTTAGTTTCTAATATACTTGTTCTAAAACACAATATATATATATATATATATATATATATATATATATATATATGTATGGTATGTGATTCTATTGCATTAATTTATGATGACTATGCCTATCTAAGTATTTTTCAAATTGTATATCTTAAAACTCTTTTAATTGCAAAGTTATAAAGCCTCACAAAAAGAAGAATATTTATATAGATATAATTTTCATAAATCACTATTTAAACATTTATATCTTATGTCTTGCATATTTTATATTCTTGAAAAATACAAAATTTTAAAATAAATAAATATGTTTTATGAAAACTCAATCTATTCCTCAAGTTATGCCGTCACATTTAGAGTTTTTGAACATTGACTTGCTATCACGTCAATATATATATATATATATATATATATATATATATAAATCATTATTTTATTATATAAGTTGTAAGTAATGATTTGACAAAATATTAAACATTATCACAAAATTTTGACAAAGACTAAGTTTCATAAAAAAATCTCATATAGATTTATTTCACTAGGTTAATTCTTTTAAAAATGTCATATTCAAAATCCTCAGTAAAATTTGAATTGATAGTTAGTATGATAATAAAATAATTGTATGCCATTCGTGTTGTTTCTTTTGCTTTTAGGTCTTCAATTGCATAAGTAATCAATGATGCAATGGAAGAATTTATTTATTTAGTTTTTCTTCCATGAAACTACAATAACTTTGCAAGTTACGGAGTTAATCACTAGAATTATACCAATTTGATATCTTATATTCACAAGTTTGAAACCCCATGCAACAAAGAAAAATTAAAAAAAAAAAAAAACAAAGATCACCTATATATTTGGTTCTCAAAGTATAAGTGGGGTTAGTTTATTTTCTACTAATATCATATTTTTATGAAAGCCTTTTGTGATAGTGGGAGTTTTGGCTGGGATCCTACCTCATTTTGATTAATAAAATATAATTTTGCACATTTTTTTCTTGTTAATTTGCAATGTTTTAGTTAGTGTTTTGAAGATCCAAAGACCCAAGTGTGGTAGTAGGAGGGGAAGACGGTGGCGTTTGGTTTCAACTTCTCTCCTAATATATAATTGCGAATATTTGAGCTTCATTAAGGTAAGTTAGTTAAGAGGTTTTAGTCAACTTTTTTGCTAAGTTAGAAGTTTTGTTTACTAGATTATCGGATCCAATGTGATTTAGATATGAATTTTTGGGTTTTAATTCATGTTAATTAGAACTAATTCATTAGAAATTGACATTGTAAGTTTGTTTTTGAGTTCATAAGTTTAAATTTGATAAATATATATATATATATATATATATATATATATATATATATATGAGTTTTATGATGTTTGGTATCATTGTGAGTTTGGATAAAGGTGGTGGTGTATGGTTGCATAGAATTTTATGGTTTTTATGTCGATTTATAAATAAATAACGTGGAGTGTGGCAGTAGGTGGGGGAGATGGCAGCACTACCAGAAAAAAAAAAAAAAAACCCTTATACTTGTTTCTCAAAATTATTTTCACAGATGTACCCAAGTTTCAATTATCACACCCTCCCCCCCCCCAACAAAAAAAAGGTTTGTATTTTACATTACGGGGGATTTGGAGTTGGAATTGGTTAGTTAAGTCTTTGGCCTTTTTGTTTTCCCCCTCTTTTGCTTGAATAGTGGCCAATTAATTTTTAGAATTAGTAGCAGATGAAATGAACAAGTGTCAACTTTTTGTCGTGAATTTCGTGGACCATATGTTTTGTCAAAGTTATATTTGTTGCTAAAATATTTAATAATAATAATAAATTAGTTTTATGATTTTCATTTATTGTTATGAGTATAAGAATTGGGAATTAGATGCTAGATCAATCAACGTACTTTTAATCGATTAAAAATTTAAAACTTATTGTAATTTTTAAAAATATTTATTATTTTGAAATAATAAAAAAAGAAAAAAAAGCATACTTTTGAAAATAAAAATAGCAAAATAAAAGGAGTGATAAATTTAGGGAAAAAATAAATATAAATAGCTTAGGAACAAAAAATATAAAAATATAAAAATGATGAGGAGACAATTTCAAAGATACCCTAGTGGTAAAATGCTTACCTCATTTAACACTGGCGTGCAAATCGATCAAGGTCAAGTCAAATTAGTCATTTCCATGTACTTGCCTAAATATATATATTTATACTTTTTCCTTAAAACAAAGTATATGTACTTTAATATAACTATCAAAGATTTATTGAAATAGGACAGCTAAAAGGCTATTATAAATAACAATGGCAATTAATATTAATTTCGAAGAGAAAAACTATAGCAAATGATGTATTAGTATTATCATCATAAAAGTTAATGGGAATCTTCTCATTACTTTTTCTTTGAAAATCATAAATTCATTATATTAAAAATAAATTATTTTTACTTAAATAATTAATTGATTGTAGTTGTAAAATTGGTCTTTGATTGGCTAATCGATCCAAACCTACAATATTTATGATGCCTTTTATCACCAATCAAAATTTGAAAGTATCACTTATCTTCAAGCAATGAAAAGGTAGTTTTATACTCAATTGGAGATCATTCAAGTTCGCTGCATACAAGAGGACAAACACATGGATCTTAATTCAGGATGACATAGCTTCCCTCCTCCCCCCCCCCGCACCCACCTTTTATTGTCTTTCATATTGTTTTCATATTATGGTTTCCTTACTTGTTTGTCTTATATTGTCCCTTTTTTAGTTAGTTTTCTATTAGTATATTAGGATTAGTTAGGGTAATTTCCTTATTTGGTTGGGTGTTCTATTCTTGTCAGATAAATGTTACATACCCAAACAATGTAGCTTGATTATTTATTAATTGAATAACCAAGTAGCACCAAGTCCACCATTCTCTATTTTTCCAACCTCCAAAAAAAAAAAAAAAAAAAAAAGGAAAAATCAAATTTGGAGGATTGATGACCAAATTTATTTCCAAACCAAGAAGGATTCATTAGGAACTTGGAGGTACAAATTGGACAAATAGCAAACATAATCTCAAATTGATCTGAAGGGGCACTTCCAAACAATGTAGAGAAGAATGTTAAGGAGTAAGTAAATACTATCACCATGAGGGGTAGCAAGAAGCTTCAAAGCAAGTAGGAGCATTCTACTGATAAGTCAAAAGAGGCTATTAAGTTATAAGAGAGAGTTTCTCATTCTAAATATTCCATTGAAAAACCTTATATTTCTCGTCTCCAACCTAGTATCCTTGCTTTATACAGTTTTTTTTTTTTTTTTTTTTTTGTGTGTGTTTCATCAAAGTCAGTTGTAGAGTCAAAAAAAATCACAAACTTTTTTGAAGATCCCACTACATCTATTTCTGATTTTTTAAATTTTGAAATCAACTGTTCTTATTGAGTAATTATAGTTGCATGGGTACTATTTTTCTGACTTAATGCATTAGTTACTTAGTTCACCTTTCCCAAATAATAACTAATCTTCAAATTATAATCCTCAAGCAATTCCAACCACCTTCGCTATTGTATGTTAAGTTCCTTCTAAATAAATAAATATTTTAAACTCTGATGGTCTATGAAAACCTCACATGGTTTTCCATACAAATAATACCTCCAACCTTCAAAGCAAAAAACCACTACAACATATTGCAAGCAGTAGTGAGAGAAAGTCTAGAGAGAAGTTGCTCTCGGCTCGTGGCTTTACGCCTAGGGTACTGCCTCCAACTACCGCTGCGATTGTGCCCAGGTATGCGATCCCAGCAGACTACGGGTTTCTCAAACTGCACTCACTGGTTTGTTGATTCATTGTGCGTGGTTGGGTGATTGGGTGGGTTTGTGTTTCATTTGTCACACCCGACACCCCATGTGCATGCTCTTGGGACAGATGACTTAAATTCAGTATGTTTATTACTTGAGTTTCATTTATGGATGTCTTTATTAATGGATGCAATGATTTGTGGTCTATGTTTTGGGATTCTGATACTTAGTGGCAGACAGTTACACAGCTTGACTACAGCCTGTTTCTTCATCTTTATCTCTGCTTGCCTGTAGTGTAGTTGTCTTGCCTCTGTTTCTTTTGTGTCTCTGTTTACCTGGACCCTAGGGCTGTGTTCTTTTGCCTCATCTCGAGCATCCTTCTTTCTATCTTCCTCTCCCGTTGGTCTCACTGTATGCACACTTGTCCTATTGTTCTTTGTTTGTTTCTTTGTTATTTCCACCCTTGATCCTATTTTTTTTTCACCTCGACTAAGTGGGTATACCAGTTTCCCAGTTTCGGTTCCTGGTACCCGTGCTATCAGGGGGTCTCTTCTGACCATTAGCCCACCCCCTTTTCAAACTTCAATTTTACTTTTGCCGCCTTTAGTTCTCAGGGTCAACCATCGGGTCTTCCGGGTAGCCATCTCGTCACCCCTCCCCGCCTTCCTTATGGCCCCTATTTCGAAAGTTTTGGGTAAGGGAAAGAAGGCCCAGCCCAAAAAGAAAAAGTCTGTCGGCCCTCCCAAAGCTGATGACTCTTCTGCATCTGAGTCGTCCGCTTTAGCCCATCACCCTCCTGAGCCCGATCCTGATAATCCCGCCTTCCCCCCGGAATCCAATCCTACCCCTTCTCTTGTCGAGGAGACCTAACCAGCCTCTGACCCAACACCCCCACCCCCCCGGTAGCCAATAAGACCACAGCTAGGACCTGGGCAAATGTCCTTACTGGTAACAGAGACCAGCAGAATTGTCTTAAGCTGAAGTACTTTCCTCCCACTAATGGCGATACTGTTGTGATTGAGGAATGCGATTTTCAGAATTTTGAAATACGCATCGGATACTGTCTTGTGGGATTGTTCGCAGGCAGATATCCTGGGAAATTGGCTATTAAGGAGCTCATGCGCAGTTGGCTAGTGCACTGTCGGTTCTATAACCATGCATCTGGATGGATCGTATTTAGGTTCGGTAAAGATGAAGACAGGTAGGTTGTCTTGAATGGAGGCCCGTATTCCTCTTATGGTAGGAGTCTTATCTTGAAGGAGATGCCTGTGGAGTTTGATTTCTCCTTGGATGAAGTCAGCATCATGCCTCTGTGGGTATCCTTCCCCAACCTCATAGACAAGCCTCCTTCTTCTTCCTTCATAGACCCTCTTGTACAATCCTCCTTGATTTGATAGAATTCCTCCTTAAATTTGAGTGATTTGATATTTTGATCCGTGAATCCTCTCTTTTTTCTTGTGTTTTCCCTCTATTTATAGGCTTTAGAAGTGCCTAAATTCATCCCTCTAGGGTTTCTGGCCGACTAGAAGTAGAAAAATACTAAAACTCTGCAAATTACCAAAAAATGCGCACGAAAATTGAGGCATCACCTCAATAGTAGTGCATAGCCGGCGCCGCCTGTCCTGCCTAGGGCCGGCGCTAGTTGTGGTCTATTCCTTTGTTCGTTCACCAATTTTTTTCTTGATTTTTACGTCACTTCTTCCAGATTGCAGCCGGCGCTGCCTCTGAGCTCCCAACTGGCGCCGGCTGTGTTCTGTTCAACTTTGTTTCACCACTTTTTTATTGCCTCAAAGCAGGTGCCAGCAGCATGTGACTGGCGCCAGTTCTCCTATCTTGGCCGACACCGCCTCTTCTTTGTTTAGCGACGTTTTTGTCTTATTTTACCCCTAAAATATGAAATAATGCATAAAATACATTTCCAAGGGTAAAATCTCAAATGTGAAGGAATATGACTAGTTATTGAATAAAATGGCCTCAAATAACTAAAAAATATATGACTAATTTAGACCCTATCAATGCACACGCAAACATTATAGTTTGCCAGTGATAATTCACTCCAATGAAAGGTGCACATACCAAGTTGTACTTATTGGTCCTATAGGTAGCATAAAAAACAACAACATCACCAAAGTACTCAAAATCAATTTGAGATCTACCGTCTCTCCAAAAAAAATTGTGAATTCTTCCGTTGTCATCCAACTCCACATCCCAATAAAACATATTTTCCTGATTAGCTTTTTGCTTGAAGTGATGTACACGACTTTGAGCATCTCCTTTTTCAATCACTGAATTTTTTCGATTGTTGAGTTCATTATATGCATCATTGTTTAAAAAACCAATGCTCCCAATACCACCGCTCTCTTTTGACAAGTAAGAGAACGCTTGAGAAGTCTTGATTCCACAGCTTACCAGGGACTTCAATGTATCTCCCTGGGCTTTTGTTACACGCCGAGTTGATTTTAGCAAATGTTGTTCATATGTCTTAGCCATCTCGTGATTATGGTCCTTTTGTATTTTACTTACTTTCCATTTTCCATTAGAATCAACCTCAAATTGGACCATTGCCTTACAAGTTGTTCTAGTATCCAGTCTTTCATGAGAATACCCACTCTCATTTTCAAGCTTTTTAATTCCTTGATTTGAACAAAATACTTTGGATCTAATATTCTTTGTCCCCTGCATATAGTATTGATTTCCCTTCCTGACACTAAATCCACATGTATGCGCATATTCACAGTACAACTCATAAGCTGCCTCTTGGGAATCCACAATAGTGTTCATCAATTTTTTTTTTCCAATTCTCCGATAATGGTATCACGACTATCCGCTTAACTTTCTGATTCATTTCTTGGCTCATGCAATACTTGAACCTCTACCATGTCATCTTCAATATCATTTTGTTGTACAAACTGAACCTCTTCATTTAAGCTAGCGTCAACATATATGCTATCCCCGTAGCTACTCATCCCTTTTATCAAATATTGATGGAAACCAACAACAAATTCACAACTATTAAATAAAATTTGTGGAAATTGAATTCAACCAATAATTGAAATCATTTTCTTAAAGAATTAATAATTTGTTGTACATTGTTTAGAAAAATATTAAAAAGAGGCACTGCAAGCCACTTCATTGGACCATTGCTTTGTTTATGATAGATGATATCTCCCAGACATTTTCATTGGAGTGTAACAGAAAGGATGAATAGAAGTTAACGTGGATATTTTCCCCCTTTTGTAATTTAAAGATGGCATATGTATTCTACTGCACTTAAGACAGTAACAAGTATGAAAAATAAGACATTTTGGAACTTCAACAAGAAACCTAGCACCCAACCTTTGCAATTAAAGCTTGGCCAAATGTAAATAAGAATTGATAACAAAAGCCTCCATAATCAAGACAATATAAAAGAAGCCAGTTAATAGGTATGGAGAGTTTCACTTATTTACAATTCAAAACTACAGAGATGCATTCTTAAATATTGCAAGCAATAGCAGGGGTGAAAGAAATCTAACCTCAATGTAGTCGAAACCTCTTTGCTCTATCTCAAGAAACACTCTTGTGACGACAGTGAAGATGTCTTGGTCTGACAGCACAAAATATGTTATGCCAGTGTTTGAGCGATGGCAGACAGTTACACAGGGAAACAGAGTGCTGGGGTTCACATAAGATTTGGTCCTTTGGCGATGGCTAGAATAGACTACCAGTGATAGATCTGGTTGACATTGGGGCCACAGTCAGTACAATGACGAATGGAAGGGCGGACGGTGATTGGGGGACAGACATTGACCACATCTATCACTATATTATGGTCCACAATATGGCAATTATTACAATGATGGAGGGGAAGGCCAGATGGCGAGTGAGAGAGGGAGAGACAGTGACCACAATATTCACTGCATTATGATTTCTGCTATATGATGGTGGGTGATACTCGACGGAGGGGAAGGCGGAGTGGAAGGCTTCAGTTGCCGCTAATCCACGACGGCGTTTCGACAAGAAGACGGGCATAACGTTCTGACAAGAAGACAGGCAGAGTTAGTGAGGGAGAGAGAGAGTGTGGGTGCTTGGAATCTGGTGATGTCGACCGGATTTAGCGGACTTTCAAAAATTTCAGATCGAGAAATTGAACCATGGTTAACCATGGTTGAAGTTAACGAGCAAAATGGGAAAAAAAAAAAGAAAAAAGCTTCAATTCTGAATAAAAAAATGCAGTTGGACAGGTGTCATGATTTAGGGGACCCGGTCCATAGGTGGGCCCGTGGATTGGGTCCATATAAAAATTTCTCCATAGATTATGGACTAAAATTCAAATAATGGTAAATGTCATTGAGAATGGTGATTGTATCAATTAGTTATATCTCATTGATGTGTATTACATAAAGGGGTATTTTTATTATTACATCTATAGATTAAAGATAATACTTACGCAATATTATCCTTAGGGTTAATATCTTCATATAGTGATTAATGAAGATATTTAAAATGCAAAATGCAGCGATTTAATTAGTAGGGACATTTTGGTCTTTTAGTAGTAAAAAATAATGTCTTTTAGTCCTCAAGGTAACTCTAGAAACCTAAATGACTATTTTAGTCATTACACAAATTATTTGGATTATTTAATGAATGAAAAATTTTATTTTATTCTAAATAATTCAATTTAATATGTGAACTTGAATAAAATAAATAAAGATTGACCTAATTATTATATTGGGTCATGTATTTATTATTTTAGATTTTAATTAAATAAAAAATTCCGATAAAATAATAAATAAATTGGATTAAAATTTTATTATTTTTAGTTTTAATAAAAGATCCAAAACAAATAATAAAAAGCCAAATTGACAGACATAACCTTAGCCCTGTTGGATTAGGGTAGCCAGCCATAGGATTTATGTTAACTCTCATGGAGGTCGCCTAAAGTAGTGCGCATGAACCCTAGCCGCCCGCTTCCTTGTACTCTTTCTTAGTTTTTCCTAAAAAAAAAATAATCTAAATCTACTTTCACAGTGGCCTAATTTGTGAGGTTAAGAGAATACCTTAAAAGTTCAAAAGTTTCAGTATTACATGCATAAAAATATACCTTTAGTAAGTCTGTTAATTAATATAATCTCGAAGGTCACGATTTAGATGAATTCCGAACACCCAATGGATGAGTTAAATCCAGTTACAATCACGTTTTATTTCTTATCTAAGAAGAAAAAGTAAGCATACGATCCTAAATTTTGATTTTCTACTGCATTTGTGTGATATTTGATCCACCATCTACCTCAACCTTGTAATAATTAATTACAGTATAAGTTAATACCACTAAATACAAATAAGCTAAGTAACTAATTAAATTAATAAATAAATCATAATGAACTACTAAATCTTAAACACTAGATGTCTAACCAACTGCATAAAATAAATAAATAAGTAACTAAATAATAATAACTAATTAATTAACAATTAAGTAAGAGATAATTAAAAAAATAAATACATAAATAATTGTTTACTGTAAGTGGCAAATGAATAACTCATTAAATAATAAATAACTAGTAACTCATAATAATAGAAAACCAACTAACTAACTGAGATAAGCAAATAAGTAATTAAATATTAAATAAGAAGTAAATAAATAAATAAATATTTGAATAGATAATTGACTAATTAATAAATAATTAATGGATAAATAAATTGATAATTAATAAATATGTAGATAATTGGTTTATTAATAAATAACTAGCAAATAAATAAATGATTTATTAGTAAATTAATCGTGAATAAATGTATAGGTAACTAACTAATTCATTTACTCACTAATGAAAATTTAAATACATAGATAAATAATGATTTGTTAATGAATAATTTAAGAATAATTATATAAGTAAGTAAATAAATAAATAAATAACGAATACTAATGAATAAATAAAGAAATAAAATAATTAATTATCTAAATGTATATGCTAAGTGTTAAGGGAGGATAGAATTGTCTAAAAACTTTTTTTGAGTATTTTTTATTTTTTATTTTTTTTGCTTTTTAACTTTTTTAATCACTAGTTTAGATTTAATAAAATGTTACATAGATTTTAATGAATGGTTGTAATTTTATCATCACTTTTAAATGACTTTTTGAATAGTTCAGATCTATTTAGTCGTTATGGACTACTTAATTATTTAATAATTTTTTTATTTTTCTTTTATTATTTAGATTTTGATGGTCCACGTAATAAATTCATATTAAATACGAGTAACTAAAATGTGGTGAGATCTGTAGAGACATGCAGTAATTCAAATATATTAATCAATTTCTGGGATTTGAGATGCCAGCTATGGAAAGCAATGTGCTGCATATATAGTTGGCTTAATGATGAACGTGCTAGTAGGGATAAGGATGGTTCAACCTCAGAAAGCATGACAAAGCTTACCTTGGAACATCCTTCATATCATTCAGACAAGAAAAAATCCATTTTTGGGGTTAATCAGGTAAGAAAGACATTTCTCAGTGGAGAGAATACATCTTCATGTGGCTCTGCTTTTGTCAGGCTTGATAAAGAAGTTGCACTAATTGGATTAATGACTATGCTTTCTGGGTTTTCTCCACATATTCAATTAGTTGGTCCCAAGACTCGCCATAGTCATTTCACTATTGCTCCAAAAGTCCAGGTAAATGTAGATCTTTTTTATCCATTTTTGCGTTTTGGTTCTGTATTTATCAACTCTTGATTCTTCAGATTGTTTGTTCTTCTTCTGGCTCTGGGTTTGTGTTGGACTAGTGGAGTACAAAACCGAGAGAATCACAAGGAGTTTATTAGTCTTTTCTCAGCGGAATGACAATAAGCCATTTAGCTTTGCCCCTGTTGCTGCTGCTCTGTTTTTCTTGAATTTAGATGGAGATGTAGGCTGTAGGTTCGCCAAAGTTGGGAACTTTGATCTTTCTCATTTTTATGCTTTTATTTTTCCTTTGTAGCAAATCTTTAATCGATGATAACTTGGCACAATCTTGACATGGGATCCACAAAATCCACTTTATATTGGTTCCTCGTCGTTGTCTTCTCTAATTACATTAACTGGTTTACAATGGGGCTTCCGCATAGTCTTCCTCAGGCAAGGTTCAAGAATACCAGGGAACCTAAAAGCCGAAGTCTTCTGCTTCCATGTCAACGGCATCCTTTGGCAAATATGGGATCTACACTTCACCAAAGCCACCAATATCTCTACCAGAAGACCCTAACCCCTCTATGGTCCCTTTCCTCTTCAGGAATGTATCTTCCCTTCCCCAACGCATTGCACTCATCGATGGCAATACTGGTGAAACCTTAACGTTCTCTGACATCAAAAACCAAGTTTCCAGGCTCTCCCATTCCACAATTGATTTATTATTATTTATTATTTATGAAATTGATTGTTAAATAAAAAAAACTTATATTTATTCTTTTTTGGGTTATATCTTTAAATTACTGACAACAAACATAGCAAAACTCATAAAAACATAGGGTTAATTGTTGATTTTTTAAATATATTTAAATGTATATGTTCTATCAATAATAGAAGAAAAATTCTACAATAAATATAATTTTAAAAAAAAAAAGATGCTTTAAATTATTTTGCTAACAAAAATCTTTGTTCAAAACTCTCTATCTAATAATTTATTTATAAAATTTATATATTTGTAAACATTTAACAAATTTTATTTAATTATCAGATAAGATCTCCACGCGTAGCATGTAGATATCAACTAGTATACATTCTAACATTTTATCTCATCTTATAGATCACAATCCTACTAAATCATAACTTAAATTTAAAGATAATGAATATAATACTCTGACACTATTAAATGCAATGCCTTGTATCCTAAATTTAAAATGAAACTCGAATCTATACCTAACACATTACACGATTATATCCCCACAAAGAATATCAAGCCTCTAGCCTAACAAAACTGTTTAATAACTTTATCCAAAGTCTAAGTATTACAAAAGAAAATAACTCCTCAAATTAATTCATATCACTCACCAATATCTCAAGGGAAATAAAACCACCATTTCAATAAAACATCTAGTCCATAAAAAATATATCAATTTGTTACAAAAAATAAAAAGAGGTTCATCCTAACATAACTCAACATCCAAAGTAGGGAAACTAACAAATTGTCTAACAAAAAATAGAAATAAAAACTCTAATTGAGTCCCCTACTTTCTAAGTACAATCATTATAAAAAATCTTCTTAGTCATTAAATTCTTGATTAATGTTTGTAAAATATTGAATTAAGTGAGTTATACCAATCGAATAAGTAATTAAAAGATTTTTTAAAGAATGAATATATTAGATATAATAATATATTTTTTTAATAAAAGTATACAGAATAATATTATAATTGTTAGTTGGAATTGAATATTTTTTTCTTTAAAAAAAGTAACTTTGCACAATGATTTAAAAATATATATATATATCAGCAGTAGGCAAGGACAACCCAGGGCCCTACTATAGAAAAAGATATCGCAGCCGCACAAAAGGAATTATGGTTGCTTTCCAGATTTTCTTTTTCTTTTAAATGATATACAAGGTAGCCGTGGGCCACCTGCTCGCACCAGTCTAACGCGTGGGCTGTTGGGCGGGTCTAGCTGCTGGCCCACGGTAGACTCTTCAAATTTTCTTCTTCTTTTTCTTCTTTTCTACAAGAGGTCTAAAGCAAGCAAAGTCCGCAGCTATCACGTCAACTCGCGGAAACCTGCAATGAGAGTCAAAATGAGAATGTTAAATATTACATAAAAAAATAAGAAATATATCACATTTCAGATATTCTAAGTGTGCATATAAATCAAAATTAAACAGTATATAATAATCTTTTTGTTAATTCTTTTATCACCATTGTTGAACCGCACGGCTAGATAAACTTAGCTATCCCTAGCCGTGGTTAATTTGCTCACATTCACATGTTGCTAGAAGCATAATTATCAAATCCCAAATAACTAAAAAGTACAATATTTTTGACACAAAATCTAGAGAAGATGATTTTATTGTTGGATATTAATATTATAAACGTGGAAATGCCATTAATTGGACAAACATCTTAGAAGAATAGATGCTTGTTCCCAAATATGATAGCAAACAAATGCTATCACAAGGGACATGCTTCACTGCCATCACAAGGGGCAAATGATAAGCAAACAGATGTTTTTAGTGATAAAGAGATAGTTTAATGGGTTAAAAATATTTTTTTTATTAAGAAACTGTTGTAAATATATTAAATTAGTGGAAACTCCACTAATTAGTGAAAACTTCACTAATTATGAATTTATGTGAATTATTAGGAAATTAGTGGAAGCTCCACTAATTAGTGGAAACTCCACTAATTATGAATTTTTATGGATGTTCATCATTTAGTGGAGACACCACTAATTAAAATTAGTGGAAGATGATGTATTCCACTAATTAAGAGCTCTATAAATAGAGCTATTCTCTAAACTTGTAATACATCATCATTTTGTGAAAGAAAGAATTGTAATTGTGAGAGAAAATTATGAGAGAAAGAAAGGGAGAGATTTGAAGAAATTCTTATGCAAAGAATAGTTACAGTTTTATTAGTGTGTAGTGTGTAGATTTTTTTTTTCTAACACTACCCAAATTTTATAACACGTTATCAGCACGAGTCTCTGTCGTTATCAAAGTTAGAAGACATGTACGCATTTATTGATCCCTATGGCTAACCTTACTAAACTCGAATTTATAACCCTTGATATTTCTGAAAAAAAAAATTATATGACATATAGAAATGCATCTAAATGCTGAAAAAAAAAAGATCCATATGTTCTGTGGGCAATTTAAATTTGACCACCTGAAAATGGTCGTATTACCAACTGCACGGTATAAATGATTGTACCTGAAGTTACAAAATTTTAAAACCGTGAATGAATATGGCTCCGCGATGTATCAACTTACATCTCAATTAAAATTAAGCGGAGAAAAAGTTACTGATAAAGATATATTGGAGAAGATATTCTCTATCTTTCATGTCTCGAATATTGTCCTACAATAATAATATCGAGAAAAAGGGTATACACAGATTTAATTACTACCCTCATTATTGCAGAGAAAAATAATGAGTTATTATTGAAAAATCATGAAGTCAGACCAACTGGCTCAACAGCACTCCCAGAAGTGAATGGTGTTGGCTCCAACAGAAGCCATCGTTATAGTTGTAGTTGTGGCAGTGGCCGTGGTTATGGTCATGGACACACTCGATATTTCCTTTAGCATAGAGCAATACTGGCCACCTGAAGTATAACATAAAAGATAATAAGGGAAAATGATATTTCCATTAATAATAAGTATCACATCTTTGAGATGTTACATTCGGATGTCAATATATACTATATTATTGCTAACAGTTCAGAAAAAAAAATCTATCTCCTCTTGATCATAAGTCTTGTGTTCACTTGCATTTCCTTTATTCATCTCATTGGTGTTCACATGAACTTGAGGATGTATGCTTGTAGTTGCTCTTTTTCAATTGAGCTGACAAATTGAGGATGAATGTTTGTAGTTATTTTTCTTCCATGTTTGCATTAGAGGAAGACAAACAGGTAGCAATTATGGATTTTAGTTCATTTTTTTCGGCATCCTCCTTCTCTTCCTTCTCCCTTGGGCCAGCATCTAGACTAGCAGTAGCATTAGCCGTGAAGTTACTGTGCAATGAGTCTTGGGATTTTCTCATCCCCTTAAGTTTTTTATTATATTTGGCCTTAAACCATGCTTGTCTCAATTTCTGTGTTTGGTCCTTCAACCGCGTATCAGGATTTTCTTCCATCAACTTCTTCTCACGTTTCAATATCTTAATGGCTTCTCTGAACTTCTTCTTAGCCATATGTCCTCATTCGTCTTTATCTCACTCCTGTAAATCGAAGTGATATTATTGGTGGAGATACATTCATTCCAATCATTATTTACGTATAAATCTTTCATAATTTCATACTTGCAAATTACAAGTGTGTGTGAGAGAGAACCTGAACATTCTTGATTAGAGTCTCCAAACTCATCAACTTCCTGTGAGGCCATCGACGAATTTCCAACTCCCTACATCTGTTCTTGAGAGGGGTTAAGCCAATATTCAGTTCTTTGGCCGCGCTCTTGATTGGCAGGTAAAAGTACTGCGAAATGGTTTCTTTTGATAGTGTCTTGGAGCTATTGCTCTTCTCCTCTCTCTGCCTCCTAATTCTCTTATTCTTCATAGGAATTTCGTCTGCAATAATATCTTGAACTTCGATATTATGCCTGTCATGGGTCCTCACTCCGAATTCGTTGCCAAGACCACTCATTATTTCTCCTAGAAAAAGAAAAACGATATCAGTAAAGGTAATAATCCATGTTTGAATGTATGATAACCTGGAACCAAATTCTGGCTTTGTTCAAAATCCATTAGGGAGTAGAAAGGATTATGCACAAGCATATCTTCATTCAGAGGAATAGCATCAAAAGCAGTCTCTTGAATGGGTAGATCAACAACATCAAAAGCAGTCTCTTGAATGGGTAGATCAAATTAAAAATCTAAAGCAGCACATCCAGAACTGCCACTGATTTACATTACAACAAACCAAAAGAGAGTTTAATTTCATTATTTCATTATTAAGCACACTAAAAAAAAGGAAGCCCTTAAAGACATCTCACCTGAAATTAGGCGGAAGCGGTTGGTTTGGAAAATAAGGCGAAAGCGGTTGGCTTGGAAAGGGAAATACATCAAAATCTTCTGCGTTAGACCTGACATTAGGCGGAAGCGGTTGGCTTGGAAAGAAAAATAGATCACAATCTTCTGCGTTAGACCTAACATTAGGCAGAAGCGGTTGGCTTGGAAAAGAAAACACATCAAAATCTTCTACGTTAGAAACTAAGTCAAAATTTGACCATGTCTCAAATGAATTACGAGTCTCCATATCTGCTTTGAGGTTTTTTATTTTATTTTTATGTTTTCTAATGGTTGATGACTGATATATATATATATATATATATATATATATATATATATCTATATCTGTACGAGGAAGAAGAAGAGATAGATGATAGGTGGAGGGACGAAGGAGAAGAAAAGACAAGGAGGAAGAGGAAAAGATGGTACCGGGAAGAGTAAAAAAAAAAAAGAGATTTTTTTTCTTGGCATTTCCTACTTGTCATCATATTCTTGCATTTCTTTTTCTTTTCCCTTATTCTCTTGTGAAATCATTATTCCCTAAATTAGGGGGAACAGAAACAGTATAAGAAAGATCTTGATTGGACAACATCATTAAATTATCTTAATCCGCATACAAGCGTGTGTGAACTTGAAGTTCAAAAGATAATTCATTTATAAAGCATTGCAAATCAAATGTCAGACGATTTTGTTGACTCCAGAAGAGTAACAAAATCGCATATTCTAGCTATAAATACTCCTATTCGAATTGAAGTTCCAGTAGAACAAAAAATTATACCTATAGCTGCTGAGCCAAAAGCATGCCAGAAGCATGACCGACCTCTTGGTTTTAAAGATAAAAATCCTTGAAAGAAGAGAGGATGAAAGGATCCAGATGATCATATTAGAAAAGAATGATAAAGATCAAGAGAAAACTGATGACAAAGAACCAGAAGTTGATGAAAGTAACACTGAAATTTCTATCAATTATACCACTTTCGGTAGAAGTTGGAATCGGATAGAAACAATTATTGATAATATGTTTGCATATAATATATCTCTTGATATTATACAGGATAATGATGTTCCTGAACCAATATCAGTTGATGAATGTCGGCATAGAAAAGATTGGCTGCAATGGAAAGATGCGATTCAATCGGAGTTAAATGCACTAACAAAATGTGAAGTCTTCGAACTTGCAATCCGAACACCAGAAGGTGTAAAACCTGTTGGCTACAAATGGATATTTGTGTGAAAATGCAATGAAAAGAATGAAATCGTACGATATAAAGCGTGATTAGTAGCCCAAGGTTTTTCACAAAGACCATGTATTGATTATGATGAAACTTATTCTCCTATTGTTGATGCTATTACACTCCGATATCTTATCAGTTCGACAGTACATGAAAAGATAGATATGCGCCTATTAGATGTTGTCACTGTTGGGGATATGCCCTAGAGTCAATTTGTACTTATACTATTGTCGTTATGTTTTATATAATAATATGAGTCTTTCCTTTCCATGAATAGTGCGTTTTATTTTGTGGTCATCAAATACGTGACTTGATAGTAAAACCCAACAATGAATACAATGACTATTCTAAATCTATCCCTGATCATTTATTATTATTGGAATAATAATAAATTAAGATTAGTATGTTTATGACTGGATGGCTATGTTTTACTGGTCATAGATATTTGTGATATCAAGTCAAAACATAAATAAATGTTAGAGAACATTGTATTGGACATGACCTACTGTGAGAGTACTTCATGGAACATATCATAAGTACTTTCTAACCATAATAATATTAAAAGTCCTTCGACCTAAATTCATCATAATTTCCTACTTGATAAATTCTGTATTTTGACGTTGTCTAAAGTTGTCTTTAACCAGATAATAAATTAGACTACTGTTGGATATAGAATAAATCAATGAGAGGAATATGATTGATAGTGAAGGAATTTGTCCCTCTCAATTATGGGAGAGATATCTATGAGCCCCTTGATAAGTTAGACTGTTAAAATGCATGGCCATGCTCAAATATATCAATCTAAGATATTGATATCATTTGTTTGAACAGTCTACTATGAAATCAAGAAATAATTGATTAAGCTTAATAAGGATGACATGCTCCATGCCTTATGCTTAATCTGGATATCGTATGATAAAAGGACTAAATATAAAATTATGGTTTGGTTCAAAGAGATCACCGATCTTCATTTAACTCGGATAGTTATAATGTTTTATTCGAAACTACTTATAACTTATGGGCCATTTAAATATGATTTAGGCACACTGCCAGTGTTAAATGATCCTATAGGGTCACACAATAAGCAAACTTTTTAGGTTATTTTTCTGGTGACCAGATTCGATGAATCTAGACATATGTCTAAGTTAATCGAACTTAGAAAATTTACCAGATATAATGAATTTGGAAATATTTCCACATTCGATGTATTTAGATGATGTCCAAATTATAAGAATCTAACTCAATAAATTAATTAGTTAAATTATCGAGATAATGATAGAATCTTATCATATCAGTTTTAATTTAATTTGAATTTAAATTAAAATACGATAAGATATTATTAGGATTGGACTCTAAGAGGTTTGGAGTGGGTTTTTAAGAAAACCCTAGCCGTCTTCTTGGGTGTGCCAATTTCTGTTGAGAATATTCGTGCCTCCATTGATCAGAAAAAAAAACCTCTCAAACCCTAGGTGCTAGCACTCATCGGGTAACGAGTGAGTTCGTAGTGTGTATCCGATAGAGGACGTTCGTACACTGCAGCGTTTGGTGATCGTTCGGGTTGCACGTACAATAATAGAATCGGAATCGAAGGATATCGATTACATCAAACAGAGGTAATTCTACAAACCTACCATCTTCTGAATCGTTTACTTGGATTCTTAGAAGGGATTCATGGATGTTTTCCGCGTTTAGGAGTCCACGAATCCTAACAGTCACTACTTATTTGTATGGAAATTTAGAAAATGATGTATACATGAAAATCCCCGAATGATTTCATATGCCCGAAGTATATAAATATTATCCTCGTGAAAATTATTCCATCAAGTTGCAGAAATCATTATATAGGTTGAAGCAATTTGGGCGCATGTGATTCAATCGTCTTAGTGAATATTTATTGAAAGCCAGATTTACAAATGACCAGATATGTCCATGTGTTTTTATTAAGAAATTTGGTTCTAAATTTGTGATATAAGTTGATGATATTAATCTTATTGGAACTCCTGAAGAGCTCTACGAAACAATTGATTATTCAACATCGAGAATGTTGGTAAAATTACATTTTGCCTTGGTTTACAAATTGAACATTTGACAAGTTTCCTCAATCAACATATATAGCAAAAGTTCTAAAAAGCTTTTACATGGACAAAACACATCCATTGAGTATTCCAATGATCGTCCAATCATTAGATGTGAAGAAAGATTTTGACCTCAAGAAGATGATGAAGAACTCCTTGGTCCTGAAGTATCATATCTCAATGCAATTGGTGCATTGATGTATCTTGCTAACAATACATGACCTGATATTGTATTTGCTGTCAATTTATTAGCAAGATTTAGTTCTTCATCAACACGACGACATTGGAATGGAATTAAAGAAGTCCTTCGATATCTCCAATCAGCTACTTCTTTAAATCATACTGAAAGTATAGCCATTCATGAAGCAAGTAGAGAATGTGTATGGTTACGATCAATAATTCATGATATTCGAAAATTGTGGATTATCATCTATCAGAGATATTCCAACTCCTCTTTATGAAGACAATGCAACTTGTATAGCTCAAATATGAAGATGATATATTAAAGGAGATCGGACAAAACATATTTCACCAAAATTCTTCTTTACTCATGAACTTTAGAAGAAATGTGAAATTGATGTGCTACAAATTCGGTCATGTGACAATCTCGCTGATATTTTCACGAAGACTTTACTGACTGCAACATTTGAGAAGTTGAGATATAAAATTAGTATGCGTCGGTTCAAAGATTTAAAGGAATCATCTCATCAGGGGGAGTAATAAACAGATATATAGAATAGTGTACTCTTTTTCCTTTACTAGATTTTTTTCTCACTGGGTTTTTATCTAGTAAGATTTTAACGAGGCATATTCTTTATGTAATGGATGGACATCCAAGGGGGAGTGTTGTAAATATATTAAATTAGTAGAAACTCCACTAATTAGTGAAAGCTCCACTAATTATGGATTTATGTGAATTATTAAGGAATTAGTGGAAGCTCCACTAATTAGTGGAAACTCCACTAATTATGGATTTTTATGGATGTTCATCATTTAGTGGAGACACCACTAATTAAGATTAGTGGAAGATGATGTATTCCACTAATTAAGAGCTCTATAAATAGAGCTATTCTCTAAACTTGTAATATACCATCATTTTATGAAAGAAAGAATTGTGATTGTGAGAGAAAATTGTGAGAGAAAGAAATGGAGAGATTTGAAGAAATTCTTGTGCAAAGAATAGTTAGAGTTTTATTAGTATATAATGTGTAGATTTTTTTTTTCTAACACTACCCAAATTTTATAACAGAAACAAATTTTGAATCTATTCGATTCACATTATTTTTATTGTAAAAACTAAAGAGAATAAATTTAAAATTTTAATAATAAAATTTAGGGTAAAATATGCTAACCATCTTTGATTTTTTACAAATTTTTATTTTTATTCTCAAACTTTAAAATATGTGATTTTAGTCTTTAAACTTTTAAAACACCTAAAAAATAACCCTTTCAATAATAAAAACTCAAATATAATACAAAATCACTCGATTTTAGCTCTCATTCCCCTATTTTTTATTTCTAAAATATTATTCTTTAACATTAATCTCGCTCTCTTCTCTTCGAATTTCTTCATTATCAACAACAATTTTAAAATCTAACTTCAAACCTTTTATGCTACTCAATAATCTTGAGATTACTCTTTCGCACTTTTTCGAACCTAACTATACAATAAAAATAACATATTTTACCATTTAATAAACAAAACTAAGACATAAAGATGAAAAAGAAAAAAAAAAACTGATTCAGTTCTTGACGAATAGTAATTTTTTTGGTATTTCTGTAGAAAGAAATAATAAATTTGAAAGTAGAAATAAATTACCAAAAAAAAAAATCTAAAAAGAGAAATGAGAGACGTGCAAGTCGCTGCAGTCTTTTCCTGTCATATATAGAAGTTACTTTTAAGAATTAGAAAAATGACACCACATTGTGAGAATTGAGTGAATAAAAATACCTATAAAATAAGTCATGTGAAAGTCATGTGATGAACTTTCGTGAGCAGTTAATAGTTTTAATTGATGAAAGAGTTATTTTTTAGATGTTTTAAAAGTTCGAGTGCTAAAATTACGCATTTTAAAATTCGAGGGTGAAAATTAAAATTTATAAAAATTTAAAGGTAGCTGACATATTTTGCTCTAAAATTTATTATTGCTCATGTGTCTGCTTTTTTGAACTCAAATTTCATTACAAATTCTTAGGAATGTTTCCACGAGATACTTCTTAGGTGTAATAAAATTATATAGCAAGATGTTTTTCTATTTAAATAGGCTTTTACTTTTTAGCCAATATTAAACAAATGCAACAAGTACAGAACAAACTCTTCATCCCAACTATTTGTAGGGGGTTGTGTGTGTGTGTTTTAATGTATGAGGATTTTTGTACTACATTAGAGCGAGTTAGATCAGGTGATAATACACAAAAGGCATCCAATAATAGTTGGCTGCCCCACATGTAATCAATAAAAATTTCATCTATTGTAGCTTGTGAATGCGTTGGTTAAGGGTATTGTGATCCCATATGAGGAAACATTTCGAGATCTGACTAATTTAAGTAAATAACATTTTGAAAATCACTTCATTTGTCCACTGTGAGTTAGATTTATTTGATGATTTCAATGAGTTTTTTAGTACTCGATTAATTATATGTTTGTCAAGAAAAAAAATAAAAATAAGAAAAAGAAATGAAAAAGACTTTTATATACATTTAAATTTGAACATCACAATTTATATTAAAATTTAATATGAAATGTGACGTTCAAATACAAGTGGAGGAAGTACATTTTTTAGAGTTTACACTACAATATCCTCTCAATACTCATGTTCCTAAATTTTAGAGTATGAGTCTTGTCTCTATAAATGTTCTTTTCGCCTATTTTAACTTGTCGAAGTAGATTCCTTTGCAATGCCATGAGTGTGTTTAGGGAAACACGACCTTTTTTTTCCCTTTTTTTTCTTGGGGGGGGGGGGGGCAGTGGCATGGGGGAAGGAAAAGAAAATTTTTTATATGCATTCAGTGCACGTATATTGAATGTATAGAATAATTGTATTATTTATAATAAAAATTATATATCAAATATTATGTATAATATTATTTATAAATAGTATAATCACTCAATGCATCGGTGTACGTGCATTGAGTATATATAAAAATTTTTTGAGGGAAAAAAAAATCACGAGCCTTAAAAAAAAAAAAAAACATATAGTCGTCACCTTGTTTACACACTTCCCTTGGGTTCTTGTCAAGCGTCAAATATTTGCTAACCACTGCTCTCCTACATACCCATTGGAAACACTCAGTGTGTCAAAACAGGTAACCCTCATATTCTAATTAATATTTTTTGATTGGATATCATGTTTTAACTTAATACAAAATTTTAATAGAATATTTTACTAAAAATAAGTTATAGCTATGTTCTATTAATTGAAAAGGTTTGTGGTAGAATCCATGAGTTAGTAGAACTAGAATTCTCTAAATGAAAAAAAAAAAACTAATTTAAATAAAAATATATTTATTTTTTAAAAATAAGCATACATTTTTAAATATTTCAGAATAAAAATTGTTTTAAAATAAAATTTTAATTTTCTTTTCTGCTACTTTGTCTGAGCCCTTCGCATCGATATTTGCGAGGACCGCAGGAGGACAACCCCATGGTCTGTATTTCTTGCTAGTAAATTTGATTTACATTAATAAATTTTCCATTTAAAAAAAAAAAGAAAACCCTGTTCTTCCGAATTGTTGTACCAACATTCAATTAGAACACAGGGTATTTGTTTTCTTTCTTTGTTTGAGAGTGGGATGACGATGTGGGAAGTAGCTGAATCCTTAATGTACAGAACGAAGAGTCCATCTCTCTCTCTCTCTCTCTCTCTCTCTCTCTCTCTCTCTCTCTCTCTCTAAACAAAGCATGTTTGTTACTAGCTATAAATTAAAACGTTTGTCGACAACGTACATCATTTGGATTTTGGAGTTTTGCATTTGTCCATTCATATAGAATATATAATTTGTCAATTCCCCCACATTGTAAGAAGTTTGTGATCAACATTGGACTATGAAAAATGGCCGGCAATATGTCCTAGGAAGTAGGAACTTGGAAAAACATTATCCATTTTTTAAAGAGAGCTAGCCTTTGAACCAAAAAAAAAAAAAAATGATAAAAGGAAAAAGCAATAAAATTTGTTAATGAGATTACAATACATAACACTCAAAATTAGAAAATTTCATACATGCTCTTGTGACTTAATCACTAGCTCACTATAATAAAATATTTATTGTAATTTTTTAATAGATATTTTTTCATGAACATTGTTTAAAAGGAAGAAGAGTGAGTTTAGGTAAGATATTTGCCACAAGATAATAAGATTTATATTGAACATTGTTGTACTATTAATTTTTGCAACTCTTACAGTGACATTTGTGGAGAATGTCATAATAATAAATACTTCATTCATCCGAATTTAAATATGATGTCTTAACTATGTACTTATTAGTGAAAATATGAATAAATTAATATGAATAAATAAAAATAAAAATTTGTTTTTAAATATATAAAAATAAAAATAAAAATATTCACATCCCGATTAAATGAGCAATATCTACTAAGTCAATATTTTTTCGACTTCTTGTAACATACTACAAATGTTGCAATAAGCGTTCTATTATTGTGGTGGATTATGTTCATCTCATTTCACGAATAGACCAAAGTCGGAGGTAATTATTTAGCATGAAGGGGCCAATGATGAACAGCCAATAATGGAAGTGGAGTGATCATGTGGGTTCTGTGACTATGGGCCCTTAAGAAGGGAAGAAAAATCAGAAGCAAGTGATGCATGCAGGGCAATGGCATGTTAAAATCAAGAGAGACAGCCAGACAAGATCTCACCTTAGATACTTGCAATTCACCTAACAGTTTCTTCCTAACACACACACACACAAATATATATATATATATATATATATATATATATATATATGTGTGTGTGTATATATATAAGAACCCTTTGGGTAGCACATGATGTGATGTTGAAGTTCATAGACTTTGTTATGCAGATATGTACCAAAACAAAGTCATTTTTCTCAGGAGCAAATATGTGACATGATCAAACATTATCACATGAAATTCCCGAAGTATCTCCCAAATTCTGGATATATTTTTGTTGAAGATTCAATACTTTTGTCCATTTGAAAATTAAAAATTACTTTTGCATACAATTCAGTGAATTTTTTATAGGAATATACTTTAATAAAAATAATAAGAGTCATACTATTAATAAAAATGAAACAGTTAATAAAATATAGATAAATTTATAGTAAAAATAAAAAGAATATACTCAATCTACTATTTAGATAAAACTCGACATTTAGATAAGACTTCACCAGAAGTATGACTTGAAAAAATATTTTATTTGTATTAATAGGCAAAAAATACTTTGAATCTTTAGTGGAATAATATTTATTTACTGGGGTATCGTGGGGAAGGGGGGGTGGGGAGGGGAGGGGAGGATGAGGGGATGGTTTTCAGAAAATCATGAACAAATACTTCATTTTCGGACAAAAATGGACATAGATTTATATTTGGGAAAAGACGAGGGAAAATGTCATTTTCCGTCAATGATAAGTAGAGAGCTATGATGTTGGAGTCGTTATCACCAACACCTGGATGCATATATCATAATCTTAGGCCCATTATGCATATGAGGTATTATGTGCCGCAACTTCGGAGCCCATTAAGCACTCTCAACCTTTCTCTAAAATTTCAGTTTGCAAGAAAAAATGACTTTAATTTTTTTTTTTTGGGTGGGGATTAATTTTGTAATATCTTTATTCACATAATTCTGCATCATGAGTGCATGAAAAGTTTTCATATTCATTTATATTGGTTATCTATAAGGTCGTATTCTTTTCACTCAAACTGAATTACTAAGAATTGTGAGTAAGGAGAGGGAGAAAGCCAGAAAATGAGGCCGAAATGGTGACAGCAAAAGTTCACGGGCACCCTACGCATATGGAGCCCAAAAAGGCTTTGGAACTAGGGATGACAATGGGGTCGGACCGAATCGACGACTAGAAATCTCGGCCACGTCCCTGCATATGTCCCGTATCTCCATTCCCGGCCCGTCCCCGCTACGGAGAAAGGCGGGGATCCCCGCCCTTGGCCCACTGGGAACAAAATAATCTCCGGTCCCGGCCTGGAAAAGTTGGGAAGCGGGGGCCCGTTTGGGTCCGAAAATAATTATAAAGATTTTTTTTGCTTCCAATATATTTTTATTCAAAATTTTTTAATCATATAGAAAACTTTTGTAGTGATTTCCAATAATTCACATATTTATCATATCACTAGATTAGTAAGAGTAAAATTAATAATTAATAATTTTTTCTTTTTTATTTTTCCTCTTTTTTTCTATTTTATTTTATATACATATATAATCTACCTTTACATACATATATAATCTACCTATAATTTATATAATGTGTATATATATATATATATATATATATATGTATATATATAATTTATATAAATACATATACAACACATATATAATTCACCTATATATATGTGTGTGTGGATATATATATATATATATATATATATATATATATAATATGTAAAGCGGGCCGGGGGCGGGGATCATGCAATCCCCGTCCCCGGTTGGCAGGCCGAGGAATGAAGCTCGTCCCCGGCCCAACCGGACCGAGCCAGGCCGGATCCCCGGTTTAAGTGGGAAAATTGCCATCCCTACTTGGAACTTTATTGTGAAGGGAGAGGTGTGCAATAATTTTAAAACATTAGATATGATTATATATATACTACAAAATTTTAAAACAACACTAACATGGCTTTAAAATTTAGACTAAAAATATTGATCAATATATAATATTTATTTTGCAGAGTTTAATCTTCTTAATTTTTTTTTTCTTACAATTAATTATGCAAATTTAATAATGTATTTAGCGACCCCCAAATCGAGCAATGGGTGGGTTAGGGCATTAATTTTCACTCACCCATATCCCCTTTCTTTCGATTCTTTCCTATATATATACTCTCCATGATACACCCATTTGCATGTTAGCGAATGATGATATATCCATCTGCTAGTTCCCACCAGAATATTTGCTAATTCTGTTGTTGCCTCCAGCGTGCACCATTGGTATTGCTGAGTTTTGTTGCTTGCTATATTCATTTATTTTTTAGAGAGAGGGAGTTGCTTTATGCCTTTCTTAGCGCTCAAACCCTTCCTATATGCCAATTTTGGTAACCCTTGATTCCGATTGTTTGTTGGCAAGTAATCACAAAGTTAAATTTAAATTCGTTCTTTTTTTTTTTATAGTACTAATAGCAACTTAGCTTGACTAAATTACTCAACCTAACGCATATATACTATAAGTATATAAACTGCTAGTAAAAAAGAGAAGAGAATACACAAATAATTACGAGTATCCACTCATAGAGACTAAATTTGTCTATATTTTTTTAGGTCATTAGTGTTATATTTGTGTTGAATTAATGTTTAGATGACTACTGATTCTCACATTTTTCCCCTTCTTTTGTGTAGAATTCATGGAATGAAAGACATTAAGAAAGAAGCTAAAAAAATCCACAAAAATAGAGGAAAAACAAGGGAAAACATAGCCCCAATGGCGCCGCCTGAACTGGGGTGAGCAAGGCCACTTGGTTGCCCAAAAAAGAATAAAATTTGGAGCTAGATAGAACTCAGGCAGTGCCATTTGGGTGGTTGATGCGTATTTATTTGGGTATAAAAATCATATAAAAATAAGCACATTCCCAATCAAGTTTGAATTAAAACGTTAATCCCAAATTACACATATGAGCAAGCGTACTCATCATTAACATAGCACAGGGTTCAAATGAGTGTCAATCCTCTAGGAACAAGTATACATTAATCACTTTTCTTTCATTGTTTAACCGACTCAATAAAGTAAAAAATAAAAAAAAAATAAAATAAAGGACATATACATGTCAAGGATGAAGAATTATATAGGCCAAGCTATTATTTAGACAAACATAATCTTAAAGAACCTAATCATTATCATAACTAATTATTCTCTAGGCATCATGAAGGATGAAAATAGACTCACTTCTTTCCCAATCTATGAAATCACTAACTCCTAGACAAATTAGCATCACATACTCTATCTCAACTAATTCACCCAAAAGATGCATTAAACACAGTCCTTGATAACCTTTAATTACCCTGTTTTTAGCAATTTATCCCTTTCTCAAGCAAGTTAAGAGACAACAAATATGAAATTAATGAATTGAAACCACCATCAACCCCTTTCTCAAGCAAGTTAATAGAAATAAACAACCAATTAATCTCGTAATCAACCCAAGTAATTAAATACCAAGAATAACAATCAATTAATCAAAAGATCAAATAACCCTAAAAATCATGAATACCTAAAACAATGTCAAACTACAATAAAACAATTAATACATCATTGTTTAAGAAAAAAAAAAAAAACAAAGTAAAAGAAAGCATTCATAGACAAATCTCCTTCTTCTTCCTTTGAAGACCTTCTTGCACAACTCTCCTTGAATTGAAGAATTCCTCCTTTGATTTGAGTGATTTTCTATGATGATCTATGAATTCTCCCATTTTCTCTTGTGTTTTCTATCTATTTATAGGCTTAGGAAGTGCCTAAACTTGTTAGTATAAGGTTCTTGATCGAGTAGAAGTAGGAAGATACTAAAATTCCATAGATTACCAAAAACCGTGTAGAAAAATCAAGATTTCATCTTATCCTCAGGGCACAGCCGGCGTCGCCTTGGCTTCTGCAGCCAGCGCCGGTTGTGTTCTATTTCTTCCATTGTTCGTCGATTTTTTTTCTTGATTTCCACGCACTGTTGTCCAGAGTGCAGTCGGCGCCGCCTTGGGTCAGTTCCGGTCTTGTTTCACAATTTTTCGTGGCCTCAAAATTCGTGTCAATAGCTCATGGCCGGCGCTGGTTCCTCTGTCCTGGCCGACGCCGTCTCTATTCTGTTTTGCGACGTTTTTTCTTTGTTTTACCCCTAAAATTTGAAATAATGCACAAAATACATTTCCAAGGGTAAAATTTCAAATATGAAGGAATATGACTAGTTATTAAACAGAATGTATAACAAAAGAGGCTCAAATAATTAGGAAAAATATGACTAATTTCGACCCTATCAGTAGTCTTAAGAAGCACCTAGTCCTTTGGTGCCTATTGACCAAGGCCGTTTGGTGATGCAGAATCCTCATCTATTTTGATTTCTTGTGCGATTTTTGGAAGGTAGAAACCTATAAAAGGAGGAGGAAAGAAACCCTAAAATGTAGTGAGAGTTAGAAACTCAAACCTAACATGGAGGCTATCTTGGAGAAGAAAGATCCACACAAGAGAGAATATCTCGGAGATAAAAGGAGCGTTGATTGAAGAGAAATTAGAGAAGAAGAAGAAAAGGTATCTTTTCTATGAGTTTCCTTATTCTCTCTTTTCCGTGTTTTTACTCATCAATACGTATAAATTATTTTTAATTATTTTTGGAGGGTTAAACCCTAAACTATTAGATTATTTTTTTATTTATTGTCAATTTCTAGTATTTGATTACCTGGGTTTATTATGTGATTTGATTGTTTGTGTTACTTTCGTTTAATAAGCTCAAGAGAGAAATTAAAGGTTGGGTTCCAAATGTGAAACCCCAGTTAAAACCAACCTTAGAGTAAGGGGGTTGGGATGTATATCATATTTTCTTACATGCATAACTATATTTTTATATGGTTTTATGTGCTTTAGATATGTGATTTATAGCTTAGAAGGCTTAATTGTGTATATTGAATAAGAAGGGTAAAATGGTAATTTTTGCTTGAGGTGGAAATAGGGAGATAGCTTAAGGACTAAATAGGAAAAGTATTTGGGAGAGAAAACAAGAACAAAAGTTGTTGTGGTTTAGTGGTTAGAGCTTAGGAATTAATTCTTGAGGTCTTGAGTTCAAATTCCATCATTGGAGTTTTAGCATGATTAAATTTTTATTTTTGTTTGGGAAGGTTATATTTCGACCTTGTATGCTTTAGGGAAGAGTAGGGGATTTGCCTTAGGGGAGACATGATGGGAATGTCCTAATCCTATTCTTGTGCCCTACAAAAATTTCTAAGGGATTCATACCCTTCTTGATCTCTAGCTTTCCCTAATTTTTAATCAATTAGTATGTTCAATTTATCCAAGCCAATTTTGTTTCCAGAAAATTCCAGCAAGGATATGTGATATTTAGGTTTCGAAAATAGCTATGCATGGATATCTTCTTGACCGAAATTGGGGAAGAGTTATGGAAGGTTCCCAAGAGAATTAATCTCCATGGTTGAACCTTCAAAACTCTAACCTAGTTGTGTTCATCTTTTTCATGTAGTAAACTGGAAATTTTCCCAGCTTCTTGACCAGTCTAATTGTCAAAATTTTTAGCTAATATTCCCTCTTAAATGCTGCTAGAAAAAGACCATTTCACTTAGCTTGAAGACTGAAAATTTCAGCTCAAAACTGAACTGCCAAAGGCTGTGCAAACCAGGAAAATTTCTTGGGCAGTTTCGCAGCTTGGAGAGCCCAAAAACCAAGCTGTTTCTTCCAGCTTTTCAACAAGCAATGTAGCCTTGTTTTTCCTCCATAAAGAAGGCTGGAAACCAACCTTAAAGGACCCTCCAATGGCCCTTCAAAACTTTTGCAAGTTGACTAAAATATGGCAGAAAAATCTATCCAGAAATTCCAGCCAGCTTGTGAAAATCCTGAACAGAAATTCCAGCTTGTTCCCTCTTCACCCTTGTCTGAAACTTACTTTATTTTTCTGTGCAAACTCACCTTGAACAGCCATGAACTGAGCTCCATCATCTCCTCCATTGTTTTGCACGAAAAACAGCTCCATGGCTGCTCCTAAAATCTCTCCATCAATCACCCCAATCAAGCCATTCATTGAGGTCCAAAATTTCAGCAAAATTTTCCAGTAACCTTCCATAGATTAACCCTCAAACAACCAGAAAATTCCTTCACCAATGTGCACCATATTTTCAACCACTCTAAGGCTCATTCAAACATCATTCATCTCAGCAAAAATCACAGCAATTCAGTCGGCCATTGAAGCTTCCAAAAGCTCTCCATTAACCAAAAATCTTCTTACTATATTTGTTTCTAAAATTAATTCCCTAAAATATTCTTTTAGGATTTCAAACAACCAGCTTTTCTTTTCCTCTCAAATCAAAAAATTCAACTTCCTAAACCCTCCAAATCAGTCGGCCACTCCTTCCTACACAGAATTTTGGCCAACCCTCTCCCTATTCTCTCCATTCTCTCCAAACCAAGAACACCTACTAACCCTCTCACGCCTAAGACCACTCCAAACCACTCCAATCTTCTCCAAAAACTCCAGATTACACCTACTCAACCCCTTGAATCTACTTCTGCAATTTTTAACATCAAACACCAAAATCGAAGTCTCACTTTTGGATAAAAAATCAGAATTTTCTTGAAGGCTCAAGAACACCTTCAAGATAAGCATTAACAATCATCTTCATCTTTTTCTATCTTCAACCTTGATGAGTATATGCTAATGAACTCTCCTTTTCTCTTTCTCATTCTCTCTCTCTCTCTCTCTCTCTCTCTCTCTCTCTCTCTCTCTCTCTCTCTCGACCGAATGGTTACTTCAACCATGGCCATGTTTCTTTCTTCCTCCATTGGATGGATCAAGTCTCCTAGCGAGAGGATTCGCTAGAAACGTCCCCAAGGTAGTCATCATTCAAGTAAGTTTCTTCCATCTTCTCTTTAAACCCTAGAATCATGTCTCTTAGATGTAGTTGGTTGAGGATGGAATATATTTGGAGATTGAGTATGTGTTTATATGATGGAGTTGAGATTAAAGCATGAATGAATATGTTTATATGATAGAGTTGGGATTGATGCATGATGATGATTGGTCTTGGTTAGATTATATGATGTTTTAGGGTTTGTTGCATGCCTTATGCCGTGAGTAGTATGATTAATCAAGCATGCTAGAGATTATGTCACATTTGGTGAATAGGGTTTATATTCTTGTATTCTTGTTGAGGCCATGCATATGATTATGTTTAGTGGAGTTGAGATAATATGTTGGTAAATTTAGATCTATGCATTTATTCATGATTTGGATGATTTGATGATTGGTGTAGAGTGTATGTTCATGATTATGGTTAGCAATAGAAATTATGATCATGACTTTGTTGTCTCTAAGTTAATTAAGTTAGCCAATTTTATTTCATCAATAAAAATGATTTATGCTATAATTTCTCCTAGTGATTTCGAAAACCCTAGGAAAATATGGTTTTGAACGATTATATAAAATAATAATATTTTAGTCAAATAAATGATAGCTTTTGTTAAAAAAAAATATATAGATATTATATATAATAATATCATTTAATCAAGCCTTTTATATAAATAATCATAATAGGTAAAATGTTAATCTTGTAAGTCATATATTTATAAATACTAATAAAATTTATTTATTATCTTTTAATCAAAACATAATAAAATCTACTTATTGCTAATTTTATTTACCAATTATTTTCTAACCACTAGTTATTATAAATCATTATTTTAAATAATACCATTTAGGACCTAGAACCCTTTATCAAATAAACACAAATTTATTTAAAGCAAGATTTAAACCTTCAACTTGTTAGTAGCTATTTCACAAATCCTAGTTATTTTAATAACAAACTAGATTTATTTTATAAACCCTTTTATTTATTATCTAGCCATAAAGCTTGGGATATTAGGGTCATGATTGTAGTAAGTTGAGCTAGGTTTATTTGTGAAAGTAAATTGTGACTTGAGTTTAATTATGGCTTATGTTTACCCTAGGCGGGGTTAGGCCAGCTTTTGGGATCTCTAATTTATCTTGAGTAAAGGATCAGGTAAGTTCCTGTATAAAACTTGTTTGTTGCAAAAAGTTATTACGGCAAGTTAAACCTGAAGGTTGTGAACACTGATTTGGTAAAGGAAATTGGGGACTGTTTCCTTTTTTATTTCTGTCAAACCAATTATTTGAAAATCAACAAGCAATTTTATTCAAACACTAAACTATTTCTAAAACTAATTTTTGACAAAGACTTTGGAAACCCTTGATTGCCATTTTCAAGTAAAGCTATGGTTTATTAGTTTTCTCCCAAGTGGGATGAACTACGTTGAGTACTCAATAAGGGTAGGCTAGTAGTACTAGTTTTGAAGAGCAAGAGTGAGTCTTCTGACAGGAGGCCACCTCCAGAAGATGAATTCAACTTAAAGAAACGCCAGTACTACTTAGTCATGCCAGTCCAAACTAGCAGGTTTCAGTCATGTGGACTGTGTGTTGTCGGAGTGGACAACCGGTTTTGTTTGGGTGCAGAGAAGGAGGAGAATCTTACCCGGTAGGCCGATCACCTACCTTTTGTCAGTCTGCACAAAGTGTGGTATTCTGACCGTTGTATGGTTATAGGGCCCAACGTGTGGTAACTCATGACTGCCTTTTGAGTGGTTGATTTTATTGTACCTGTATGGTTAGAAAAGCCAAAACGTCACTCTTGCTTTTGAATATTATTTATTGCTTGCCAGTATTTTCCAATCACCTACCTTTGTCAGTCTGCACAAAGTGTGGCATTCTGACCGTTGTATGGTTATAGGGCCCAACGCGTGGTAACCCATGGCCGCCCTTTTGAGTGGTTGATTTTATTGTACATGTATGGTTGGAAAAGCCAAAACGCCACTCATGGTTTTGAACATTATTTATTGCTTGCCAGTATTTTCCTTATGAAATTCTTACACTTTGCATTCACGAACTGTTTTCACTGAACACTCAAAGCACACACGGACTTATTGAGATTTTTATCTCATCACCCTTTTTACCATGATTTCAGGTCGATCATGCTGTGGGGATGAGTAGCTAGTTGTTGCCTGCTTACAGGATATTCTGTTATTTATTTTTATGTAATGCTTTGGGAGTTGAGAGTGAATAATTTTATTTTTTTTTGGACTTGTTCTTGAATTCTTGGATGATAGTAGGTTTTAATTTTGAAGTATTATTTTATTTTGATTGTGTGACCTAGTTATAAAGATCCATTGTCCTTTGAACGGGCGACATCCCTGGCCCTATTGGGCTTAGGTAGTGGGATGTTACACCAAATCAATCGATTCAATGTTTATTATCCTTGACTAACTTGGGAGAGAGGCTGAGGGAAAGAACTATTAATCATTGGGGTTTTGGTGTCGCCTTGAGATAGGGTATTGGTTTCTTCCAAATTTACCTTTGGTAATTGATGGAGTTGTGATATCACCTAGAGATAGGGGTATTACTTCTTCCATATTTTGATTAAGGTTTATTGATTTTAATACGTTTTAGATTTAATTGATGAGATAGAGATAAACATTGATTAGGCTAAGGATAGGGGATTTATAACTTGAGAAAGAGTGGATTTTATATAAGTAAACCTTATCGGTACTAAATTGATAGTTCAATTGCCTTAAGGTTAGTACATTATTTGGTATAGTTTTAGGGCTTTCCTCTGATAACATATCTTTCATTCTCTCTTACTCATTGATATTCTCATAGCCAATCGTATAGGGGCTATATTTATTCTTTATTCTTGTCATTGTAATTATGTTATCTGGTAATTTGGTCAGCTAGATAATAGGAAATGAGGGAGTAATGGTACTTACCCTGTCCCTTATGTTCTTCAATACTTGCCATTAAATCTCTATACTGTGTGATTGGTATACTTGCTAAAAGTGTATTGTGTGAATAATTTTGGCATTTTATTTAAAACTTGGTTGACCATGATATTCTTTTTATATCACACAAAACACACAACACCCACAACCTAATCTTTAAGAAATGCAAGAGACAATACACATTTTCGGTTATAATCACTTACAACATACCCTAAACTTTCACAAAACTTATTCTAATCTCTCGTTTATATTTCAAAAGAACTTTATCCATAATTACAAAGGTGAATGATTCTAATTGAATGATATTAGCTATTTATAGGCCTTATTGGAGTAGTCCGCAAGCCATTCAGAAATCAACTCCTCATTGGACTTAACTACCTTTAATATTAACCAATAAGTCTTAGGAAATCTTTGCAGTTGGACTAAGCATCTTATTTCTATCCCTTCAGGATATGGTCTTAGATTTAATCTTAGATAAGACTTCTGTTAAAATTTGGACATGACTACTTTTTTCTAGGCTAAGCCCATGGCCATATACCAATTTCAGTCCACTTCATTGCCTTAGGCCCGTGCATCCTTGTATCTTAGGCATACATGCTCAGCTAAGTATAAGCTCGCTCGCACATTCTTCAGTCTAAATCTAAGTTAGTCTGGAGCTTGACCTTGAACCTTAATCTTAGCCTAAGCCCATAGCTATCTTGAACATTCCCAACTTATACCTTGGGTTATCATTAAGCGTGAAACATCACATTTTTATAGTAATTTTGTTAGGAATTCTCCATGCAAAAACATAGTTACACAGCGGAAGAAATGAGAATTCTACAACGACGATCACGTTTATACATTAATATGAATTAAAATAGTAGAGAAGTTATACCTTCGGTATGCCTTTGTGAAACAAAATTCTTCTCCAATTTGTGTTCTCTGAGGCACAATCTAGCAAACACAGAGAACGTCTTCTATGTTGTTCCGTCAAAAACACCACAATCCAAGTATAGGATTGTCTCCAATGAAGTCCACACGAGAATAGTGTTTAAGAATCATAAAAAATTTTGTGCTAGAAAAATTCAACTGGCGGCTAGGTTTTTTAGCATTTTTAGAAGAAGAAGAACACACAATGAGTTCTCGGGTTTTCCCAAAAATAATACCTCTGTGTGTGTAATTAATTTTCAATCATAATCCCACGAAAAAATATATAATCATATATCTTCTGTATCTATATGGTAATCAGAATCCATTACATATATGGATTCTTCATTGCTAATAAATAATATGATTACAGTTAATTATAATGTAGCCCACAAATTATAACTAATTATAATTTGACCACAATTACTTCTTATTTTCATACTCAACCCTGTAATGTTATCGAATAGCATCTTGAGCACTCAATTCTCTATTGTGTGTGACCTATTAGGTTTTCCGGTATATTGGTAGCAAAATATGAATTAATCTAAATATCTTTAAGATTAATAATCCTTAATAATTTTAGAATTAAATTATTAATTATAATAAGGATTGATTTATTAATTCTCTAATTAATAAATCCATATTCAGCAGATCATGAGCGGTATCTAACAACACATCATGACCACCCAAAAGTCCAGAAAGTCAAGTAGCTTGACATGAACCTTTCAATAGCAAACAACACTGCAATAAACTCCTTTCACAATACAATATCTCATTCAATTTGGAGTAATAATTAGAGCCAACTTCTTCCAAAATGATAAATTAATTTTGGCCCCAATATTTTAGTACTTGTCCCAAAAATTCACTATTCAACATATGTATCAATTGGAACCATTTCCAATATACAATCGCCTTGATCAAGGACTTCTTGAGTAGTGATTCCTATAAGTGGCCTTGAGATTTTTGCTCCTATTGTGTGATGAATCATTTATTGATCTTCTCAACTATTTCATTTGCTTCATGTTATACTTAATATCCGTCTATAGGCGGTCTTGTCAGGACTCCAGAGAATGGAATCAAAGTCTAACACTTAGCAAATAAAGTACCTCGAAATTCTGAAGTGTAAGGATATTTGCACATTTGCTATGGTGATATTTTATCACTGACACTAAATAGTTATCCATATGATTATCTCATAACTAGGTCATCTAATACACTTGTTCAAGTAACAAGCATCCACATATTAACTTTGAGTATCACAATACTCATAGATGTGAGAACTACCGCTTGATCAAATTAGGAAGTATAACACGTGCTAGTCTTAATGTATTAATGATGTCCTATCTCATTAATACTATGACTAGGGATAATTTAAGTACGAACACTATCCAGTGTAGTAGGAATCCCACATCATGATCTTTATTATGATTTTCTTAATATAGTGTTGCACTTGGGACTTTATCTAATAGTTATTTTACACGAAAGCATAAATAAAACAAACTGAAAGATAAAGAATACCTTGTTTTATTTAATAATGCATAATATACAGAATACATGTGATTGCCTCTAGGGCATAATACTAACAAACTCCCACTTGTAATAGAACCAATCATTCATGTATCTAATACCGAATGACTCTAACATATCTGTCATATTTCTTTTGGGATAGTACTTTTGTAAGTGGGTCAGCTATGTTCTCATCCATGAAAACTCTTTCTATCTTTACGTCTTGTCTATCTCTGATTTTCCTAATCAACTAAAAACATTTAAGTACAAGCTTGGATCGCTGGTGAGACTTTGGCTCTTTTGCTTGTGTAATAGCTCTATTGTTGTCACAGTATAGATATATTAGTTCAGTTACACTGGGGACCACTTCAAACTTCATCACAAACTTCTTGATCCAAACAACTTTCTCAACTTCTTCAGAAGCGGCTATGTACTCAGCTTTAGTCGTTGAGTCTGCAATAGTATCTTTTTTGGAACTCTTCCAACTTATTACCCTTTCACACAACCTAAACATCTAGCCAGACTATGATTTGAAATAATTTTTATCAAATTGAAAACTGGCATTAGTATACCATTTATTTTCAAATCACCTCATCTATATACCAAGAATACATCCTTAGTCCTTCGCAAGTACTTAAGAATATTCTTCATAGCTGCCCAATGACCCTCACCAGGGTTAGATTGGTATTTGCTCGTCAAACTGAGAGCATAGGATACATCGGGTCTAGTACATATCAAAGCATATATGATGGATACAATTGTAGAAGTATATAGAATCCTACTCATGTGATTCCTTTCAACTTGTGTCTTTGGAGACATCGACTTTGAAAAGCTTATCCCATAGGACATGGGTAAGAATCCTCTTTTGGATTAATTTATGCTAAACCTCTTTAGCACTTTGTCTATGTATGTAGACTGTAAAAGACCTATTAACCTTTTTAACCTATCTCTATAGATCCTAATTCCAAGAATATAAGTTGCATCTTCAAGGTCTTTCTTGGAGAATTTCTTGGATAACCAAACTTTTACTGATTGAAGGACAGGTACAGAATTTCCTATTAATAATATGTCATTTAAATAGAGTAATAAGAAAATTATTGCACTCTCACTAACCTTCTGGTATACACAAGGTTCATCTGTATTTTGAATAAAACTAAACTCTTTGATTATTTCATCAAAATGGATGTTCCAACTCCTAGAAGCTTGCTTAAGTCCATAAATGGACCTTTGTAGTTTGCACACTTTTGTGCAATCATTGGATGTGAAACCCTTAGGTTGTATCATATACGCTTCCTCAGTTAGGTTTTCATTTAGAAAAGTTATTTTCATATCCATTTGCCAGATCTTATAATCACAATGAGCTGCAATGACTAGGAGTACTCTGATAGATTTCAGCATAGCAACTAGTGAGAATGTTTGGTCATAGTTAATACCATACTGTTGATGATAACCCTTAGTCACTAGGCATGCTTTATAGGTAACTAGGTTACCATCCATGTTAGTTTTCTTCTTGAAAGCCTATTTGTATCCAATAGGTTTAATTCCTTTGGATAGATCAACCAAAGTTCATACTTGGTTGTTATACACGGAATCCATCTTTGATTTCATGGCTTCAAGCCATTTGCCAAATTCTGAACTTTTAAAAACTTCTTTATAAGTAATAGACTCATCATCATCTATGAAAAATACGTCATTATGATCACTAATGAGAAATCCATATCTCTTAAGTGCCACATGTGTCCTACTCGACCTACGAGGTTCTTGTGTAGTTGAAGGTTCATCTATTCTCTCAATAGATGTGGGATCAGACGGTTGGTCCTTATTTGTTTATTCTTCTTTAACTTTACTAAGTTCAATCTTACTCCCACTATCTCCTTTAAGCATGTGCTCATTCTTTAAGAAGACAACATATTTCAGCATTCATGTTTCGAAATAAACACTTTTTATTTTTGGAAGGGAGATAGAAGTAATATTCGAAAGATTCTTTCGGATAACCCACAAACAAGCACTTTTTAGACTTACTGTCAAGTTTGTTTGACTGTCGCCTTTTGACAAAGACAGGGTAACCCCATACTCTGAAGTGAGATAACTTTTGTTTCTTGCTAAAGAATATCTCAAATGGGGTAGTATCAACCATTTTTGACAGAACTCTATTTAGAACATAAACAGAAGTCTTTAGTGCGTACTCCTAAAATAATTTTGGTAAGTTTGCAGAAGCCATCATGGTCTGTACCATATCTAGAAGGGTTTGATTCCTTCTTTCAGATACACCATTATGTTGAGGTGTATGTGGTGGAGTCCATTGAGATAATGCCCTATTATCTCTAAGATAATCTTAAAACTCTTAGCTAAAATATTCACCTCCTCGATCAGATCTTAGAATCTTAATACTTTTCCCAATTTGTTTCTCTACTTCATTCTTGAAGTTTTTGAACTTTTCAAAAGTTTTAGATTTATATTTCATTAAATATAAATACCCATATCGTGAATAATCATCGATAAAGGTTATGAAATAGTGATAACCTCATATTGATTGTATAGACATTAGGTCACATACATAAGAATGTATAAGTGTTAATAACTCTTTGGCCCTTTCTCATTTTTCAAAAAAAGGAGTTTTAGTCATTTTACCAAGTAAACAAGACTCGCATGTGCCATATAATTCATAATCAAATGACCCCAAGTCACCTAGCTTGTGTAACTTAGAAATGCGATTCTCATTTATATGGCCTAAACTACAATACCATAAATAAGATGATGTTGAATTATCTATCATTGGTTTTTTATTATTTACATTGAGGATTGGCTTATCCATGTCTAGAACATATAAACCATTAACCAAATTTGTGAAACCATAATGAATATCATTCAATGAAAAAGAACAACATTTATTTTTAAAAATTAAATGAAATCCACACAAGTCTAAACACGCAACTTAGAAAATATTTTTTCAATAAAAATGGTATAATATAACAGTTTTGTAGTTCTAAAACTAATCCTAAAGGCAGGTATAGCTCGTAAGTCCCCACAGTAAGTGCACCAACCTTTGTTTCATTTGCAGTACATAGCCCTTCTTAATCCTTTTACTGTCTTTTAGTCCTTGTAAGTTATTGCACAAATGAGATCCACATCTGGTATCTAATACATATATCTTATTTTTAAAGACAGTATTAATTTCTATCATAAATATACCAGGAGTAGAAGTAGAAGTGCTTGTAAGCTTCTCATTCTGCTTCTTTTTCTTAGAGGTTTCTAAGTAGGCTTTGCAGTTGCGTCTCCAATAACCCAGCTTTTCACAATGATAGCATGAGCCTTTGGTGGCTGCTTCCTTCTTTTTCATATCACTTTTAGGCTTAGTAGAAGCCTTCTTCTTCTTTTTCGGAACCTTTTTTCAAGAAGAGGAAGATTCTACCAACATAACTGTATTAGATTCCTCATTCACGGAGGACTCTGCAGTTTTGAGTAGATTGAACAACTCGAGTATGGTGGACTCAATCTTATTCATGTGGTAGTTAATCACAAATTGTGAAAAACTACTTGGTAAAGATTTTAGAATTAAGTCATACATAATTTATTATCCATCACAAACCCAAGAGATCCAAGTTTCCCAATTAAGTCGAACATTTTTAGCCCATAAGTGGCCACAGAAGTACCTTCAGCCATCTTTGAACGAAACAATTGTTTTGATTTTTCATTGTTAGGGATATACCCTAGAGTCAATTTGTATTTATACTATTGTCATTATGTTTTATATAATAATATGAGGTTTTCCTTTCATGAATAGTGCATTTTGTTTTGTGGTCATCAAGTACATGACTTCATAGTAAAACCCAACAATGAATACAATGACTATTCTAAAACTGTCATTGATCGATTATTATTATTGGAACAATAGTAAATTAAGATTAGTATGTTTGTGACTTGATGGCTATGTTTTATTGGTTATGGATATTTGTGATATCAAGTCAAAACATAAATAAATGTTAGAGAACATTGTATTAGACATGACCCACTGTGAGAGTACTTCATGAAACATGTCATAAGTATTTTCTAACCATAATGATATTAAAAGTCTTTTGACCTAAATTCATCATAATTTCCTACTTGGTAAATTCTATATTTTGACGTTGTCTAAAGTTATCTTTAACCGATAATATATTAGACTATTGTTGGATATAGAATAAATCAAGGAGAGGAATATGACTAATAGTGAAGGAATTCGTTCCTCTCAATTATGGGAGAGATGTCAATGGACCCCTTGATAAGTTAGACTGTTAAAATGCATGACCGTGCTCAAATATATCAATCTAATATATTGATATCATTTATTTGAACAGTCTACTATGAAATCAAAATAATTTATTAAGCTTAATAAGGACGACATGCTCCATGCCTTATGCTTAATTTGGATATCGTGTGACAAAATGACTAAATATAAAATTGTGGGTTTAAAGAGATCACTGATCTTCATTTAACCTGGATAGTTATAATATTTTGCTATAAATCACTTATAACTTATGGGCCATTTAAACCTGATTTAGGCACACTGTCAGTGTTAAATGAACCTATAGGGTCACACAATAAGTGAACTTGTTAGGTTATTTTTCTAGTAACCAGATTCGATGAATCTGGAAATATGTCTAAATTAATTGAACTTAGAAAATTTACCAGATACAATGAATCTGGAAATATGTTCACATTCGATGTATCTGGATGATATCCAGATTATAAGAATCTGACTCGATAAATTAATTAGTTAAATTACCTAGATAATGGTAGAATCTTATCATATTAGTTTTAATTTAATTTAAATTTAAATTAAAATATGATAAGATATTATCAGAGTTGGACTCTAAGAGGTTCGGGGGTTTTTAAGAAAACCCTAGTCGTCTTCTTAATAGCCCCGTTCTGTTGAGAATATTCGTGCTTCCCTTCACCAGAAAAAACCCTCTCAAACCCTAGGCGCTAGCACTCCTCGGGTAATGAGTCAGTTCGTAATGTGTATCCGATAGAGGACGTTCGTACACTGCAGCGTCTGGTGATCGTTCGGGTTGCACGTACGACAGCACAATCAGAATCGAATAATCTTGATTACGCCGAATAGAAGTAATTCTGTAAACCTTGGATCTTCTTAATCATTTACTTGGGTCCTTGGAAGGGATTTATGGATGTTTTCTGCGTTTAGGATTCCATGAATTCTAATACTCATGTATTTCCATTCTGGCTTGGGCATCAAACGACTCTTGAAGATGTAAGATAATCAAGTAAGTATCTATATGCTCGTGCTATTTTTGCAGTTTAGGGGTCATTGATGCCAACATCATATAGGATTCCGTGTCACTGTTCTCTTTATGCTTCTTATGGACAATATGCTCATCAGTATGAGCATTTTGAGTTGGTGGTGGTGAAATAGGAGTCTCTAACACGTAGAGAACTTTTCCAATTTGAGAACAATTCTTAAGTTTCTATACCAGTCGAGAAAGTTTGTTTTAGTTAATTCGTTGGTTTCCAAGATACTACGCAGGTTTAGGTTGGTCGACATGGTGTAGATGACCTGGATGTAAAGATAAAGAAAATTAGCTAACTGTATATGCACATGTAATGTAAATTGTTAGCCCTAAGGGCATTCTCCTGTGTTTTGACTTATAACAAACATTGATGAGGACTAAATTATGTGATCTACATATTATAGGACATGCTTGACATCAATTCTTCCAAGGTGTGGAAATAAGATTGTAAAGCAACTCTTGAGCAATAGAATCGAAGAATGGGTGATCAAGTAGAAGACCAAGCTTAAGAGATTGCATACTAAGAAATCCTTGTGGAAGAACCTTAGACTAGGAATCCTTATTAAGGTCTTATCTGTGTAAATTCTAATGTCTTTTTTACCTTAAAATTCAGTTTACTTCTATCTTGAAGCACACAAACAAAAAGATTTCAAAGTTTGAAGTCTTTAAAATTTTGGATTGAGTAGTTTGGATAACTCTTTCCAAAATCCTGTGAATAGTGTTAAATCGATTCTGCCTAAAACAATGCCACTTTGGACTTATCTTTTGGATGCATCATCGTCTGATTCTTAAGTCCAAAACTCTTGCAAATCTAACAGCGTGAAACTAGTCATTTCTAGCTATTGGAGCTCTACTTTTTGCTCTTATAAATGGTTTTAAAACTCAATTTTAAAGTAGATTTTTGTCATATCTTTCTAAGAAACACTCTTACTCTCTAGAATACAAAAATCTCATTTTTCATAGTGTTTCAAAGTGAAATCAAATTGATTTAAAAAGGTAAAGGCTGTTTGAGCTCATTTGTTTGTATATCTGCTCAAAAGAGTGAGCTATCTTTGTTTCATTACTATAATTCTCTTTGTGTATCAAGGTTGTGGTGTAAAACTCATTTTGGGTGAACCTTAATTTGTTGGTTGATTGAGAGGTTTTGGTAAAACCAAGTGTGGTGATCCTCTTATATAATTGGTGTAGATAGACACCATTGAGTTTGGTGAATGAAATTTGGTTGAAAATCCTTAAGTGTGAGCTTAAGGTAGTGGATGTAGATCTTGGTAGATCAAATCACTATAAATCTTGTATTCTCTCTCTCTGTATTCAATTTTGGCCAATTGCAATATTTCTTGCGCAAAATTTCTTTAATCTCTTAAAAGAAATCTTTATGATTCTCACCAACTCATTTTCACTTTTGTATTAATTTCATCGTGTGTCTTATCTTATTCAGATTGTACTTAATCTTTAAGTCATTTTGAAAGTTTCTTGTTGTATCAGTTGCACTCTATTCAATCTGAAATAGAAGGAGTTTCTCAAAACAAATTTTTGAAGAGCATTTTAAATTTGTCAAAAACTTTATTCACTCCACTCTAAGGTTTTTTATTTGGTATCAGAGCTTTGGTCTACTCTATTTCGGTCTAACAACCATGTAGAAAATATTCTTATGGCAAACTCATCTACTCTCCCTTATATTGAAGGATCCTCAATACATCGATCTCCTTTGTTCAATGAAAACAATTATACATGTTGAAAAAATAGAATAAAGATTTATTTTTGTTCAATCAACTTTGAGCTGTAGAATCTGATTAAAAATGGTCCATTTGTTCCGTTAAAATTTATTGATGGTAGAAAAGTGCCTAAATAGAGTGACGAATATGACGCTAAAGATAATGCCAAAATGACATTAAATTTTCAAGTTATGAATATTCTGTGTTGTGCCCTTGATGCTACTGAATATAACTAAGTTTGTGGCTGTGATTCAACCCATAATGTGTGGAGATTACTTGAAGTCACCCATGAGGGGACAAATCAAGTGAAGGAGTCTAAGTTGGGACTTTTGATTCATGATTATGAATTGTTCACGATGAAGTCAAATGAGAGTATACCAGATTCACAAATATTGTAAATGGGCTTAAAGCCTATGGAAAAATCTATTCCCTTGGCGAACAAAACAAAAAAAATTCTAGATGCTTTGAATAAGAGTTGGCAACTGAAAGTTCTAGTTGTGGAAGAATCCAAAGATCTGAAAACCTTACAAACTGAAGAGCTAATTGGCTCTTTCCTAATGCATGAAATGAATTCAAGAGGTTTCAAGAATCTGATGATTATGACAACGACAAAAGGAGAATAGCACTGAAAGTTGCTAATGAGGACGCTGAAAATAGCCAATCTGATAGTGGTGATGAGACTGAAGTAGATATGAAGAATTGACCATGATTGCAAATAAATTCAGAAGAATCTTCAATAAAGGAAACTTCAAAAGAGGAAAGAAGTTCATGAAAAGAAAGGGACATACCTCATCATTTAAGCCTTACTGTTATGAATGCAAGAGCATGGAATATTTCATTACCGACTGCCCAATAGCCAAAGAAAAAGAAGGAAAAATGCTCAAAAAGAAGAAGAAGGATCTGAAAGCAAAGAAGGGCAAATGACTAATAAGAACTTGGGACCAAAATGAGTCTGAATCCGAGACAGATAGAGACTTTGAAAATGAAACTGCCAACATATGCTTTATGGCAATGGAAAATGATGTAAATCCCATTACCACTAATTCCATATCTGATTTACATAATTCTGATCATGAAAAGTATGATGATCCTAATGAATTGTTATTTGACATGTTTCATGAACTGAAAAAGCTATCTAGAAGAAGTAAAGAAATGAAAATGAAAATTGACGATTTGTTAGATGAGAATGCAAAGTTGTTGAGTGAGAACAAAATCTCTCTTGAGTCAGACATATGTGCAAATATTGAAAAGGATGTTATCATTATTTCCTTACATCTTATGTCTTTAGAAAATAAATGTTTATGTGATAAAATTTATTCTCTTGAGATCATGGTTAGCAATTTTGATGATATGAAAGATAGAGTTGCTAATCTCACTACATGCATTGAAAAGTTTACAAATGGCAAAAATAATTTGAAAAAATTGTTTGGTGAACAACACATAGCTGGAAACCGAAATAATCTAGGTTATAGGCATGAGATCAAAGCCAAGAATTACAAATCTCACTTTGTAAAAGCTGTCTCATCACATATGACACACGAGTGTTGCACATATTGTGAAAAATCTGGATACAAAGCATCTAAGTGTCATGTTAAGAAGAAAGTGGAATTCGGTACAAGAACAGTTTGAAAAATTAGAGGAACTATTACTAACCCCCCGTGGACCCAAGAAAATATGGGTACAAAAAATCATTCTCTTTTCTCATGTATAGGTATATTCATTGGAGAAAATGAGCTTCATAAAGTGGTTCTTGGATAGTGGATGTTCAAGACACATGAACGAAAATGTAGCTCTATTAGAAGATGTGCAAGCAACAAATGATAGATTTGTTACCTTTGGAGATAAAAAAAAAAAAAAAGAGAAAATTCTTGGCATAGGTAACATTGGTAAAGGATCTTCAACCATGATCAAACAAGTGTTATTAATTGATGAGCTGAAATACAACTTACTTAGAATTAGTTAATTATGTGACAGTAGTTGTAAAGTCATTTTTGAGAAAGATTCTTACTCTATCATGGATAGCTCAAATAATGAAACAATCTTTGTTGCTAACCATATTGGGAATGTTTATGTATTCTATCTTGATGATTTTATAGCTCATGATATTAGATGTCTTTTCGTGCATGACAATGGTGGCTATCTTTGGCATAGAAGACTAGGTCATGTATCATTCGATTTACTAAACAAATTATCCTCAAAAGAGCTTGTTAGGGGGACTGCCCAAAATGAAATTTGATAAAAGCAAACTATGTGATGCATGCCAATTTGGAAAACAAATCAAAACCTCTTTCAAACCCAAGAAAATGATTCATACCTCAAAACCTCTTGAATTAATATATATGGATTTGTTTGGACTAATGAGGACCACTAGCCTTGGTGGTAAGAGGTTTGCTTATGTTTTAGTAGATGACTTCTCAAGATTTACTTGGACTTTATTTCTTGGACAAAAAGATGAAGTATTTTTTGAATTCTCAAAATTATTCAGGCGCGTCCAAAACTCTATTGGATGCAAATTGATTTCTATTAGAAGTGACAATGGTAGAGATTTTTGCAACAGCGAGTTTACATACTTTTGTGATGAAAACGGAGTTTTCACAACTTTTTAGTAGCTAAAACCCCCCAACAGAATGGTGTTATTAAGAGGAAAAATAGAACCTTATAAGAAATGGCTAGATCCATGATTTGTGAAGACTCTCTTCCAAAATATTTTTGGGCTGAAGTTGTAAATACAGCGTGTTATATTGTAAACCGAGTGATGTTGAGACATTTTCTAAGAAAAACATCCTTTGAGCTTATGTTTGACAAAACTCTATCAATTTCCTATTTTAAAGTATTTGGTTGCAAATATTTTGTTCTTAATACCCGAGACAATCTTGGAAAATTTGATAGCAAATATGATGAGGCTATATTCCTTGGATACTCTTCCAATAAAAAGGCATATAGAATGTACAATAAGAGAACTCTATGTGTGGAAGAATCTGTACATGTTGTCTTTTAATGAATCTAACATATATACTTCAAGAAAAGATGATGATGATGTAGGAAGTTCAAAAGAAAGAGGGAAAGAACAGCACAAAGCACCATCGCTGGACACTCATGCCGAAGAAAAGGAATTTGAAGAGCAACAAGCTGAACAAAACAAGCAAGAAACTGAAGAGCTCACAGATCAAGGATTACCAAGAGATTGGAAGTACAAAATCGGTTATCTAAAAGAGCAAATCATTGGTGAACCTAGCTATGGAGTTAAAACTAAATGGTATTTTATACAAAATTTTATTCTACTCTCTAGTATAGAACCTAATTGTATTGATGTGGCCTTGCATGATGATTTTTGGATAATAGCTATGTAAGAAGAGTTGAACCAATTTGAGAGAAATAAATTTTGGAAACTCGTCCCTAGACCACTTGATCATCTGGTTATTGGTACCAAGTGGGTTTTCAGAAACAAACTTGATGAAAATGGAGTGGTGATTAGAAATAAAGCTAGACTTGTAGCCTAAGGATTCAATCAAGAAGAGGGCATTGATTATGATGAAACATTTGCTTCCGTTACTATATTAGTGTCCATAAGAATACTTCTTACCTTTGCAACTTTCAAAAATTTCATGTTTTATCAAATGGATGTTAAAAGTACATTTTTGAATGGTTTTATTGAAGATGAGATATATGTAGAACAACCTCTGGGCTTTATTCATGAGCACTTTCCAAATCACGTTTTCAAGCTCTCAAAGGCTTTTTATGGTTTAAAACAAGCTCCATGAGCTTGGTATGAAAGGCTTAGTGGATTCTTACTCTCAAAAGGTTTTTCAAGAGACTTGATCAATACTACACTATTTATTAAGTCACAAAATTTTGATGATCTTCTTATTGTTCAAATTTATGTTGATAATATCATTTTTGGTGCTACTAATGATTCCTTGTGCAGGATGTTTGCTAAGACTATGCCTTAAGAATTTGAGATGAGCATGATGGGAGTACTTAACTTCTTCCTTGGATTGCAAATCAAACAAACCAAGGATGGAATTTTTCTAAATCATGCTAAGTACGCTAAGGAACTGCTCAAAAGGTTTGGTATGAATAGAGCTAAAGAAATCAGTACACCTATGAGCACTTCTTTAAAGCTTGGCAAGAATGAAAAGGGTAAGAAGGTAGATGAATCAAAATACAGAGGTATGATTAGAAGTTTACTATATCTTACTGCTAGCCGGCCAAACATTATGTTTTTAATTTGTCTTTGTGCTAGATTTCAATCGTGCCTAAAGGAATCTTACTTATGTGCCAAGAAATGCATTCTTAGATATTTGGTTGGACCATATAATTATGGTTTATAGTATCCTCGTACTAACATATTTAATCTTATAGGCTATGCTGATGTGGACTATGCATGTTGTAAAGTTGAACGAAAAAGCACTAGCGAGCACTGTCAATTTCTCAGACACTCTTTAGTGTCCTGACATAGCAAAAAATAGGCCTGTGTATCCTTATCCACAACTGAGGCAGAATATATTGCAGCAGGGAGTTGCTGTGCACAAATTCTATGAATGAAAAACACATTGCCTAATTTTGGTCTCAATTTTGATTGCGTACCTATATTATGTGATACTACAAGTGCAATTAATTTAACGAAAAATTCTGTTCAACATTCTAGGACCAAGCATATTGAGATTAAGCATCATTTCATTAGGGATCATGTGCTCAAAGGAAATGTATATGTTAAATATATCTCAACTGATAAACAACTTGCGGATATTTTCACAAAACCTTTGGTCGAAGAAAGATTTAATCATCTAAAAAGGGGTTTAGGAATTAGCTATCAAAGACAGGTTTACTACAAATGCCAGAGTGTTAAATGAGCTGCTTATTTTAGTAAAAAGGATACTACTTTAAGATTTGAAGTCTAGCGAAAAACGGCGAAGAAATTTAGGTAAACAACACAAGAAAAGACTTAAGGATTTATATGAGGGACGGGAAAACAGAGGAAGCATGCTTGAACCGAAAAAAAAAGAGAGAAAAAAAACACAAGCCTTAGAGGCCACACGGAAGCGTAAAGATCATACCTTTGCGCTCCTTAAGCCTACTAGGTTGAGTAGGAGTGGATTGAACGACAGGAATCGCTTCGCTTTGCCCACTCGAAGAAGCTTCCGGTTGAAAACCCGCTAGCCTCCGACTTCGCCTGGTTTGCATGAACGCTAAGCCTTTCAGCTCTCGGAATATACCACAGCCCAACCTCTAGTCGGTGAACACCACGGTGAAGAGGAACGGTCTCGAATCTCCTTGGTTCTCTTGCTATTGATTAGCAAAGAAACAAGAAGAACAACAGAAGAGAGGAGATGTTTTTTCCTTTTTCCAGAGACTTGGTTTATTAGTTAGCCAAAATTAGGTCTCTTAATATCTGATAAACATATCCCCGGGATATCATATTTCAAAACACCCGGATGTTATCCTGAGAATCAGTTTAGCTTAACCTTACACTCTTCTTAACCGTATATGGAAAAAAACCCTAAGGTCCAAGCTATTGGGCCGGAAAAATATTTATTATTTCTCTTGGACCCAAAAAGGCCCAAAATAATAAACATTAATTATTTATTTTTTGGGCTTATATAAATAACCCAATAAATAATTAATGAGCCCAAATGAACCAAAATAATTAATCTTTAATTATTTATTTCTTGGGCCTATATAAATAACCCAATAAATAATTAAACATTAATTATTTCCCCTAGTTTAAGCCCAGGTTAATTTCCTAATTATTCATACTGGATCTAGGCCCTGAATAATTTATTAACTAATTAAACTAGATAATTAATTTCTCTCAACTCCTATTTTATTTTATTTATTTATTTTATTCCAGACTAATAATAAATTAGACATCCTGAATAAAATCAAATAAAAATAAAAACCTTTTGAATTGAGACCAATTCCTCAACCCAAAATTAGTTAGGACTTACGGGCTATTCCGAGGACCAAAAAGACACATCGCCTTGGATGCTAAAATGATCAAAATACCCCTGCTATATAAATAGCTGTATTTTGCATTTTAAATATTTTCTAATATCACCATAAGGAAATATTGACCCCAAGGACAATGCTGCATTAGCAAAGTCTCCGACCTATAGGTGAAATGACTAAAATACCCCTCTACATATCGCCGTACATTTAGAGAGGAAGAAGTGTACTAACACCCCTCTAAATGACATCTACCATCCTTAGGTTTCTAGTCCAATGATCCACGACTTCCTGGAGTGTTTTCGCTTTCCAAGGGAGCTACCCTAAAGTAAACATCCAAGTCATGTTTCTCAGGGCCCTAGACATTTTAGACCATTCGGACAACCACAAGGGGCGATATAGTGTAGAAACTATCTTGTACAAGTCTGTCTTAACTAACTAGTTACATATACCCAATACACAAGTATATTGGTTTTACCATAGAACCTCAACTATAGCATATCAAAGCATATGTTTTCAGCTTCGTCAGTCCACCAACTTATACTCAAGTCGTAGAGTACTAGTCCACGCTGTAGCGGTAGTAGTCTAGGTTTCTATCATATAGTACTTTTAGAAACCACTACTACAGGTCCTGTCCTACGTATTCGAAATACGCTTATGTCATGAAGTGAGTGGACTACTCACTGGCTAAAGGTAAGCCATTCCCCATTGGGAATTCATAACATAATAACCTAAACATGATGAGATTCCCAGTCTCATAAATAGGTTAAGAACAAATGTTTATGTGTTAAATAACCCGTGATTCATACCTTACTGTGAAAGACCACCATTCACATGGACCACTTATTTAAAAACAATGGGTCTGTTCCAAATGAAAATTGTGTACAAACAAAACGTAAATTCACAAACAATTTCTGAAAATAAATTATTTTATTAAAATATTCGATTTTACATCAGAAACCTAGTCTAAGAGGGCATACAATCCAACAATCTCCCATTTGCACTCTAAGACTAGGTAAGTCCATAGGTACCCACCCCTATGGCGTCTAAGTGTCTCTTGAAGACTCTCTCAGCCAAAGGCTTGGTGAATGGATCTGCTAGATTATTTTCTGTGGCAATATGTTCCACCAGGACTTCCCATCTCTGGATGAAATCCCGGATCAGGTGGTACTTCCTCTCGATGTGTTTCCCCTTCTTGTGGTTCCGAGGCTCCTTAGATTGCGATACTACTCTAGTGTTGTTGCAATACATCACAATCGGCCTGTTCATATGTGGTACGACTTTAAGTTCTAAAAGGAACTTCCAGAGCCAAACTGCTTCCTTGGACGCCTCCGAAGCTGCCATATACTCAGTTTCCATGGTTGAGTCAGCAATACAACACTGCTTAATACTCCTCCATGAAATTGCTCCTCCAGACAAGATGAAGACATATCCACTAGTGTATTTTCTCTCATCCTTATCCGCCTGGAAGTCTGAGTCTGTGTATCCTGTAGGAACCAAATCATCAACCCTGTAAACTAGCATATAATCTCTTGTTCCCTTGAGGTACTTGAGAATATGCTTTACAGCTTGCCAATGAACCTCCCCTGGGTTTGACTAATATCTGCTAACTAAGCCCACGGCAAAGCAGATATCTGGCCTAGTACACAGCATGACGTATATGAGACTTCCTACAGCCGAAGCGTAGGGAATCCTACTCATTCTGTCCTTTTCTTCTTGAGACTTAGGACAGTCCTTCGAAGAAAATGACAACCCATGTCTGTAAGGGATTAGAGCTCCCTTGCATGAGCCTATGCTGTATTTGGCCAGCATCTTGTCAATGTCTGTTGCTTGGGATAACCCTAACATTCTCTGCTTCTTATTTCTAAGAAGCCTAATCCCAAGAATGTAGCTGGCTTCTCCCAAGTCCTTCATACTGAATTGACTAGACAGCCAAACCTTTGTAGATGATAATGTCCTTACATCATTGCCAATGAGTAGAATGTCATCCACATACAGGACAAGAAAAACCACATTAATGCCTTCAAATTTCCTGTACACGCATGGTTCATCTTTGTTTTCAATAAAACCATAAGACTTTATCGTCTCATCAAAATGAATGTTCCATGCTCTCGATGCCTGCTTAAGTCCATAAATGGACTTCTTAAGCTTGCAAATCATATGTTCCTAGCCTTCAGCAATGAAACCTTCTGATTAGGACATATAGATGTCTTCGCTAAGATGGCTATTTAAGAATGCTATATTGACATCCATTTGCCATATCTCGTAGTCATAGTGACATGCGATGGCAAGGAGGATGCGGATGGATTTAAGCATAGCAACCGGGGAAAAGGTTTCCTCATAGTCGATACCTTCTTTTTGAGTATACCCTTTCGCCACAAGCCTAGCTTTGAAGGTTTCCACCTTCCTATCCACTCCCCTCTTTCTCTTGTACACCCACTTGCACCCAATGGGTTTTACCCCTTCAGGTGAAGTTACAAGATCCCAAACCTGATTGAGGTACATAGACTCAATCTCGGTTTTCATTAGTTCATGCCAAAGATTTGCATTGGCATCAGCAATAGCCTCCTCGTATCTAGTGGGGTCTTGTTCCTGATGGTCAGAAACCAGCTCAAAGGCTTCTCCAGTCCATCTATCCGGAACCCTAGACACTCTCCCACTACGCGAGGCTCCACTTGCACAGGCTCTTGAGGTTGTGCCCCTTCTTGTTCCACAATCGGGTCAGAACAAGTTGATTCCGTAGATAACTTCTCCTCAAGTTCTAACCTCGTAGAACCTTTAGTGGAAGTTCTTTGATCATCTTCCAAGTGTCTAGCATTGGTACTGACTAGCACCTTCTGCTCCTTAGGATGATAAAAGTAACCTCCTTTTGTCCCTTTTGGATAGCCAACAAAATAGCATAATTCTAATCTTGGTTCCAATTTGTCTCCCTTGACCAGTACATAAGTTGGACAACCCCAAATCCTGAGATGATTCATACTTGGCTTACGCCCAGTCCACATCTCATAGGGAGTCCTAGGTACTGACTTGAAAGGCACCAAGTTCAGAATATATGCCGCTGTCTCCAGGGCATATCCCCAAAAGGACACTGGAAGAGTAGCATGAGACATCATGCTTCGGACCATTTCCATCAATGTCCTGTTCCTTCTCTCAACTACTCCGTTCTGCTGGGGTGTTCCTGGTGTAGAGAGCTGGGATACTATCCCATGATGTACCATGTAGTCTTTGAATTCACCTAGGAGGTACTCTCCACCACGATCTGATCGTAAGGTTTTGATTAATTTACCTGTCTGACGCTCCACTTCACTCTTAAACTCCTTGAACTTATCAAAAGAGTCAGACTTGTGTCTCATCAGGTAAATGTAACCATACCTCGTACAATTATCCGTGAAAGTGATGAAGTACTCAAAACCTTTTTGGCTCTATCCCACATTTGGAGTAAATGACCTTTTGGTCATCTTTCCCATCAGGCAGGATTCATACTGAGGCCAACTTTCCAATCTCAATGAGCTCAAAGGCCCATTATGGATTAGCCTCTGAATCCTGGTTGAGTTAATATGACCCAACCTTAGATGCCAAAGGTATGAATCATTGATATTGGTCTTTCTCTTCTTAGTTAAAGGTTCAAACTGAGCGTTATTTTATTGGTTGTTAATAGGGTTTAAAAAGAACAAATTTCCATACATATGCCCAGTACATAAAATTTCTCCATCTCTACTGATAGAAATACCAGAATGGAAAGATACAGAATATCCTTGATTAATAAGTTTGCAACTGAAATCAAATTCTGATGAAAACTAGGTACATATAAAATATCTTTTAAAACTACTATCTTATTACAATAAAAAATAAGATCCAACTCTCTCACTGCAAGGGCCCAGACTTGTGCTCCATTACCCACTCGAAGCCCATGTTCGCCTTTCTTGAGTCTTCTTATCTTTCTAAACCCCTGCAAGGAGTTACAGATATGATCAATGGCTCCTGAATCAACAATCCAAGTGGAAGTTGATCCTACCATTGATATAGACTCTAGATAGAAAACATTACCTGTGGGGTTTTTCTTGGTTTGAAGATCTGGACACTCCTTTTTCCAGTGTCCCTTCTTCCCACATTTGAAGCACTTGCCATTTGGTTTGTCTTTGGGCTGGGCTGCTGCATTCCCCTTCTTCCTCTTGAACTTTCTGGGTTTAGGCCCAGTTCTTGAGGAAGAAGCTTTAGCAATCACGGCCTTTGACTGTGGCTCCATGACTTTCTCTGCCATCTAGAGCTCCTCCATCAATTCAGTCAAACTCATGTTCAGTTTGTTCATGTTATAGTTTAACTTGAATTGAGTGAAGGAGCCCGGTAGAGATTCGAGAACCATGTCTACTTGGCTCTCAGGGTCAATGACAACCCCTAAGATTTCCGCCTCATCGAAAGCAGTAATCATCTTGAGCATATATTCTCGAACTATTCTCCCTTAGCCATCTTAGTGTTTACAATAGTTCGAAGAGCCTCCTGCCTTGCAGGCCGGCTCTTGTCCGCAAACATAGCAGCCAATGATTGACTGATGTCATATGCAGAAGCCATGTGCTCGTGTTTTGATTGGAGCACATTAGACATGGAGGTTAACATATAGCAGTGTGCCATTTCGTAAGCCTTCTTCCACGCCTTCTCAACCTTTCGCTCTTCGGCGATGGAACCTTCCCCGATAACAGGGCAGGTCTTGTAAAGGACATACTTATACTCTTCGGCTGTGAGTATTATGTCCAGGTTCCTTTTCCAGTCCACATAGTTTGGACCCGTTAACTTATTCTCCCTGAGAATAAAGGCCAATGGACTAAAAGAACCTCCTACCATTTCTGAAAATCGAAAGAAAGAATTTAGTTTGTGAAAACAAAATAAAATTTGTGCAGCTCTTAGGAAAACTGACATAGCTTCTTGGGAAGATTAACGGTTTCCTAAGCTAAGTGTATTAACCACCACAAATTAATTTCCCTTCTAGGTAATGATCTAGAGGATAACTCCATTGTGGGATGGCCGTTTCCTCTTATTTCCTATGGACATACCTCGCACTATGACCTCCAACGTGGGCTGGCCGATCATAGTACGTGCCCCGGGTTATTAATTACATCATTCCATTAGATCTAGATTCTTGTGGTATCCCCATCCTATACGGGTTCACTCCTAGGGTGACGCAAGGGGATCCACGATCTCTAATGAGGACCGTGATGGAAGCCATGGGGCCGTTGGAACCCCTCTCCCACTTAGTCTTTTAAAATAAAGATTTTCATGATTTTCTATTTTTTAAACCTAAGTGACCAAATAATAGAATTAAACACATTAATTAATTAATTAATGATCTTGTTTAATTATAAAATCCCTTACTAATATTTTTCATGCAAATATATTCCAAGAATATAAATATTGCAAAAATATTAACTTCGCCTGGTATGGGACCCAAAACGAAAAAGGAAAAAAAAATAAAAAATTGCAAAAAAAGCTGGCGGTCCACTGCACCAGCCGCACTGGATCCACGCCTACATGGCCTGCGGTACACCACGGCCGCGGTGCACCACGCCGCACCGGATCGCCTTCCCTGCAGCCTGTGGATTAGCCCACACTCGCAACCCGTTACCCGCTTGCCCTCTGCTGCAGACCCGCGCGTTGACCTGCGCTTCCACCCGTTTCGCACGTCTGGTGCCCCGCTGACCCGCGCATCAATTGTAAATTGCAATTGCAATCGGCTTCAATTCATGGAATTGGCTCGACTTACGCGGCTCACTAGCGACCGGCTCCTCTCACAGAAACGCAGCGGCTCGGCTCGGCGGCTCAGCTGCTCGGCTCCACTACATGGCTTAGGAATAGTGTTTCTTCTTCGTTTTTTTTCTTCTTCCGCCCGAAAGTTGCAGAGACCATTCTGCTTCATATTTTGCTCATATCTTTGGCTTCTTTGGACATTTTTACTTACAAAAACTCATCCAAAACAAAAACACAACCGCCTATACCCATTAAAATTGGGTTTACACGATCAAACCTCAAAGCCAAAATTTATTATAGAGATACCTATACTTCAACGATGAAGCTTACAGTGATGCTATCCCATACCAAAACAGCGAAGGATCAAAGGTATAATCATCTTCTCTATTTTTATTAACTATCATGCTCTCTATATTGATCAAAGAACCATTGTCTCTGATACCACATTGAGGGACGGGAAAACAGAGAAAGTATGCTTGAATCGAAAAAAATAGAGAGGAAAAAAATGCAAGCCTTAGAGGCCACACGGAAGCGTGAAGATCATACCTTTGCTCTTGTTAAGCCTACTAAGTTGAGTAGGAGTGGATTGAACGATAGGAATTGCTTCGCTTTGCCCACTTGAAGAAGCTTTCGATTGAAAACCCGCTAGCCTCCGACTTCGCTTGGTTTGCATGAACACCAAGCCTTTCAGCTTTCGGAATATACCACAGCCCAACCTCTAGTCGGTGAACACTACGGTGAAGAGGAACGGTCTCGAATCTCCTTAGTTCTCTTGCTATTGATTAGCAAAGAAACAAGAAGAACAACAGAGGAGAGGAGACTTCTGAGAGAGAGAGCTATGTGAGTTTGAGAGAAAGGCGTGAGTTTCACTTAGTCTAGGGAGATTAGGGTTTTTTCCTTTTTTCAGAGACTTGTTTTATTAGTCAGCCAAAATTAGGTCTCTTAATATCTGATAAACATATCCCCGGGATATCATATTTCAAAACACTCGGATGTTATCCTGAGAATCAGTTTAGGTTAACCCTAAACTCTTCTTAACCGTATCTGGAAAAAAACCCTAAGGTCCAAGCTATTGGGCCGAAAAAATATTTATTATTTCTCTTGGACCCAAAAAGGCCCAAAATAATAAACATTAATTATTTATTTTCTGGGCTTATATAAATAACCCAATAAATAATTAATGAGCGCAAATGAACCAAAATAATTAATCTTTAATTATTTATTTCTTGGGCCTATATAAATAACCCAATAAATAATTAAACATTAATTATTTCCCCTAGTTTAAGCCCAGGTTAATTTCCTAATTATTCATACTGGACCTAGGCCCTGAATAATTTATTAACTAATTAAACTAGATAATTAATTTCTCTCAACTCCTATTTTATTTTATTTATTTATTTTATTCCAGAATAATAATAAATTAGACATCCTGAATAAAATCAAATAAAATAAAAACCTTTTGAATTGAGACCAATTCCTCAACCCAAAATTAGTTAGGACTTACGGGCTATTCCGAGGACCAAAAAGACACATCGCCTTGGCTGCTAAAATGATCAAAATACCCCTGCTATATAAATAGCTGTATTTTGCATTTTAAATATTTTCTAATATCACCATAAGGAAATATTGACCCCAAGGACAATGCTGCATTAGCAAAGTCTCCGACCTACAGGTGAAATGACTAAAATACCCCTCTACATATCGCCGTACATTTAGAGAGGAAGAAGTGTACTGACACCCCTCTAAATGACATCTACCATCCTTAGGCTTCTAGTCCAATGATCCACGACTTCCTGGAGTGTTTCCGCTTTCCAAGGGAGCTAGCCTAAAGCAAACATTCAAGTCATGTTTCCCAGGGCCCTGGACATTTTAGACCATTCGGACAACCACAAGGGGCGATATAGTGCAGAAACTATCTTGTACAAGTCTGTCTTAACTAACTAGTTACATATACCCAATACACAAGTATATTGGTTCTACTATAGAACCTCAACTATAGCATATCAAAACATATGCTTCCAGCTTCGTCAGTCCACCAACTTATACTCAAGTCGTAGAGTACTAGTCCACGCTGTAGCGGTAGTAGTCTAGGTTTCTATCATATAGTAATTTTAGAAACCACTACTACAGGTCATGTCCTACGTATTCGAAATACGCTTATGTCATGAAGTGAGTGGACTACTCACTGGCTAAAGGTAAGCCATTCCCCATTGGGAATTCATAACATAATAACCTAAACATTATGAGATTCCCAGTCTCATTAATAGGTTAAGGACAAATGTTTATGTGTTAAATAACCCGTGATTCATACCTTACTGTGAAAGACCACCATTCACATGGACCACTTATTTAAACACAATGGGTCTGTTCCAAACAAAAATTGTGAACAAATAAAACGTAAATTCACAAACAATTTCTGAAAATAAATTTTTTTATTAAAATATTTATTTTACATCAGAAACCTAGTCTAAGAGGGTATACAATCCAATATTATAGTGGTTCGATCCTTAAATAATCTACATCCACTACCTTTTGTTTCCACTTACGGATTTTAACACCACTCATTAAAACCTTTTTCCAAATCAATGGTGGTAGGCAACACCAATCATACACAAGAGGATCTCCACATTTTGTTTTACACCCAACCTCTTTAAACACAATAATTGTAACACCCCACTACCTAGGCCTAACAGGGCCGGGGATGTTGCCCCGTCCATAGGATAAGGGGTCTTTATAACTAGGTCACATAAAATAAAATAAACGAAATACTTTAAAATTAAACTTATTACAACCCAAAAATACCTGAACAAATCCAAAACAAATTATTTGCTACAATCTCTAAAAACATCACATAAGGAAAATAACAAAGAGTCTTTAGAATCACAAGCATTAATCTAGCTAATGACCTTCATAGCAGGACCATCCTGAAAACATGGCATAAAAGGGTGGTGAGATAAAAATCTCAGAAAGCCCGTGTGTGCTTTGAGTGTTTCAGGTAAAACCGTTCATGTATGTAAGTTGTAAAAATTTCATAAGAGAAAGTGCTGGCAAGCATTAAATTCATATTAAAAATAAAGAGTGGTATTTTGCTTTTCAATCTATACATGTGCAAAATAAATACAACCACCCAAAGAGGTAGCCATGGGTTACCACACGTTGGTCCCTATGACCATATGTTGGTCAGAATGACATACGTTGAGCATGCTGACAAAAGGTAGGTGTACGGCTTACCGGGTGAGATACTCCTTCATCTCTATACCCAAACTTACCGGTTGTCCATTTCGGAAACACACAATCTACATGACTGAAACTTGCTAGCTCGGACCGGCATGACCTACCAGATTGGCATCCTATCCGAGAAGGACTCACCCCTCAGAGGTGGCCACCTACTGAGAGACTTACCCTAACCCTTCAAAGACTAGTCCTAGTAGTCTACCCTTATTGAGTACTCAACGTTGTTTGTCCTACTTGGGAGAAAATTGATCATACATTGATTTACTTAGAAATAGCAATTAAGGGTTTCTAAAATTCTTATCAAAGTTAGGTTTTAGAAAGAGTTTAGCATTTTGTGAAAAACTGCTTGTTTAATTTTCAAATAATTCACTTGACTGAAAGAAAAAGGAAAAGCGGTCCTTAATTGCCTTTACAATTGAATGATCATATACATTGAACTTAGTTTGCCACAATAATTTTTGGTCTTCAAATAACTTCATGCAGGAGCTTACCTGATCCTTTGCTTGCTTGAACTCAAAAATCCTCCAAGGCTAACCTAACTCCGCCTAGGGTAAACACAAGGCATAAGATTATACTCGAGCTATACTTGCCTTACATAAATAATTCCTAGTTCAACTAATTACAACCATGACCTTAATGTCCTAAGCTTTAAGGCTAGATGATAAAGAATTTTATAAAATTAATATAGCTTGATAAGTTAAAATAACTAGGGGTTCTAAAATAATTACTAATAAGTTATAGGTTCAAATAATAAATATTGAGTATTATTATTAATAAATAAACTAGCGTTTGAATATTTAATAATACTAAGTCCTAAATAATATTAATAAATGGTAATTTTTACATAGTATTATTATAAATAAATAATAAATTACAATTAATTTTTAATTAATAAATAATAGATAATAAATAAAATTAATAATAAATTATATTGAATTTTTGATTAATAGATAACAAATAAATTTTAATATAAATAAAATTTATGAATATAGGTAAAAGTTTGAACTATAGTTTACAAGGTCATTAATATTTTATTTATTATTATTATTTATATAAAAGATCTTTTTTAATACATATATATATATATATATTATTTTTAATAAAAGATATTATTTATTTGACCAATAAAATATTAATATTTCATTTAATATTCTATTTCTAAAACATCCTAGGAATTTCGAAATCTTTAAAAAAAATATATAGTAATAATTTTAATCAAGGTAATAAAATTTGTTACTAAAAATAATTTAGGATTAACAAGAAAATAATTATGATTTTCCTATTGCTAAACAAGATTCATAAGCACATTCTCCAACATCAAACAATAAACTAATCCATTCATGAACATAGGCTTAAATCAACACACACTATCACATGACCAAATCCTTACTAGGCATAATCATCAATCATGGCTTCAATGGAAATAAGAACATAAAAATCCTATTCACCATAGGTGTCATAACATCTAACATGCTTTAAACATCCATAACTCTCCTAAGACATGATGAACATACATTGATTCTCAAGAAAATCCATATAACTTAATCATATACAACCATTCTCATGTCCTAATCCTAACCCCTTCATTCTCATCCATACACTCAATCCCCCATTCATATTCTATTCTTCCTATCAACATCTAAGAGACATGAGTGTAGAATTAAAAAGGAGGATTAAGGAGAAATACTTGATTGTTGATTACTTCGATGAAGACTTAAAGAAAGTCCACGCGATTGAGAGTCTTGAATTGTCCAAGAGAGAAAAAAAACAGCCACAGTTGTTGATCAACCATTTCGGCCGAGAGAGAGAGAGAGAGAGAGAGAGAGAGAGAGAGAGAGAGAGAGAGAGAGAGAGAGAGAGAGAGAGAGAGAGAGAGATCATTAGTATGGTTCATTGAAGGTTAAATGGAAGAGGATGAACAAATGAGTTGTTCTTGATTACCTTGATGATGTTCTTGAGACCTTCAAGAAAAAACTGGTTTTTGATCCAAATGCAATTTCTTGTTTGTGAGATTTTGTGTTATAAATACCAGAAATGAATACTAGGGAGTATGTTGGAGTAATCTGGAGTATTTGAGAGTGATTGGAGGTGTTTAAGATGGGTTTTGGCTTGAAGGAATGTAGTGTGTGTTCTTGGTGAAAATTGAGAGAGTCTGAGAAAAAGTGCTGCACGAAATCTGGGAGAGTGTTGGCCGAATGGTTTAGGGGAATTGGAAGTTTTGATTTTTAGCTAGAGGGGAAGGGAATAATCTGATTTTTTTGAAATTCAAATGGAGGGAATTGAGGAGTGGTTTGAGGTATAGAATAAGCTAATGGTGTTTGATTGATGAAGGTTTCTTTGTTCTTCAATAGAGCCGGTTGGACTGGTTTATTTTGCTGAAATGAATGAAGACTGTTAAGGCTGGCCAAAAATTCAGTGATTAATGGCAGAGGAATTTTTGGTTGAGTAGCTTAATACAAGGGTGTTTTCATGGAGCAAAATTCTAGAAATTTTTGAAGTTCAAATGTATTTTGAATGGAGTGATCTTAGGAGATTTTTGAGGTGTGATTATGGAGTCTAAGTGTTCAAGGTAAGTGGAGAGGTTAATGGTGTTCAGTTCATGGTTGAACAAGGTTCATTTTATAGAGGTTTGAGGGTGGTTTTTTGGTCTAGGCCTAAGGGGACAAGTTGGGAATTTTCTTATTTCATGGTGTTCAAGGTTTTGAAAGGTTTGCTGAATTTTCTGTGCAGAATTTTTGCACTTCTTCAGCTCGATTTGCAGAGAACTTTGAGGGGTGTTTGAGGATTTTTTAAGGCTGGTTTCCAGCCTTCTTTCTGGAGAAAAGCAGAGGAGTTTTCATAAGTTGAGGTCAAACATATCCTATTTCAAATAGATTTCACAAGTTAGTTCTCATCAATGTTTGTCATAAATCAAAACATAGGAGAATGCCCTTTGGGCTAACAGTCTCTCCCTTTTTGAGTGATGACAAACTTGATGGGATTGTAACAAAAATAATAATATAGATAGTATGGATATGTTAGACCGAGAAAGAGATAAGAGTATATTCGATTTGAAATGCGTTCTCTCATGATAGGTCTCACAGAGTGCTTATGAGTTTAAGATAAGGAATTTTAAACATAGTCTCATAAACAAGGTTCTTGAGCAGCTCGTTTGCTTTATTCATACCAAACCTTTTGAGAGAATCCTTAGCGTACTTGGTTTGATTGAAGAAGATTCTATCTTTGGTTTGCTTGATTTGAAGACTGAGGAAGAAATTAAGTTCTCCCATTATGCTCATTTCAAACTCTTGCTGCATTGTCTTGGCAAATTTCTTGCACAATGAATCATTAGTAGCTCCAAAAATAATATCATCAACATATATTTGCACAATTAAGATATCATTAGAATTTTTAGATTTGATAAATAATGTGGTGTCAACTAAGCCTCTTGAAAAACATTTTGAAAGAAGAAAACCACTAAGCCTTTCATACCATGCTCTTAGATCTTGTTTTAAACTATAAAGGGCTTTAGAGGGTTTAAAGACATGGTTTGAAAAATGTTTAGGAGTAAAACTAGGAGGTTGTTCCACATATATTTATTCTTCAATGAAACCATTTAAGAAAGTACTTTTAACATCCATTTGGTATAGCATAAAACCTTTGAATGATGTAAATGCAAGCAACATTCTTACTGATTCTAATTGAGCAACTGGAGCAAAAGTTTCATCATAATCAATACCTCCTTCTTGATTGAATCCTTGGGCAACTAATCTGGCTTTATTTCTAATAACAATACCACGCTCATCAAGTTTGTTTCTAAGGACCGACTTGGTACCAATTACGGAATGGTCACGTGGTCTAGGAACAAGCTTCCAAACTTGATTTCTTTCAAATTGGTTCAGCTCTTCTTGCATGGTCATAATCCAAAGTTCATCATGTAAGGTTGCATCAATATAATTAGGTTTAGTGCTAGAGAAAAATTATCAACAAAATACCATATAGTTTTGACTTCTCAGCTAGGATCACCAATGATCTGTTCTTTTGGATGGACAGTTTTGTACTTTCAGTCTTTTGGCAAGTCTTGATTTGTGAGCTCTTCAGTCCTTTATTTGTTTTCTTCAGCTTTCTGTTCTTCTAATTCCTCTTCTTTGACATGAATATCAAGTGGAGGAGCCATATACTGCTCACTGCCCTTTTCTTTTAAGATACCTATATCATCATCATCATTTCTAAAAGAATAAATATTTGATTCATCAAACATAATATGTACAAATTCTTCCACACATAGAGTTCTTTTATTATACACTATATATGCCTTTTTGTTAGAAGAATATCTAAGAAATATAACTTCATCAGATTTGCTATCAAATTTTCTAAGGTTGTCCCGAGTATTGAGGACAAAACATTTGCATCCAAAAACTTTAAAGTATGAAATGGATGGAACTTTGTTGAATATAAGTTCAAAAGGAGTTTTTCTTAGAAAAGGTCTTAGTATAACACGGTTGACAATAAAGCAGGCTGTACTTACAGTGTCAGCCCAAAAATATTTTGGAAGAGAGTTTTCACAAAGCATTGATCTTGTCATTTCTTGCAATGTTCTATTTTTTCTTTCAACCACACCATTTTGTAGAGAAGTTTTAGCTACTGAAAAATTGTGTGAAATACCACTTTCATCACAGAATTTTGTAAAGTCATGGTTGCAAAATTCTCTACCATTGTCATTTCTAATTGAAATCAATTTACAACTAAGGAATTTCAAACACGTTTGAGTAGTTTTGGATATTTAGAGAAGGCTTCATCTTTTTGTGTGAGAAATAATGTCCAAGTAAATCTTAAGAAATCATCCACAATCACAGAGGCGTACCTCTTACCACCAAGACTATTGGTCCTTATAGGTCCAAACAAATCTATGTGTATGAGTTCAAGGGATTTTGATGTAGAAATCATTTTCTTGGTTTTACAAGAGATTTTGGTTTGTTTTTCAAATTGGCAAGCATTACAAACCCAGTTTTTATCGAATCTCATTTTGACCAGTCCTCTAACAAGATCCTTGAGGATAATTTGTTTAGCAGATTGATAGATACATAACTTAACCTTCTATACCAAAGGTATCTATCATCATCATTCATAGAGAGACATCTAATATCATAAGCTACAAGACCATCAACATAAAGTACATACATATTTCCAACACGGTTAACAATAAAAATAGCCTTTTTGCTGGAACTACCCATGATCATGCAAAAATCTTTTTCAAAAATAACTTTCTAGCCATTATCACATAGTTGGCTGATGCTAAGCAAATTATACTTTAATTAATCAATTAATAGCACTTGTTTGATGATGGTAGATGATCCCTTACCAATGTTAGCTATCGCAAGAATTTTTTCCTTCTTTTTGTCTTCAAATGTGACAAATCTATCGTTTGTAATTTGAATGTTTTCCAATAGTCTGGCATTTCCAGTCATGTGCCTCGAGCATCCACTGTCCAAAAACCACTTTGTGGAGCTCATCTTGTCTAACAAGTGTCCTTATACATAAGATGAAAGAGTGATTTTTGGTACTTATACCTTCTTGGTTCCATGAGGGTTGGTAATAGTACTTTTTAGCTTCTAAATCATTTTATACCAAATTTTGCTTTCTTCCTAATATGACACTTAGATGCTTTGTGTCCAGATTTTTTACAATATGTGCAACAATTGCGTGTCATATATGAAGTGCTAGCCTTAACAAAGTATGGTCTAAGATTTTCAGCTTTCATTTTGTGCCTATACCCAAGACCATTTTGGTTTCCTGCTGTGTGTTGTGCATTAAGTAATTTTTCCAAGTTGTTTTTGCCATTTGTGAATTTTTCAATGCATGTGGTGAGGTCATCAACTCTATTTTTCATATTGTTAAAATTGTTGACCATAATTTCAAGTGAAAGCACTTTGTCACACAAACATTTCAACATTGCGCACATAACGAAATCAAGTAAAACATTATTTTTATTTAACAGCTTTCCATTCCCATCTATCAAGGAATCAATTTTCACCTTTATTTCCTTATTTATTCTAGATAGCCTTTTTAGCTTATAAAACATGTCGAAAAGCAGCTCATTTAGGTCATCAAGTTTTTCATAATCAGAATCATGCAATTCAGATATCAAATTTGGAGAAGTGAGATTTACCTTATCCTCTATAGTCATAAAGTAAATATTTACTTTTTCATTTTCTGATTCACAGCTTTCTTCAGTCTTAAATTCAGCTTGGTCCCAAGTTCCAATCAACCCTCTTCCTTTATTCATCTTTGTGTCTTTTTTTTTCTTCTTAAATTGCTTAGCCTCATTTTCTTTTGCTACTAGACAGTCAAAAATGAAGGGCTCTGTGCTTTTGCATTCAAAACATTGAGGCTTGAAGGAACATATTTGTTTTTTCTTTTTGATAAGCTTCTTACCCTTTTTGAAGTGGCATTTTCTGAACATATTTCTAAACTTTCTGGTAACCATAGCCAACTCTTCTATATTCAAATCATTACCATTGTCATTATCAATTTGATCACTGTTAGCTTCTTCATCAACTACTTTCAAGGTAGTTCCTCATTTCCCTTTGTCATCATCATCATACTCTTAAAACATTTTAAGTTTAATTTCATAGGTTAAGAGAGAGTCGATTAGTTCTTCAGTTTGTAAGCTATTTAAGTTTTTAGATTCTTCTATAGCTAAGGTTTTTTGCTGCCAACTTTTTCGCAAAGCATCAAGCAGTTTTCTATTTTGCTCATCGAGGGAATAAATTTTCCCATAATCCTTTAGTCCATTCATGATATTTTTGAATCGGGTGAACATATCAGTTATATTCTCATTTGGCTTCATAGTGAATAGTTCATAGTCTCGAACTAAAAGTCCTAGTTTCAATTCCTTCACTTGATTATTCCCCTTATGCGTGTCCTCAAGTAATCTCCACATGTCATGACTAGAATCACAACCACTCATACGGTTATATTCATTTGCATCAAGAGCACAACATAGAATGTTTATCGCCTGATAGTTTAAGGTCATTTTAGCATTATCATCACTGCTGATGTGTCCGGACTTGGGTGTAAAAATCATACAAAAACTAAGCACATTCCTAATTAAGTTTAAATTAAAACGTTCAACCCAAATCAGATATATGAGCAAGCGTACTCATCATTAACTGAGCATAGGGTTCAAACGAGTATCGATCCTCAAAGAACAAGTAGACATTAATCACCCTTCTTTCATTGTTTAACTGACTTGATAAAGTGAAAAAAATAAATAAAAAGAAAAATAAAAGAAAATAACAATAAAAATATATACATGTCAAAGATGTAGAATTATGCAATTCAACCCATTGTTTAGACAACCATGATCTTAAAGAACCCAACCATTATCATAACTAATCATTCTTTTGGTATTATGAAGGATTAAAGTAGACTAACTTCTTTCCCAATCCATGAACCCCTATCTTCTAGGTAACTTAGCATCACATACTCTGTCTCAACTAGTCTTATCCAAAAGATAAATTAACTACAATCCTTAATTCAAGTTCCATTCTTAGACAAACTTAAAACATGAAATTAACCAATGAATCCATACTCTGACAGACATCAATTAACCTTTAATTACTCTGTCCTTAGCAATTAACCCCATTCTCAGGCAAGTTAAAAGACAACAAATATGAAATCAATAAATTGACACCATCAACCCTATTCTCAAGTAAGTTGATGGAAAACAATCAATTAATCTCGCAATCAACCCAAGTAATTAAATACCAAGAGTAACAATCAATTAATCAAAAGATCAAATACCTCTAAAAATCACGAATATCTAAAATAATATCAAATTACAATAAAATAATTAACACATCATTGTTTAAGAAAAAGAAAACAAAGTAAAAGAAAGCACTCATAGACAAGTCTCCTCTTTCTTCCTTTGAAGACCTTCTTGTACAATCCTCCTTGAATTATTTATCTCGAGAAAATTTTGGTGATGCACTTTAAAATAAATCTAAGTCCCTATATTGTGCACCTCTCTTTCCTAGGGTAAATTGGCCTTTACTTATAAGCTTACAAAATTCCTAAAAGAGTCCAAAATAAAGAAGAAGTAATTACCTAAAAATCTCCAAAACTAAAAAGGATTAATAAAAGTCTAAAATAAAATACTAAATAACTAAATAAAACAAACTAAGGAAACCGTCTTTGACTTTGTCAAATTGGAAATTAAGTGAAATTCAATGTTGACTTCAATTCAGATTTCTTGATGTTGTCTCCTTGTTATTTTGTGCTGAACAAATTGATGTTGAATTTGGAATTGTGAAATCTGCAATTTGGCTTCCAATTTTGAGCCGCGTGAAATTGCTTAAAGCCACCGAAAGTTTGTTGTTGATTTCCTCTTCTTTCTTACATTGGCTCAATTGAGCCGCCACCAAGCCACCTAAAATTGTTGCCGACTTTGTCTTATTGCTGACCGAGCTTCTTTCCTTTTTCTTTCTATTCCAATTAGCTCTCTTTGCTGCCGTTTTTGTTGACTTCCTTCTTGCGCCTAGGCCCACAGAATTTCTGTTGCCTTGGCTGCTGACCGATTGCTCCATTTCTTTCCTTTCTTTGATTTGTTTTTGCCATTTTCTTGTTGTCCGTTGGCTCAATTGAGCCATGAAGCCCTTTTCTTTTCTTTTTCTCAATTGCCATTCATTCCTTTGTTCCTCTATTTTTCTTTGCTTTTCCAGTGACTGACCGGCGCCGGCTCCCTTTCCTGGGCTGGTGCCGATTCTGTTCTGAAAAATCCCACCGTTAGCTCTAATTTTCCTTTATTTTTGCATAAAATTACAGAAAAGTATTTTTATAAAGAAAATATCAAATAGGATGGAATATGCCTAGTTATTTCACAAAATCTATCACAAAATAACCTCAAATAACTAAGAAAAATATGACTAATTTAGGCCCTATCAATTACTGTTTTGTAGGAGTCAAACCCGAAGTCTCAATAGCTAGTGATGATAGGGCCTAAATTAGTCATATATTTCCTAGTTATTTGAGGCTATTTTGTAATATATTTTGTGCAATAATTGGTCATATTCTTTCATATTTGAGATTTTACCTTTGGAAAGGTATTTTGTACATTATTTCAGATTTTAGGGGTAAAATAAGGCAAAATCGTTGCTAAATAGACTAGAGGCGGCGCAACCACGTGCTATTGACACGTACTTTGAGGCGATAAAAAAATCAATGAAACAAGAGCTAAACAGAACACAGCTGGTGCCAGTTAGGAGCCTAGAGGCAGCGTCGGCTATAATCTGGAAGACTTGGCACGAAAATCATGAAAAATCGGCGAACGGATAGAAATACAGAACACAACCGGCGCCGGCGCCGGCCCTACGCAGGACAGGTGGCGCCGGCTGTGCACTGGTACTAAGGCGGTGCCTCAATTTTCGTGCATGTTTTTGACAACTTTCAGAGTTTTAGTATTTTTCCTACTTCTATTCGGCCAGAAACCTTAGAAGGATGAATTTAGGACTTAGCCTATAAATAGAGGGAAAAATACAAGTCATGGATCAAAACATAAAATCACTCAAAATCAAGGAGAAATTCATCAGATTAAGGAGGATTGTATATGAGGGTTTACGAAGGAAGAAGAAGGAGGCATATCTATGAGTGCTTTCTTTTGACTTTCCTTTCTTTTCTTGAACAACGATGTATTAATTGTTTTATTGTAATTTGACATTATTTTAGGTATTAATAATTTTTAGAGTTACTTTGATCTTTTGATTAATTGATTGTTATTTTTGGTATTTAATTACTTATGCTGATTATGAGATTAATTTGTTGTTTCTTCCTATTAACTTGCTTGGAAAAGGGATTGATGGTGGTCTCAATTCATTAATTTCATATTTGTTGTTTATTAACTTTCTTGGAAAGGGGTTAATTGCTAAGAATTGGGTAATTAAAGGTTAATTGATGTCTGCCAAGATATAGATTCATTGGTTAATTTCATGTTTTAAATTTGCTAGTATATGGAAATTTAATCAATGATTGTGTTTAATACATCTTTTGGGTGAATTAGTTGAAACAGGATATGTGATGCTAATTTGTCTAGAAGATAGTGATTTCATGGATTGGAAAAGAAGTGAATCTATCTTAATCCTTCATGATGTTAAGAGAATGATTAGTTATGATAATGATTGGATACTTTAAAGTCACGTGTGTCAGAATAATGGTCTGAGTTATATAATTCTCCATCCTTGATATGTATATATTATTTTATTTTATTTTCCTTTTTATTCTTTTTTCACTTTAGGAAGTCGGTTAAATAATGAAACAAAATTGATTACTGCATACTTGTTCCTTGAGAATTGATACTCGTTTTAAACCTTATGATATGCTTAATGATGAGTATGCTTGCTCATATGTGTAATTTGGAGTTAACGTTTTAATTTAAATTTGATTGGGAATGTGTTTATTTTTATATGATTTTTTATACCAAAATTCAAACATATCAAGTTTTTGGCGCTGTTGTCGGGGAACAATATCACAAAAGTTTGGATTTTGTTGATTTAACCATGTTTATATGTTTATATGTCCATATGTTTATATGTAAATATTTATATATGTTCTTTGTGTAAATTAGTGTTATATCTTGTTGTCTGTAACATTGTGTGACTAAATTGACTAACATACTTCATGTTGTACTGTAAATACCACTAACTTTTGTATGTAAATAGTTTGGGAATGCGTGTGTTTTTCTTTTCTTTATTTTTATATGATTTGTTTTTACCTTTTATTTTTCTTAATTATTTTTTTATTTTTATTTTCAATTTGATTTTTATTTTTTGAGCGCGAGATTGACATCATCATAGACAACTACTTTTGGGCATGAGATTAAAGGAGCTACAATGATGAGAATTTGGCAAAGCTGCAATCTCGGATCGATGCTTTTTTTGTGAGATGTCACTTGAAGCCTCAATGCTTTCTTTTGTCGCCAATTCCAATTCCTCCATTAAGTGGCATAAAGAAGTATCCCAACAATTGAGCTATCAAAGAACACAACTAGCCAAGTTGGTTGAGGATGACATAAAGGTCCATATGCTTGAACAAGAGAAACTCCAAGGAAAGGAGAGAGGATATGAGGACCAATTGTCCAATGTGGAAATAGAGGTATTCAATTCTACTCTACGTGCTAATAATTCTAATATCTCTTTATCACATGATTCTTTAGGTTCTTCTCAATTCTTGGAGAACAAGGGTCCAAATGATGATGTGTTAAATTTATCATGCCTCAAGGAGTTGGATTTTTCAACGCTACAACATAAGAAGTCCTTAGAGGATAGTGGTAATTTCTACCCTTCACCCCATTCCAAGGGAGGTAACTTGGTATTTGTAGATATATTAAAAAATAAGGATTTCTTGATCTCATCTTTAAGAACTTAAATACTAAGTTTAAAGGGGAATTTTAATTATGAACATTCTTTTGAAGGGTTAAAAGGTGATTTCAAGTTTGATGCATTCTTTAGAGATCATGTGCACTTATATGTTGACAAAAATATTTATCTGTCTAAAAAATGTTAGAGAAAGAGGTTTATGCGTTTTGCTTTAGTGAGAAAAATTATTTTCATAAACCTTTTATTTTTCAAAAACCTCTTTTTATTCTACATTCATCATGCCTATCTTCTATTTTGAGCATTAAGTTCTTTTCAAAGTCAATGGCAATCGAGTAAAATGCTATGTTGGTGAAATTCTTCGCAAAACAGATCAGGTGGATATGCTCTTTGGCATTGCCGAATAAAACCTCTTGGGTTATCTTGACTTCTTTCTTTCGTACTATATACTTTTCTTTTTTGTACTATTTTCTTTACTTTTTGCTTATTTTTCTTTTCTAATTTTTATGCTTTGGTGTGTTTTTTTTTTGTGTATTTTTCTTTCTAGGTACTTCAACAATGCTTCTTTCTACTGGAATTCAACTCTTTTGTAGGAGAATGCACAATGCAATAGAAGTATTTTCTTTTGTCTTTTTCCCCCTTTATTTTTGGTTTCGTGGTAATATTTCCTTGCTCTATTTGTTTGGTCATTGAGGACAATGTCCAGTTTAAGTGTGGGGGAGTGGTTAGAATGTGAATTCTTCTATGCTTCATTCTTCTTGAGATTCTTTGAACCTTTTGAAGAAAAATTTTCAATTTTTTTTTTGATTTTTTGAGCTTTCTAGATGTATTTTTAATGCATGTCTTTGTGCTTGATCATAGAGTATATGTTCTATATCATTTGTGGCTTATGCATGACTTTTTACACGCACTTGGAGTACGTAGTTCTTGATCAAATGCTTTACATTATTCTTAAACCTATTTTCCTGCTAAAATTCATTAAGCATTCTAGAACTTGAATACCTCTCGAGGCGAAATAAGAAAGACATTCATGATTTTACTTAGGGATGATGGTAATAGGCCTTCTTTGGATAGTTTGAGCTTTTCAAGCCTACCTATTTGATATTATCCCTAGTGCTTATTTTGAGCCTAAATTGTTAATTTCTTTCTTAAACCTGTTATCATACTTTATCCATTACTTGTTTCTGAGAGTTTGATTTACCTTCCACATCTTTGATTGCTCTTGATGGATAATGTACAAGTAGAAGAATTGTGAGCAAAAACGCTTGTGTAAATGTCATGACTTGTTACTTTCAGTCATGCATCATGTGTTGAGTTGGAATTGTGAACAGATAAAGGAGAAAGAAAAAAAAAAGATTGAGAAAAACAAAAAGCTGCTAGAAAATGTTGAAAGAAACAACTGAGAAACAAATAAAAGCAATATTTAAAAAGAAGAGAAAAAGAAAAGAAAAGCTGAAAGAAAAAGAAAAGAAGAGCACAGGAAGAATATGGTTGAGCTGGAATAAGAATTGCTGAAATTTTGATGATCTTGTGCAATATGATTGATGAGTGAAGAACTATTGATGAAAAGAATGCAATATTTGCTTGAACTGTAATATGATTGCTATGAAAGGTTTTGAGTTTTTGATTGGTTTTGTAATAGGAGAGCAAGAAAAGTCTAGAATCTATTGGTACATTTTGTTTATCTTTTTCTTTCAAACTTTCATCTTCTTTGATATTTGATTTTCTTATATCTTTCGTTTGACAGCTATATTACAAACCTTTTAGTCTTACATTACAAGCTTAAAAGTTCTACTTGACTTAAGTAGAATCATGATATGTCTCGAATTAATAGAGAGAGTGTATGAAAAGTAAACTTATGGAATGCATATTTTTGTTGAGCTAAATTATTTCCAATGGTTTGAGAATGATGTTAAGTGTTGGGATGATTCTACTAGTCATTCTTCACTTACACAAGTCTTGCATTTGTTATGAAAGGTATAGTAGCATATGTTTTGTTGTCTTGAATAAAGAAAGTATTGGAAATATTATTTTGAAATTGATTGAGTGATTTTATTTTATGAAAACTTGTGTTTTTCTACTTGTCTTTGATACTTTGTTTGAGGACAAGCAAAGAGCTAAGTGTGGGGGATTTTATAGGGCCTAAATTAGTCATATATTTTCTAGTTATTTGAGGCCATTTTGTGATATATTTTGTGCAATAACTAGTCATATTCTTTCATATTTGAGATTTTATCCTTGGAAAGGTATTTTGTGCGTTACTTCAGATTTTAGGGGTAAAATAAGGCAAAATTGTCGCTAAACAGACTAGAGGCGACATCGGCTAGGACAGGACAGGCGGCGCCGACCACGTGCTCTGGCACGTACTTTGAGGTAATAAAAAATAGGTGAAACAAGAGTTGAACAGAACACAGTCGGTGCCATTTGGGAGCCCAGAGGCGACGTTGGCTGCAGTCTGGAAGACTTGGCATGAAAATCATGAAAAATTGGCGAACGAATAGAAAGACAGAACACAACTAGCACCAGCCTTAGGCAAGACAGGCAGCTCTAGCTGTGCATTGGTACTGAGGCGGTGCATCAGTTTTCGTTCGCATTTTTGGCAATTTCCAGAGTTTTAGTATTTTCCTACTTCTATTCGGCCAGAAACCCTAGAAGGACGAATTTAGGACTTTTAAAGCCTATAAATAGAGCGAAAAAGACAAGTCATGGGGATGAATTCACGGATCAAAATACAAAATCACTCAAAATCAAGGAGGAATTCATCAGATCAAGGAGGATTGTACAAGAGGGTTTATGAAGGAAGAAGAAGGAGGCTTGTCTATGAGTGCTTTCTTTTAACTTTGTGTTCTTTTCTTGAACAATAATGTATTAATTATTTTATTGCAATTTGACATTGTTTTAGGTATTCATGATTTTTAGAGTTACTTTGATATTTTGATTAATTGATTGTTATTCTTGGTATTTAATTACTTATGCTGATTACGAGATTAATTTGTTGTTTCTTCCTATTAACTTACTTGGAAACGGGGTTGATGGTGGTCTCAATTCATTAATTTCATATTTATTGTCTATTAACTTGCTTGGAAAATGGGTTAATTGCTAAGAACTGTGTAATTAAAGGTTAATTGATGTCTGTCGGGATATGGATTCATTGGTTAATTTCATATTTTAAATTTGCCAGGATATGAAAATTTAATCAATGGTTGTGTTTAATGCATCTTTTGGGTGAATTAGTTGAGACAGGATATGTGATGCTAATTTGTCTAGAAGATAGTGATTTCATGGATTGGAAAAGAAGTGAATCTATCTTAATCCTTCATGATGCCTAAAGAATGATTAGTTATGATAATGATTAGATACTTTAAGGTCATGCGTGTTAGAATAATGGTTTGAGTTACATAATTCTCCATCCTTGATATGTATATATTATTTTATTTTATTTTTTATTCTTTTTTCACTTTAGGGAGTCGGTTAAACAATGGAAGAAAAGTGATTACTGTATACTTGTTCCTTGAGAATCGATACTCGTTTTAAACCCTATGCTATGCTTAATGATGAGTACGCTTGCTCATATGTGTAATTTGGGGTTAACGTTTTAATTTAAACTTGATTAAGAATGTGTTTATTTTTATATGATTTTTTATACCCAAATTCAAACACATCAAGTAACAATTAGTTACTTTCCATTAGGATTTCTAGGATTTTGGATTCACAAAGTGGAAAGATGTCTGTCCAAAAGGTAAATCCAAAACGACACTTTTCACAAAGATATATATTTTGAAAAATGCTTCTGATCATTGGATGATATTTTGGATTCATAGGTCTATCTAAAACCACTTCATCCGAAGATTCAGATTCAAAAATATCTTTTTCTTTTGAAATCATTTTTAAGTGCTTCAAGGTAAGAACAAAACTGATCATAAGGTAAAGCGACATAGGAATTTACAATTAATACCTTAATAACGATTCCTAGTCTATGATTCTTCTCAAGTGCTTCTTGGTTTGCAATTTCTTAAGTTTGTCTTATACTTGATCACCCATATTTGGATTCTATTACTCAAAAGTTGCTAAGCAGTCTTATTAGCGCACCTTGGAAGAATTGAAGTCAAACATATACTATCACAAATATGATTTCACAAGTTAGTTCTCATCAATGTTTGTCATAAATCAAAACATAGGAGAATGCCCTTCAGGCTAATAGCGCTAGTTCCTGGTGTAAGCACTAACTCTTGTATCCTATTGAGTGGAATTCATTGAGTTCTTCTGTTACATGAATCATAAACTAGCATGTCTTATCTCATGAGATCTTGAACATTATTTTTTAAGATGTAGCACATGAGTTTTACTTCCTGCATTTCTTTACGTATACTATCTTGCCTACATCTTGAATATTGTTTGATTTATGAGCTATTTTCTTGAAAAAAACTAGCACACACGGGACTTATTAAGTGTTTTGCACTCACACGTGTGTTGCACTCACATGTATGTTGTTTTATTTCCTGAAATTTTAGTGCCCAGATTGCAATAATGGATCTCTGAAGGTTCACACTGCTCTGTAGAGGTATCAGAGGATATACATAAGGCCTTGGATTAAGTTGTACATGTCTAGTAGACTTGTTTCCTTTTGAACTCATGTATCAAAGGTTGAACCCTATGTACTTCTTGTGTTTTAATGTATAAAATTTTTAAAAATTTTCTGTTATGTGTTAAGATGAGATCATTATAAAGACCCTTATCTGGGAGATCAAATGGGGCGCCATCCCACTATATAAAGCCCACTATAATTGGTTAACGTGGGGTGTTATATACATAGATACACAAGTTCTTGTTCAAGTAATAGAAAATGTGTAATATCCTTTTTTCATAACTTGTCACATCATGCAAGGCATGCAATGCGGGAAGTAGGTGTTATAAAATATGGTTTCAACTAGTACTGAAATCATACTCAAGCTTTTATCAAGATAAGAATTCAAGAGATTTACAATGTTGATGATTCTTAAAACTATTGAATAAAATGCTTGTACTCAAATAGTTTAGAAATCCATTAGCAAAAATGGAGTTTGAAAACCAAGAATTTGCATGTCCTTGATTCATAAAATGTTCATATATAAATAACTTAGGAAATCATTAGTCTAGTATGAAGTTTTATAAACAAACGGACTTATTTTGTGCAAAATGTTCATGCGCGAGTTTAACAGAAAAACACCTAGCAAAATAGGGTTTGAAAATCAGAGAACTCACATGAAGCAAAAAAAATATAAGGTTTAATGTATAAAAGCTTCATTATACATAAATGTCAAGGAAAAAAAAAATATACATTAGAATATAGCATTTAATGTTCTCAAGTTCAAGCAAAAAGTTTATATTTGAATGTATTAGGAAAACACTTATCCATGTCAGGAAAATATTTAGCTATACCAGAAAAACACTTAGCAAATCGGGAGTGCAAAATCTAAGGGACTCACAATATCCATGTTTCGTAAAACTGACAACTAGATATGCTTGTATTCAAGTCTTTTTAGGAAACCACTAGCTAAAACGGGGAAATGAAAACCAAGGGACTCACCTATATATTTTCACCATCACAAGATCAGGGTTTTTCTTAGCCGAATCACCTACATCAATGAGGTGTTTCCTAAAACATTAAAACTGTTCAATGCTCTAGGAATCAACGCTTGCATAAGAATAGAAGGTAACTATGCATTAAACTTTCTACATTTCCTTTCTTAGCCTTAAATTTCTAATGGAAGTCAAGGTGACTAAATATTTCACAGCTTTGGCACCCTCCATTATTTTGTCTATAACTTTTTCTATAAAAGTCTAATAGAAGTCAAACTAGGTCCAAAATGTTTCTAAGACATTTCTATTCAAATTTCAGTTCATGTTTCATCAACACCTTTTTCCATTTAGTTCAATTACTGCTACAAACTCTTAGCAACAAAAACAAGCCATTTCACATTCACAGCTTTAGTAACCTTTGGTTTTTATCCCATAACTTCTTGCTACCAACTCCAAATCATGTCAAATTGGTTCCAAAACATTCCTAGGACAATTATCTACAAATTTCATCTCATGGAATTCCAGAATAACGGGCCATTTTGTACAGTTTATTTCACAAACTGACATGGTGAGCTTATGAGCAAAATGAGATTTCTGATCATCTTGCACAAACAATATCTCTTAATTATCCTACATAATATACACCATCTAAACTTTCCTAATCCTTGTATAAGACCTATATAAGTGTGATGCAACCATCCCTTCAATCCAACTTCTAGAAAAACATTAAAACAAGGCATAAAAAAGAAACACGGCAAAATAGAATTTTTCATGAATAGTTTGAGTTTCTTTCAGTCTCATGCATTTCTTTGTGCTCAAAACTCCAAAAAAAAAAAAAAAAAAAAAACTCTTCTCTCTTTCTAATACTTCAAGGTTTATTTAGGTCTGGTTATTTCAGAGCAATACCTTGCAAACACACCACATAATATGCTGCAAATTTAAAAAACAAAACATGTAAGCTTTACTTCATTAACCTAGTTTTCAGCTTTAGTTTTCCATTATCACCTCAATATGACATAACTTGTTCTGCCATTTTTGCTTGCATTTCTTCACTCCAACACACATCAAATGAAAGATAAAAACATAGTATTTTTCCTTAAACAACCAGTCATCATTGCAACCACAACAAATTCCAATTTAACTTCCTTCCAAGGATTCATGTATTTAAGCATAAAATTCATGTAATAGCAAATCTTCATCTTGCATAAATCAACTTTAATTTCTAGGGAGAGAAACCTTACTTACTTTATGCTTGAAAGAGACCCCTTTTCCCTCCCTTTTCTTCCTTCCTTTTCAGTTTTCCTTGCTTTCCTCTCTCTAGGTTTTCTTTTTCTTTCTTTTCTTTCTCTTACTCTCTTCTTCTTCTCTCTTTTTCTCCAATTTTCTCTCCCTTTCCTTTCTCTTTTCTTGTTTTCATTCTCTCTCTCTCTCTCTCTCTCCCTATTCCTTTTCTTTCATTTTCTCTTCTTCCTCTCAGTTTTCCCTTCCTTGTCCTCCTATTTATAATTGTTCTAAAAAGATTATGTAGGAAGCTTATGTAAAATAATAGAAAGTATTAGAATCTAATAGGATAAAGTAGAAGCTAGTAGAAGACTTTAGAAGCTTTTGGAAACTAATAGAAGTCTTTAGAAACTTAGGAAACTAACAAGACAAAGTAAGAAAATCTTAGAATATTTAAGAATGCAATGGAAGTAAATAGAAACCTTTAGAACATAATATAATGTTTTAGAAGATCCAAGAAGATTATGGAAAATGCAGCGGTCGAATGACTTTTTAAAGTCAAAGCATGGTGAACCATTGTGGGCTATCTTTTACAAAATTAAAATAATAAATTTAAAAATATCTTATGAAATAACTTATGGAATATTTTGGAAACTTACGAAAAATGACTTAGCATTTCTTGAACATTTTAGAAGTTAATGGTAGCTCGTGGAAGGTAGTAGAAGGTGTTAGAAGATGGAAGAATATGGTGGAAGTAAGAAGAATCTCCTAGGAACTTCTCACCTAATCTTATGAAACCAAATGGACTTTTATTATGCTTGTATACATCCATGGCACACCAAACATCACTAGCTTGGCGCACCAAAATACTACTAACACGGCCCACCAAACCTTTACATAGTATGGCCTGCCAAGCATAATAACATGTCCCACCATATAAATTTTAATATAATAAAATTAAAATATCTAGGGTATAATATCTAAGAATCATAAATGAAGTGAGCCATCACATAATATTTTGTTATCAACAATATATATATAAATGTATATATATATACATATATACATATATGTTGGTGCTATGAACTTGATGCTAAATTGATCCTATATGTTGGTATAATGTTTGAGGAATATTTTGGCATGATAAATAATTGATTTGAAGCTTATATTTCTGAAAAAATTCTTATTCCCGTAACTATATTCCTTACAATTTTTGGGGGTTGAAAGTTTGAATTTGTGCCATGGAAATATTGTTAATTTGACCCCATATGGTATATTGATGTTTGAAGAGTCATTTGCTATAAAAATTTGTTGATTTGGGGCAAAAAACTAAGTTGCAATTTGCTATACAAAGTTGAGCTACGAGATTGCACACAATGTGTATGATATATTATCCCAAGCAATTGTGATTGCTTATACTTAACAACCAACGCTTCCATTCACGAAGTGTGATAACTAATTTGATTAGTAGAGTGCATTTGTGAAGTTAATTAGTATTATTGTTGATGCTAGAAGATTTGTCCATATTGCAATTGTTTCAAATTTGGAAAACATTTGCACATCTTGAACTCCTACTTCTATTTCTTGAATTTGCTTGTGTAATCATTTCCTAGTGTTTGTTAATTGCTAATTTATGTTCTTGAGGTTGTGATAGGCATAACCTCGTTTAAAACTTTTTGAAATCCATGCATCTTCCTTATTGCACACAAAGTGTTTGATAAATTTGTTAGGTATCTCAGGCTCGTATCCTATACAGCGCAGTGGAAAATAAAACGAGATACCATCCCAGGACCCGCCTATGTGTGAAAAACAAGATATAAAGACAATAAAGGTAACAGCTTTTTACCTTTGTTTGATCGTGCGAAGAACAAAATTTCTTCTTCAAGTTGAGGCGCAATCCAGCAATCCTCTTGTGCAAACTCCACGAGAGTTGGACGTCTAACAACTATAATTATAGTGTGTGATTATCTCTAATAGTAATACACTCAGAGGAATACTCAAGCACCAAGATTTCTTGAGCTAGGAGAAAAAGATGGCGGCTAGGGCTATTTTCGTTTTTAGCAAAAACAAGAGAGAGAGAAGATCGTTTGTTTTGTGGCTCCTATTTTCGTATGAATCACCCTTGGATTAGGATTTTGAGAATATCCAATATATGTTCCAAAATTCATTGAAAATCTGAAATTCTAAAACAATTAGAATTTCCTAATTGTAATTGGAAACATCAAGTTCTCACAATTACAACATGTACCACAAATTATAACTAATTATAATTTGTTCACAACAACTTCTCTTTCTCGCAATTAACCCCTCTATGTTATCAAATAACATCTTGAGTATATAATCCTCTATTGTGTGTGACCTATTAGGTTTCCCAGTCAATTGGTAGCGAACATGAATTAATCCAAACGTTTTTGAGATTAATAATCCATAATTAATTAGAATTAATCATATTAATTCTAATCAGGATTGGTTTATTAATTCATCAATTAATAAACCCATATTCCCAGATCATGAGTGGTATCTAGTAACACATCATGAACACCCAAGAGTCCAGGAAGTCAAGTGGCATGACATGAACCCTTCAATAACAAACTTCAGTGCAATTAACTCCTTTCACCATAAAATATCTCATTTGGTTTGAAGTACAGAATTGGTGCCAACTCCCTCCAGAATTAATTCTGACCCGAATATAATAGTACTTGTACCAGGAACCCACTACTCTAGATGTGTCTCAATTGGAGCTGTTTCCAATACACAATTGCCTTGGCCAAGGACTTTCCGAATAGTAATTCCTACAAGTGGCCGTGAGATATTCACCCATATTATTAGGAGTGGTGAATCCTTTATTGGCCTTCTCAATTACTTTCGTTTATCTCACAATGTACCCAATATCCATCCCATAGGTGGCCCTTGATCGAGCTCTGAAAATTGGAATCAAAGTACAATGCTCAGCAAACAAAGTACCTTGGAGATCTCAAGTCTAAGGATACTTGCACGTTTGCTATATTGAGATTATATCACTGGCACTAAATAGTTATCCATGTGATTATCTCAAAGCTAGGTTATCCAATGAACTTATTCCATTAACAAGAATCTATGTGTTAACTTTGAGTATCTCAATACTCACGGATATGAGAACCACCGCCTGATCAAATCAGGAAGTCTAACACATGCTAGTCTTAACGCATTAATAATGTCCTATCTCATTAATACTACGACTAGGGACTATTTAAGTACTAACACTATATAGTGTAGTAGGAATCTCATATCATGATCTCTATCATGATTTTCTTAACACAATGTTATATTAGGGACTTTATCGAATAGTTATATTACTTAAAATTAAACAAAAGAAACTGTAAGATAAATAATTCTTTTTTATTAAAATAAAATATGTCATATACAATGTACAAGTGTTTGCCTCTAAGGCACAACACTAACAAAATTACCTTTGAGATATTTTTCTTTCTTATCCCTTGGATTTTAGTTGACTTGACTAGTAGAACTAAACCATTTGAAGTGGGAAAGAGTTGGGAAGAACTTGAGTGTGGAATTGAGAGTTTAAAAAAAAAAAAAAAGGTAAGAGAGTGAGTTCATTTTACAATAGTCAAGAAGAGTGCAAACACGAGTGAAGAATGACAAAAAAAAAAAAAAAAAGAGTTTAAACACGTGAGGCAGTGAAGTGAGGAATTTTTCTTGTGTTTTCTATTTCAATTTTGTGGGTACTTTTCTTAAAAGAAAATTCACAATGGTTAGTTGGTGTGAAAGTAAAGGGTGTGACTATGATGAGGAATCTTGCTATGGTTAGAGTAGTTATGGGGAAGAAAATGAATATGAGCAAAAATATGAGGAGGATGATTATGAGAGTATGAGATATTTGGATGAACAAGATGAAGGGCTAAGTACAAGTAGAAGAGAATATGAAAGCTATGACGAAGACCTAGGGGAGAGTGATGAAGAATGTGAGAATTTGAGTTCTAGGGAAGATTAGAGTAGGGGGAGTGAAAACAATGTAAAATCTAATTCGAGTGGGGAAGGATATCGTAGCCTTGAGGAACAACATGGGGAATATGAAGAAGAATACAAGAGTGAAGAATATTGGAATGAGGAAATTTATGTTGGAGGAGCACAAAAAACAACCAAGCATGGGAAGCAAAAGAACTTGAGGGAGCATGAGTGCAAAATTTATGGGAGTTTTGAGCACAGTTCCTATTATTGTCCAAAAAGAATTAATCAATAAAGAAGAAATGTAGTGCATAAGACACTGGAAGAAGGGGTGCATGACGGAAAAAGCTATAATTGTTACAATAATAGGCGTGATGGTTATTGTCACTACAGGTGTCCAAGTTTGCCACAACAACCAAAGGAGAGGGAAGAATTGCAAGGAAAAATGGGAGAATCTCAAGCCTCTACAATCATGGTGTAACAAAGGAGTAGAAGCGGATTAACTTGTGAGATTTATTATAGTAGAAGGCACACAAAGGTTGATTGCCAAAATAAATTGGAATATAAACGATTTTATGGGGTGCACAATTGCGAAGGAGAGAGACAAATTGAGAAGCAAAAAGTGGGACTTGAGACCAAAGTGGCCAAAAAAAATATTGTAGATGTTGAGGAGCAAAGAAGGGCAAGAAGTGAAGAAAAAGTTGAGAGGGTTGAGCGAAATGAAATACATGGCTTTGAGAAGGAGGAGAAGCTAGAAAGGGAAGCCAAAGGCCAAGAAATGCTCAATCAAAATGATGAAGTACTACATGAAGAAGTTGGAAAAAATGTTGATAAGCTTGATGAGGAGCTTAGTGATGATGAAGAAGAAGACATAGATGCATTGCGTTCAACATATGGGGTGCTTAAGGAATATTACAACATTCTATTATTTCTAGAGGATGAGTCAAACCTATTGGAAATGATAGAGGAGAATGATCAAGAAGGAATTGAGCAAAATGGAGTAGAGTTGTTGAAAGGCAAATACATTCAAGGAATGAGGTAGAGGTGGAGCAAATGAGTGCTATGGATGAAGGTTCCCAAAGTGTTTTAAGTACTTATGAAGTGGGAGAAAGCTTATATCCATAAGAGGAGAAAAAGAGGAGTTGGCTAGAGGTGGTGCAAAAATAAATAAAAATGAGTGAAACTAGTAAGGATGAAGCATCTAGTTCAACTTTACAAGATGAAATCAAATCTAGTGGAGGAGATAGAGTGGATAGAAGAGATGAGGATACATTTGAGAAACTATGTGCATTAATTGGTGTTATGAGAAAAATTGATGAAGCTTGTGCGGTTGAAAGAAAGGAGGATCTACAAAGGGAAAATATTTTCTATTCAAGGTGTCAAATAAAAAAAAAAAAAAATCATGCAGCTTGATTATTGATAGAGGGAGTTGTAAAAATGTAATTAGTTCTACATTGGTGGAAGAATTGGGAATGGAGACCTTAAAACATCCTAAACCTTTTAAGCTTCAATGGTTGAACAATTGTGGTTAAGTAAAGGTGAACAATCAAGTCAAGGTTACAATTGTCATGGAGGGATATAAAGATGAGGTGATGTGTGATGTGTTTCCCATGCATGTTGGGCATATATTGCTGGGAAGGCCTTGGCTATATGATAGGGAAGTAGTTCGCCATGGAAAGAAAAACACTTACTCTTTGCGCAAAGATGAAAAGAAATTCATACTTTGCCCTACATCCCCAAGTAAGATTGTAAAATATCAAAATATTTTGAGGGAGGAAGATAAAAAGAGAAGAGAACAAAAAGAGAGGCAAAAAACAAGAGTAAGAGATGAGAGAAAATGAGAGAAAAACTATAGAAAAAAAAGAGGGGTTAGAGCTCCAAATGCAAAAAAAAAAAAAAAAAAAAGCGAGGAGAGAGAACACATGAGGGAGCAAGGAGGTAAAATAAGAGTGCCAACTTGGGTTTGGAGAGGTGAGAACAACAAGAGGGAGGAAAGAGAGCGAAGTAAGGTAAGGGTGAAAATTTGGGTTGAGAAGAGAGGAAACAAGGCAGCAGTTGTGGAATAAAAACCTGAAATTTTATTTTCACAAAAATTCTCTTGTTTGAATTCTTGTGTAGAGAAATCTATACAAGCAACAATACACATCGATTTGAGGACGAATTATCTCAAAGAAGGGAGATATGATAGGAATCTATCCATGCAACAAGGCACATCTAAAGAAGGGGGATAGAAAGTTAACATTTGCTTCAAATCTTCATGGAAACATTTAACATTCAAGAAGTTTCGGGAGGATTTTCAAGCCATCCAAGCATACAAGCCAAGAGATAAGAAGATTGTAAAGAGATGGATAGTAAAGCAAGGGCCAAAGGATGCACAGCACAAGCAACAATCCTTGTGGAGGATCAAGCCAATCTTTAAACAAGGATTGAAGGCCAAAGAATTATCAACAAGAGCTCAAGATGATCAATATTTCATTTGAAAGATCAAGGAAACATAGAGAAATAGAATGGTGGTCTAAAGAGCAAGTTTTGAAGTGTAATAAAAAAGAGACGGCGACCAGAATGCACCTGGCACCAGGTGTACCAGGTTCTCTAGCACACTTGGTGCCAGGTCTACCTAAAGCACCTGGCGCCAGGTCCATTCGAGACCTGCTCTATTTTTTTGAATTTTCTTGTTTTATTCTATTTTTTTCCCAATTAAATTCCCACAACTTTTGTTATATTTTAACCTATTTTTAAAGATGTAATAGGGCCTCAAAATTTTTATTAAGGTCATTTAATATTTAGGTTTAGTTGGTTAAGTAGTTTAGGTCAAGGCCACTATAAATATGCCATTATAACTCTTGTAACATAACTTTGGTATTGCGTGAAGGAAATTTAGATTTTCTCTCTAGAGGGAGAGTTCTTGAGAGTGATCCTCTTGTGTGATGTCTATTAAATATCAAGATTAAATCAAAAGATTTAGTCCCACATTTGATCTTGTCTCTAAATCTTAAGGGATAATCTAAACTCCATCTCTATTCTATGTGCTAGGTTGCCTAGTGTGTTTGATAGGATTGAGTTATGTGCCTTCAAATTCCTATCATTGGTGTTCTAATCTTTGATAAATTAGGGTGTTAAGGTATTTTTAAAGGAGGCTAGATTCATTTTAACACAAGAGTGTTAATTTCTTTACATTTTGGTGTTCTTGTATGTGAGTTTGATAAGTTTCTTGATCTTGAGTTTAAACCACCTTATTGGAGCTTCCCAATATCATATTAGTTAATTTTCCACGGTTCATTCCAATTGGCTATCCAAACTTATTGAATTAAATATCCAATGTCTTAGCACTTTGAGGGTGGCCCTAAAGTGTTCTCATATAAGTTGGACCCTTCTTGCGAACGGGCATACTGCTTCCATTACTTGCTTCTCCTATAAAAAAAAAATACATTAAAAATATTATGAAGTAATAAAATTTACAAACCATATGAGAAGACACTAAATATGTTATACCTTGATCTTCTATTTGGTGCATGTTACATTGAGCATTGGTAGTTAAGTGTTCAACTTGATGATCTTCATTACGTTGGAAATTACATTGTTTATTTGCAGTGTTTAGTTCAACCTCTTGTACGAATGCTCATTGGTTTGGCCATCAACTTCACGGTTTGTTGGATTGGTGCTTCTTCTTCTTCTTCCCCTAGTTCTTGCCATCGACTGAACAATATAGAAACAAAAATCTTCACGAGGAAAAGTCAAAGTAGCATAGTCTACACTGTACAAGTGATATAAAGTTCTCAAATTTCAAATTTCTTACCAATACAGATTTCAACTTAAAAGTAGTAACAAATCACCTATACAACATTACCCCATTTAAAATGCATTAATAAATGGGCTGAACAACTAAGGGTATCATCTATTTGAGAAGGAGTATTTTAAAAAAATTATGCCATGAAAAAGATTTTTTAATAAAAGAATATATAGTGTAAACAATCCAGAAGTTATGTCAATATTTGTGCAAAGCTCACAATATTTGTGAAATATGTGCAGAGATTTGCAAAATGTGTTCAGAAGTTGCAACATAGTCACTTGGATGCTAAGATTATTCAATAGGAGAATTTTGATTGGAGAATATTTTAACAATAGGAAATAAAGTTGTAATTATTGGTCAGCCATTTGTACAAAATATGTAACAATCAACCATTTCATTCCATTTTCCAAAATACAAATCAATATTCAAAATGTTGAAGTGTTGAGCTTCCAAATTACAAATATTTGGAATAGAAAATAGAGAAAAACTAAAGCAACTATGCAAATAAGGATCTTCTTAAGTAGACGTAAGATCAACTTCAACTCCATCAACCCCTTCACGAATCCAACTACATTGACTAGGGACCCCATGTTATACATAGGTCTAGGGGTTGTGCCTATAACGATTTGCCAATTATTTTTAGTTGGGTCATCAACGTAAAAGACTTGCATTGCTTGAGAAGCTAGAATGAAAGGCTCAGAATGGGGTCTCACATTAGTGAAATAGGCCAGTGTAAAGCCCTCAATATCTTGTTTCAACATTTTTCCCATTGATACCCAATCATATTTGAACAACACAAATCTACGACCATCTGTATAATCTAGCTCAATCACATTAGTTAAAATCCCATAATAAGATATATCACCAGAAATCGAATTTTGGTCCCTAACACTTGAAAAATTAGTTGTTGTTGCATTAACAGAAACACCACTATTTTAAGTTTTCCTTTTATGTTCAACTTCTTTCGTATAAAATCGAAAACCATTCACTATGAACCTATCGTATTGAAGTCCAATCTAATTTGGTCTTTTGGCCAGATGCTTCAAATCCTTCGAAACTATATTATCATCATTCAATTGTAATGCCTTCATCTGAGAAATTAGTTTTATGAGTCATGAAAGCTTAAGCATCAGTAAAGTATAAATGAAGTATGCCAATTTAGATGAAACTTACATAATTGCAAAATCACTTCACAAAGACTTCACTATGGATACACTCAACTTCATGCAAACTTGCACGAGGATGACTTTGCTCCACTAGCCGATGATGTTGGCTATAAACACATACTATGCATTAATTTGGTTTGGCATCATAGGTACTGTGGTAATGAAAAATATAAGTCCTTTATCTTCTACTTAGTCTATGTAAGGTTTTACAAAGTTATAATTAAATAACACATATTGATGGGCTTTCTTCAATGTTTCCTCATCAGATTTTATAGGTACTCATTTTCCAAGTGGGCGTCCAATGGTTGAAAAAACCTCTAATCCAGCATAGGAATTAGTTTCATGATTCTCATTCCTACTTGCTCGGTTGAACTTTATCTCAACATAGTTAGCAAGATATAATGAGAAAAATGTCAAACATTCCTTAGCCAGGTACCCTTTGGTAATAGAACCTTCTGGGCGGCTCACTTTAACGTGCTCAAATACCTATTTAACTTGAACTTTTACATATTAGTTTAAATTCTATTGATGTACATTTTTTAAATTGCAATCCATAATAGTCTAAATATCATAAGAAAAGACAGAAACATATACCTTAGGATACATCAAACAATAATGAACCGGCCCAGCTATCCTAACTTTAGTAGCTAAATGGACAGTTAGATACATCATGATGTTGAACGATGATGGAGGGAAGACCCGCTCTAATTCACAAAGGATAACTGCAATATCTTTCTCTAATTGAAATACATCATTTGGATGAATCTCATTAGAGCACAATTTTCTAAAGTATCTACTGAGCTTTATCAAAGGATAGCAAATAGACTTAGGTAAAGCTCTTCTTAGAGCTATTGATAACAATTGTTATATCAGAATATGAGGGTCATGGCTTTTTAGTCCAGAAAGCATAGGTGGGTTAAGTTGAACACACCTAGATAAGTTGGTAGGATTTCCGTCAGGCACTTCAATAGCTTTTAAAGTCTTCCAAAATGTCACTCTCTCCTTCTTACTTAGAACAAATAAAACTGATGGTAAATAAACTTTACCATTATCCCTCTCAATTGGATGAAGATCTATTCGAATACCTATATTCTTTAAGTCAAGATGTGACTTAAGGTCCCTTTTCTTATCCATCTCCAATAATGTAGCACATATAGATTCAAAAATATTCTTCTCAATATGCATTATATCAAGATTATGGCGCATCAAATTGTCTTTTCAATACGGTAACTCGAAGAAGATACTTTGTTTCTTCTAATTATAGGGTAATTGTTCGTTATCATTGACTGTCCTTCCAAATTTGATATGTTTTCCCTCCAACTTATTCAATATCATATCCCCATTCAATTTAGGTGGTGCCTTTCCATGTTCTTGCTGACCATCAAATGACTGTGCATCCTTTCGAAAACAAAGACTAGACGACAAAAACCTACAATGCCCCATATAGCAATGTTTTCCACTATTCTTTAACCACTATGATTTTGTTTCCTTATAAAAAATAGGACAAATTAGCTGCCCTTTAGTTATCCACTCAGACAAATTTTCATAACCTGAAAAATCACTAATTGTCTACAATAATGCCACACGTAGTTGAAAAATTCTAGTTAGAAGATGCATCAAATGTTGGCAAGCCTATATCCTATAACTCTTTCAATTCTGCAATTAGAGGTTGTAAATAAATATTAACATTGTTACCAGGAGCAGATAGACCAGGTATTAAAAATGAAAATATGAAATATAGTTGCTTCATACACATCCAAGGGGGTAAGTTGTAAGGCATAAGGATCATAGGCCAAGTACTATAAGTAACATTCATATTTTTAAACGGATTAAAACCATCAGATGCTAATCCCAACCTCACATTATGGGTATCTTTTGAAAAAATTGAATTCAGAGTGTCTAAAGCCTTCCCAGTAGGATACCTCATCAACCATCATCTATGTGACCTTCTATATGCTATCTCATGGAAGCTGAAGTCTTGGCTAATATGAATAGACGTTGCAATCGAGGCTTCAAGGGAAAATGCCATAAAACTTTCTTTGAAATCTTCCTCTTTTCACTTGTTAAATCATTTTTAGAACTGACCCACCTAGACTCTTTACACATTTCACACCCCTTCCACCCTTCTTTATCCTCCTAATACAATATATAATCATTAGGACAAGTATCTATTTTTTCATAGCCTAAGCCCAATTGTTTCATTAATTTTTCAGCTTCATAAAAAGATTTAAGAAGTTCTACACCCTTTGGAAAGGCTTCTCTCAACAAATCAAGTAGTATATCAAAATGCTTGTTTGAGCACTTCCCTGCGCACTTGAGATGAAGTAATAGAATGATGAAAGCAAGTTTGGAGAATTTCTTATAACCTGGATATAATTCTTATTGAGAGTCATTAATAAGTTTGTAAAATTTTTCAATATCTGGGGATGGCATTTTGCTTTCTTCATCTATGTTTCCACTAGGTGGGACTTCAAAAGTATCATGCAACATTACTTCCATGTCATCAGGCATATAAACTACATTATATGCAGTGTGAGTTGAATACGATGTAGATAAACTAGAACTAAAGAGTTCTCCATGTGCTATCCAATGTGTATACCCCTTAATAAACCTCGTAACAATCAAATGCTCCCTTGCCTCAACTTTTTTTCTCATTACTCCATCTCCACATCTCAAACATGGACACGATATCATTCCATTTAAACTTGCATTATTCATTGCAAAGTTTTAAAACCTTTCATCTCCGTTTTGATATTCAGTGGTATTCCTTGGAAGTTTCATCCAACCCTTATCCATACCTATGAAACTAAAAATCCAAATCAAACGGCAGAAGATCAATTTGAACAATCCTAATTAGTCTAGTGTTTTTTTTAAAAAATAAATGTAAATTAATATAACATTTTAAAGTTGCTAGGACTCATAAGAGTATCTGACACGCAATTCAAAATACCATAGTAGATATTTGATACTTATTAATGGAGAATAATTACTATTGAAGGAAAAAAGGACTAAATAATACTGTTTGAATAAATAACACATATAGAACAAATTTTCCCAGCAAGTTACAGGACAAATGTCTATCACACAATAACTAAACAAAAACATCCCAATGAAGAAATGTTAAAAAGTAGGGGAAAAAACCCTACATAGAATCCCGAGATGGTTTTTCGGAAAAAATTTAAGGGAAAGAAGTATAGTATATGAAGTTAAACTTATAATTTGACTTTCCAAAACAAGGTCTTATTTATCTAATGCGATCTATTTTGATAAGTGAGATTTTTCCACCATAGCACAAAAATTCAAAAAATAAATAGATGGTAATTATTTTCAAATGAATACTATTTTTTAAATTATTTTAACAAACAATAAAGCCAATGTAAACAAATAATAATTGAATTTAGTCCATGTAGATCAGATTATTAATTTTATAGTATAGAAGTTCTTTAAAAATAATATTGCAACAATTCAAATAGTTGTTCATTGTTGATTACTAGAGACTCGTCTATAAACTTTAAACTTGTCTAAGCCCCCCAAAAAAGGGGGGGGGGGGGGAGGGGCGGGAGGGGGGTGATTTTGTTTTGCCTATTAGTCTTAAGCACAATTGAGAATCAGCATTGGAAATTTTTGGAAATTTCTATATGGTGAGAAAAGTGAGGAAAGCCAAAATTACATTGAGATTTTGCTTAACTAATAAGGTTATAGACAACTTTTATTACAAAATCTAGAGGCACATTACACAATCCTATCTTTCCAACTACTAAGAACCAGTTTAGTCTAATCTATAATAGCTTTCTCTTTCCATTCCTGTGCTCTTGAATGACAACTTTGAGCAATCTAGAGCAAACTAACTCAGAAAATATAAGATGGCTAAGATTGGTGGTAGGTTTTAAGTATAAGATGGCTAAGATATGTAGATGGGCAAGCAAACTAACTCAAAAAATCTTAATAGCAATCTCAACTAGTATATAAAGTATAGCAACAACAAAACTCTTGATTTGTATAGCATATCCAAACTAATGAAAATTCAATTATGTAACTACTAAAAGAACTAATAGTTTACTATGACCAAAATGAAGCAAGGGGCAGAAACAAAAAATTTACTTTTGTTTTATGCTTAGGAGTACGGATGGATGAAAGAATTAGTGGTATACACATATTCAATTGATTGCTATAGTATATTATGGATTGCTGGAAACACATGAGGGGGCCTCTATCAAATATGAATTTTTTCCTACTATGATTTTGTTTCCTTATAGATATGGCAGGGGGTGTAGAGGTTTTCAAGTAGAATGACCTGTTTTTGCAGTAGCCTTTTATGTGGTATTCTACTATAAAAAAATTAATGTTATTAGTATTTACAAAATTCTATATCACTCCTGATTCTTTCATCTATTAACATGTTCAGTTACTGCAAATTTCACTCAAAATCCCAATAGGATATCATCATATATAACTGAAATAAAATTCTAGAAACAACACTCAGCAATGTCGGCATGCATAGAAGGAGATTTCTACAAAAATTTCACCAAAAATTCTAAGAAGAAGGAGGGAGTTTGGCAGCTAGTTTCTAGGGTAAAATCTTCGTTCACAAGACATTTCAAAACTTTTCAATCAAATAAGGTCTTCCATTAAATTTAACTAAACAAAGTTACACCAAAACTTAGCTACAAAATTTTTATATTGTTGAAAGAAAATTCCAGCAAGAAAAGGGAGCATGTTGTCGGTAATTTCAAAAGGACAAAAGCTGGGACTTTGTTCAATCAATATAATGAATTCAAATCATATACCACTCATTAACATGTTAAGCTCAATAATATTCCGCCTGAAATTCCACCAAATATCACTTCATATTTAAAACATAAATTTCTAGGAAGAAATAAAGACTATGTCAAAAGTCTAGAAGGAGTAAAAGAAATGATTTTCTTATCTCTAATGGTGCAAGGGTGTAATAGTTCGTCTTGAACCACCCTTAGTTTATGAGGAAAGTCATGCATAGCATAGTCTATTATATTTTATGTTATAAATGTGAAGTATTTTTGTGAAGCCTATGTGATTTATGCGCTAGATGTTTTATTGAGTTATTTATTTGGACATAGTTGTGTTATATGAGGTGGTAGAGTTTTTGTTCTTGTGGAGTAAAAGTTAATGAAAGAAGAACGAAGTGAATTGAATTAGATTTATGGGAATTTATTTGATGAATATTAACACAAGAGTTATTGTAGAATAATGGTTAGAGCTTGGTGTGTATTCTTTGGTGACTTGAGTTTGAATCCTAATTCTTGCAAACCTTTTCCTTCTTATTTCTAACTATACTCTTTTTCCCTATTTTTTCCCCTCTTGGCCGAAACCCGAGGGCTTCTGCCTTCTTGTTTTCCCCATCCTAAAATATAGGAATATGATTGTTTTGGAGGTTGCTAAAAAGGAATTATGGCAACTTAAATTCATAATATTCTATACTTAATATTTTATTCTAACCTTTTAGGAAGTTAAATATGCCAACATCTAGAATTTCCTAAAGACCTTACTCAAAGGATTTATTATGGAAAGAAAAAGATGGAAGCCTTGATTTTGGAAACTAGATTTTATCACCCAAAAATAAATATGCCTTAACTAATTATTTTTGCCTAAAATAAATTAGGAGATATTAACTAAATTATTTCTTGGATTAATAAATGATGTGTATTTATTTGGGTATAAAAATCATATAAAAATAAGCACATTCCCAATCAAGTTTAAATTAAAACGTTAACCCCAAATTACACATATGAGCAAGCGTACTCATCATTAAATATAGCATAGGGTTCAAACGAGTGTCGATCTTCAAGGAACAAGTATGCATTAATCCCTTTCCTCTCATTGTTTAACTGACTCAATAAAGTGAAAAAGAATAAAAAGGAAAACAAAACAAAATAAAAAATATATATGTCAAGGATGGAGAATTATGTAACTCAAACCATTATTTTGACAAACATGATCTTAAAGTACTCAATCATTATCATAATTAATTCTTCGCTTGGCATCATGAATGATTAAGGTCGATTCACTTCTTTGGTTAATCCATGAAATCACTACCTTTTAGATAAATTAGCATCACATGGTCAGTCTCAACTAATTCATCCAAAAGATGCATTAAACACAATCCTTGATTAAATTTTCTTGGTCTGACAAATTTAAATCATGAAATTAATCAATGAATTCTTGGTTTGGCAAACATTAATTAACCATTAATTACTCAATCCTCAGCAATTAATCCCCTTGGTCTAGTAAGTTAACAGTCAATTAATATGAAATCAATAAATTGAGATTACCATCAACCCCTTTGGTCTAGTAAGTTAATGAAAAGAAATAACCAATTAATCTCGTAATAAGCACAAGTAAGTAAATACCAAGAATAATAATTAATTAATCAAAAGATAAAATAACTTTAAAAATCATGAATACTTGAAATAATGCCCAATTACAATAAAACAATTAATACATCATTGTTTAAGAAAAAGAAAACAAAGTAAAAGAAAGCACTCATAGACAAGACTCCTCATTCTTCCTTTGAAGACCTTGCACAATCCTCATTGATTTGGTAGAATTCCTTCTTGATTTGAGTGATTTTCTATTTAGATCTATGAATTTCCCCTCTTTCTCTTGTATTTTTCATCTATTTATAGGCTTAGGAAGTGCTTAAATTTGTTGGTGTAGGGTTTTTGGCTGACTAGAAGTAGGAAAATACTAAAACTATGCAAATTACCAAAAATTGCGTGCGAAAATCGAGGCACCGCTGGCGCTGCCTCTGTTCTGTTTGGTGACGTTTTTGTCTTATTTTACCCCTAAAATCTGAAATAATGCACAAAATACCTTTCCAAGGGTAAAATCTTAAATATGAAGGAATATGACCAGTTATTGAACAAAATGTATCATAAAATAGTCTCAAATAACTAGTAAAAATATGACTAATTTAGGCCCTATCATATTCTGCCACACTTAGCTCTTTACTTATCCTCAAGCAAAGTATCAAAGATAAGTAAGAAAAACACAAGTTTTGATAAAATCACTCAGTTAATTTCAAAATTGTATTTCAATGCTTTCTTCATTAAAGATAACAAAACACACGCTACTATATCTTTCATAACAAATGCAAGACTTGTGTAAGTGAAGATTGACTAGTAGAACCATCTCAATACTTTAACGTCATTTTCAAACCATTGGAAAGAATTTAGTTCAAGAAAAATATGCATTCCATAAGCTTACTTTTCATACGCTCTCTCCACTAATCCGAGACATATCATGATTCTACTTAGGTCAAGTAGGACTTTTAAGCTTGTAATGTAAGGCTAAAGGGCTTGTAATGTAGCATGTCAACGAAGGATATAGGAGAATCAATATCAAAGAAGATGAGAGTTTGCAAGAAAAGGATAAACAAAATATATCAAGAAATTCCAAACTTCTCTTGCTCCCCTATTCCAAAATTAGTCAAAACCTATAACCTTACATAGCAATTACAATTCAGTTCAAGCAAATCTTGCATTTCCATAACTCATTCTCAACTCATCAATAATTGTTTTTACAAAATCATTCAAAATTTCAGCAACGGTGCCAAGGACTTGATGTGAACTCAAGTTTTTCAGAAATACCTACAGCTCAACCACCCTTCTTGTGATCTTTCTCTTTTTTCTCTTTCAATTCTTTCTTTCTTTTTCCTATTCTTTTTCAAATGCTACCGTTGTTTGTTTGTTATTTTTCTCTTTCAATACTTTCTAGCAGCTTTTGTTTTCTCAATCTTTCTTTTCTTTTTTCTTTCTTTTCTTTCTCCTTTCCCTACTCAACCCAACTATTGATGCATGACTGAAAGTAACTAGTCATAATCTTTACACAAGTATTCTCTCTCAACATTTTCCTACATGGACTTTTATCCATTAAGAGCAATCAAAGATTTGGAAGAATTATTCAAACTCTCAGAAAGAAGTCATGGACAAAGTATGATAACAGGTTTTAAGAAAGAAATTAACAATTTAGGCTCAAAATAGGCACTAGGGATAATATAAAATAGGTAGGCTTGAAAAGCTCAAACTATCCAAAGAAGGCCTATTACCGTCATCCCTAAGTTAAATCATGAATGTCTTTCTTATTTTTCCTCGAGAGATATTTAAGTAAGTTCTAGAATGCTTAATGAATTTCAGTGGAAAAACAGGTTTAAGAACAATGTAAAGCATTTGATCTAGAACTACTTAGTCCAAGTGCGTGCAAAAAGTCATGCATAAGCTATAAATGATATAGAACATATGCTCTATGATCTATTACAAAGACATGCATTAAAAATACCTCTTGAAATCTCAAAGAAAATTAGAAAAATTTCGAAAAAAAAATTGCACTCAAAAGGTTCAAAGAAGAATGAAGCATAGAGGAATTCTCATTCTAACCACCCCTCCACACTTAAACTGGACATTGTTCTCAATGGCCAAATAAGTAGAGCAAGGAAATAGTGCCACGGGACAAAAAATAACGGGGAAAAGGGGAGAAAGAAAATATTTCCATACTTTGTTCTCAAAATCAAATTCTTTTTCAATTTCAAAATATTCCAAAGTAGCTCAATACTGAGCAAACACCAAGGTAATTGATAAAAATTTGGACAAAGTATATCACCAAACCACTCCCCTACACTTAAGTTGGACAAAGTCCTCATTGGCAAAAAATAAATACAAGAAAGCATCTCCAAAGGGACTAAAAATAATAATGGGTTAGAAAGTTTAAGTAATACTTCCCAAGTGCAATAATGCTCCAATAGGTATCCAAACTTGAGGTAAAGAGAAGGGCTTGTCCAAGAGGACTTTATTTCTATAAAATAAAATATAAATAAAAGCACAAGAAAAATAATAATAAATAAAAAATACCTAAATAAAAGAAAACAAACTAAAGAAAAAGACTAAAATAAAATAAAAATACAAAAAAAAAAAAAAAACTGTTAACACTCATCATGCTTCCTCATCAATCCTTTTGGAAAAGAGATTAAGGTCCAAGTAGGCATAATGAATGTAGAAAGAATGGAGGATTTTGAAAAATGGAAAGTTCATGAAAACGATTTATCTCAACAAAGAAAAACACATAAACCTCATTCTCTAACATTCCTTTAGACACATAAATATCTTTTTCAACATATGAGTGTACAGGGTATCTAACAGATGCATGAACTTTGAAATCACCAATTAACCCTTCAAAAGAAGTTTTTTACAAGTAAAATTCCCCTTCAAACTTAGTATTTGAGTTTTTAAAAATGGGATTGGGAAATTCTTACTTTTCAATACTTCTACAAATACCAAGTTACCTCCCTGAAATTGGGGTGAAGGGTAGAATCAACATCCTCAAAGGGTTTCTTAGAATGCATGATAAATCTAACTTCTTGAGGCATGTTAAACTCCATACATCATCAGTGGGACCATTGTTCTCTAAGGAGTGAGAGGAACCTAAGAAATTATGTGACAAAGAAATATTATCATTATGAGTACATAGAGTAGAATCAAATACCTCTCTTACCACATCATGCAATTGTCCTTCATAGCCTGTCTTTTTTTTTTTTTTCCATGATCAAGTGTACGGGCTAGCATGAACTCATGAGTCTCCTCAACAATCTTAACGAATCATTTCATTTGATCGCACAACCATTGGGAAGCTTCTTCATGCCCCTGAACAGATGAATTGGTATTAGTAACAAAAGATTTCACTAATGCTTCTAATAACGTCTTACTAAAAATATTACTATGAGCTTGTAATTTTACCAATACACTAATGTTCTTTTTCTTCTTTTTTTTTTTTGACAACTAAAAACTATCCTAATTGAATGCATGACCACGAATTCATAAATTAAATATTAAACTAAGATTAAAAATTTTAAATAAAGAAAAAAATAAATTCAGTTCGTCGAAAATATCATGTTAGCTAAAAGTCCAAACTTGAAAATAAGAAGAGTTAGTATTGACTCAAAATTATAGACGTAAAAATCATCCAATTTAAAATAAAAGGATTACACATATTCCACATTAACATTAGGTTAGTAAAATTAAATAACTAAATATACAGTATATACAAACATACAAAGACAAGTTAGTTATTATGAACATGTATTTATATATTTACAACATATAGTAAAATTAAAATACAATTATACAAACAACAAAATATGGCACTTCTTCATACAAGGAACATATATACATATTTACATATATACCTATTTACCTATTTACATATTTACATGGTTAAATCAACAAAATCCAAGCTTTCATGATATTATTCTCCGGCAACAGCTTAAAAAACTTGATGCGTATTTATTTGGGTATAAAAATCATATAAAAATAAGTATATTCCCAATCAAGTTTAAATTAAAATGTTAACCCCAAATTACACATATGGACAAATGTACTTATCATTAAACATAGCATATGGTTCAAACGAGTGTCGATCCTCAAGGAACAAGTATGCATTAATCCCTTTTCTTTCATTGTTTTACCGACTCAATAAAGTGAAAAAGAATAAAAAGGAAAATAAAATAAAATAATATATATATATATATATATATATATATATGTCAAGGATGGAGAATTATGTAACTCAAGCTATTATTTTGACAACATGATCTTAAAGTACTTAATTATTATCATAATTAATTCTTCGCTTGGCATCATGAAGGATTATGGTCGATTCACTTCTTTGGTCAATCCATGAAATTACTACCTTCTAGATAAATTAGCATCACATAGTCAGTCTCAATTAATTCATTCAAAAGATGCATTAAACACAATCCTTGATTAAATCTCCTTGGTGTAGCAAATTTAAATCATGAAATTAATCAATGAATCATTGGTTTGACAAGCATTAATTAACCTTTAATTACTCAATCCTCAGCAATTAAACCCCTTGGTCTAGTAAGTTAATAGCCAATAAATATGAAATCAATAAATTGAGACTATCATGAACCTCTTTGGTCTAGTAAGTTAATGAAAAGAAACAACTAATTAATCTCGTAATAAGCACAAGTAATTAAATACCAAGAATAATAATCCATTAATCAAAAGATAAAATAACTTTAAAAATCATGAATACCTGAAATAATGTCAAATTATAATAAAACAATTAATACATCATTATACAAGAAAAAGAAAACAAAGTAAAAGAAAGCACTCATAGACAAGCTTCTTTCTTCTTTCTTTGAAGGCCTTCTTGCATAATCCTCCTTGATTTGGTAGAATTCCTTCTTGATTTGAGTGATTTTCTATTTAGATCTATGAATTCCCCATTTCTCTTGTGTTTTCCATATATTTAGAGGCTTAGGAAGTGCCTAAATTCATTGGTGTAGGGTTTTTAGCCGACTAGAAGTAGGAAAATACTAAAACTCTATACATTACCAAAAATTGTGTACGAAAATCGAGGCACTACCTCAACATTAGGGCACAGCCGGCGCCGCTTCTGTTCTATTTTGCGACATTTTTGTCTTATTTTACCCCTGAAATCTGAAATAATGCACAATATACCTTTCCAAGGGTAAAATCTCAAATATGAAGGAATTTGACCAGTTATTGAACAAAATGTATCACAAAATAGTCTCAAATAACTAGTAAAAATATGATTAATTTAGGCCCTATCAATAACCTCTCTTTATTGCTTAGAATTTCTAGAAACCACAATAAACAATAGCCACCCCTAAGGGTTGTTTTACTTACTTCCTACTCTGTAAAATATAGGAATCTAACTTAAGTAATTTTAATCAACCAAAGTTCCTTTAGGCTAAGAAAATAACCAAAAATTTCTCTCTTCTCTCCCCCTAAATTTCAGCCACTATAGCACTCTAAAACATAGCCATAAACTTCTTCTATTCGTTGCACAATCTTGGCAAAACTAAGAAGAGCAAAAGCTGTCATTTTCCCCCTTGTTTGTTCAAGAGTCCAAAATAAGGTGTAATTCTTCCAAACATAAAAAAACCTAAACCGAACCTATTCCTTTTATCAAACCAGCATCAAAAAAACCCTAAACACCCTCTACTACCCAGAAATTCCAGCCACCAACCCTCCTCCACATCTCATCTAAAACAACACCAAAACTCCATCAAAGCTGAAAGCCAACTCTAAGGTAAGCAACTCCTCAACTCTTTATTGACTCATCTTTAATTCTTCTCATCTTCTTCTCTTAAATCTCGATCAAAAGGAACTGATTTACCCCTATCCCTCGTGACCTTCAAATTAAGGAAGCCAAAGGGGAACAATCGACTCTCTCCCTTGAGCGGACCCAAGCAACCCCCAACAGCACCACCTTTGCTCTTGTTGTACTGTCAAAGAGGTAATTGAGGTTTAACTCTTCTGATTTAGTTTAGGGTTGAATATATGGTGGGGACATTATGCATGAAGCCTAGCATGAAAGTATGATTTGATTAGATTGATGAGCTTGATGGTGTAATATAATGAACTAGGCATATATGGTGTCGAATATGGATAAAAATTGCTATGATGATCTAGATCTATTGTATGTTGTATAAAGATAAGATCTTTTGATGAAGTTAAGGTTAATATATGGAGTTAATGGAAATTGAGTAGGGAAGTCATTATGTCGATGGTTTGGTTTTTCTATAAGCATGTATAATAATGAGATGCATAATCATAGGACGCTATAGAGACAACTTAATGCATTAATTCATCTAGATGCTACGGATGAATTAGATGATTAATATGATCATAGGGATTCATGATGCATGAAAAGACGAGTGGATTCATATTTGGTTTCTAATTATAGAAACATGGATTCTAGATAAGGAAGAAAGTGAAAAAGAGATCAAGCATTGCTTTGGTTGATTATTGAGAATATTTAAGTAAGTCCCTGCATAACTATTTTGCTAAATATTATATGTTTGCAAGTCTTTTGTACAATGATATTGAAATGGTGTCAATATGATGATTGGCATGGTTATTGAAATGATGGTTGAAACATGATGAAATGATATTGTGGTATTTTGATACTTGGATTGAGAACGTGGATATTTTAATCTCTAAAGGATTTTAGTCATATCTCAACTTTTAAACTAAAAATGGTTTCTTTTCTTTTATCCCTAAAATGTTTTGGAAAGCTTGTTGTGAAAAACAACGTTTCACAAAGATAAGGTAATCAATGATTATGAAAACAAGGGAAATGATTCTACCCCTAAATGGGGAGCATTGAGTACTCAGTGGGGATCGGCTAGTGGTACTAGTCTTGGAGAGTTGGAGTGAGTCTTCTGGCAGACGACCACCTCAAAAAGATAAACTCTCCTTAAAAAGGTGACAATACTACTTAGTTAAGCCGGTGCGAGCTAGCATGTTGGTCTATGTGGACTTTATTCTTCTAGATTGGACAACCGGTGTGTTGGGTGTAGAGATGGAAGAGTATCTTACCCTAGTGAAAGGATCCTCCACTGCCCATTATTGAACGGTTACATTGAGATGTTATCATGATGGTAACCATGATTTGTATTATGATATTATTGATTAAATCATTGCTAATCCCTACTTAATGAACTTATGGTTTTGATGAATTGATGATTTATTGAGAACTGTTTTGGATATAATGAGCAGTGTTCCTCTGAATGACTATTTATTGATGAAAATTGACTTGTAAACGTATTTTGTAGTTTCGATAAACCTATATGCACGAAATGTTTAAATATGACATTTGCACACATAGGACTTACTAAGATTCCAATCTCATACTGTTTTATATTATGTTTTCAGGAGAGTACTTTTATTGAGTAGGTTGAAGGATTAAGATATGATCGTTCAGTTTATTTTATTTTGCTTTGTATTTCTTTTGAGAGACGATTGTTAGTTTCTAAAATTCAGACTTGTAATTTTTTTATTTTAGATGTAATAAGATTATCGTTTTATTTTATTTAGTTATTTTTTTGGTACCTCGTTATAAAGACCTTTGGTTCATTGGACGGGATAACATCTCCACCCTATTTGGGTACATAGGTAGTGGGGTGTTACAAGTGGTATCAGAGCTTAGGTTTAGGCAATTGACTTTATTGAATAACACCTAAACCCTAGGAATTGAGATTTGTTGAATAGTACTTGAATACTAGGAATTGAGATTTAGTTTTGACTTTTCTATGTCTTATTTATAGGATGACTAGAAGATCCGTAGCTGTGACCAGAGATTGGACTTTTATATGTGGTCTTGCCAGTAGTAGAGCATCTAGCCCTATTTCTATACCGGATTCATCATCATCTGATTCGAAGACAGAACCCAAGGGTGGATGGTTTTTTAGTGAAGATGAGGTAGACCATGAGTCACCTATGATGGAAGACTTTGGAGTAGAGGATGAACCTGAGGACCCAATATTTGAGATGCCTGCACTTGAGGAAGAAGGGGATATGGTTAGGTATGAGGGAGATGATGAGAGGGAGATAGAAAAGATAGAGAGATTGGTGATAGGAGTGAAATGAATTGGAAGGACTTGGGATTGAGGGGGAGATAGGTGAGCTCGAGGGCGAGGGTGGAGCAGAAGTGATTGAGGAGGAGGATAGGATTGATAACCCTGCGATCTTGTTAATAGAGGAAAGAATCCTAAAACTTCTAGGAAGTGAGTCATATAAGTCAAAATTTGGGAGACTTAAAAGTGCATTGATGGTAGTTATGGAGAAACTTAGGGATGCGGAATTGAGGGCCAAGCTAAGGGTAGAGATATTGAGGTGCTCATGTTGGGCTAGCTTAGGAAGAAGCCCAAATCATTTGGTTTCTCAAGAGATTGCATGATAGATCACCCAACAGCAGTGTAGGATGGCTAGTGGAACATTCTTCTAAGACTTTTGAGGATTCCAGTGACTTTAGTGATGCTTAGGGTTATAGGACCTTTAGTGTTTATACTTTTATTTTTATGAAAAGATGTTCGTTTATTTATTTGATGTAGAATTTATTCTTTGCTTCAAATTTTGTTTAGCCAGAATAAAAAAAGTACCTAGTAGGATACTCCTTTATTTTGTACCAAGTTAGATTTGGTTAATAAAAGCATGATTTTATTAATTTCTCTACTCTATTTGGAGCATTATTTACAAAATTTATTTTCCATCGAATTGCAAGCTATTTTAAATCTATAAGCTACTCAATTATATGTCATGGACTTTTCCCCTGATAAACCTTATGATGGGTACGATATGGTAGTAGATGGCAGATGGATGTGAGTAGAGTGGTGCAAGGGTGTGATATTATGGCTGGGAAAGAGATTTTGAAGGTGGATCTCAAAATCCTACCTATGGATGATTTTGATCTAATTCTGAGTATAGATTGGTTATTGAAACATGAAGCAAGAGTAGATTGCAAGATTAAGATGCTGTAGTTCATTAGACCCAGATGTGATGTGTTAGAGTTTAACGGGAAAAAGGTGAAAGAGTTAAAATTTTTGATAGCGGAAATGAAGGTGCGGAAGATGCTGAAGAAGGGTTGTGTAGGATATTTGGCTTACTTAATCAATAAGCCAAATGATAAATATTCCTTGGAAAAGACCGAGGTGGTGAAGGACTTCGCAGATGTATTCTTGACTAAACTCACTTCTCTTCCACCTCCATGGGAAGTCAAGTTCACTATTAATCTAGTTCCTGGAGCTGAACCAGTATCGAAGACTTCCTATCAGATGGCACCCGCGGAATTGAAGGAGTTGAAGGAACAGTTGGAGGAATTAGTTAAGCAAGGGTATATAAGACCAAGTACTTCACCTTGGGGAGCCCCAGTGTTGTTCGTAAAGAAGAAAGATGGGACGTTGAGGTTGTGTATAGACTATAGAATGTTGAATAACCTCACTATTAAGAATAAATATCCGTTGCCTCTAATTGATGAGTTGTTTGATCAGTTGCAAGGTTTTTGTTGCTTTTCCAAGTTGGATCTCCAGCAAGGTTATTATCAAGTGCGAATTAAGAAGGAGGATATTCCCAAAATAGCCTTCAACACTAGATATGGGCACTACGAGTTTGTAATGATGTTGTTTGGAGTAACCAATGCACCCGCTATCTTCATGGATCTTATGCACAGAGATTTCTAGTCGTACTTGGATAAGTTCACAGTGGTGTTTATCGACGATATTTTGATCTACTCTAAAAGTCCCATGGAGCATGCTGAGCATCTAAAGTTGGTGCTGGAGAAGTTGAGGGAGCATAAGCTCTATGCTAAATTTAGCAAATGTGAGTTTTGGTTAGATTCGGTGGCATTTCTCAGTCATGTGATATGCAAAGTTGGAATTAAGATGGATCTAGCCAAAGTCGAAGCTGTCTCAAATTAGAAACAAACGGAGAGTATAATTGAGATTTGAAGTTTTCTTGGATTGGATGGGTACTATCGTCGATTTATCAAGAACTTTTCTATATTGGCTACACCGATGACCTAACTGCTTACGAAGGACATACTGTATGTCTAGAGCGATAAGTGTGAGAAAAGTTTTTAGGAGCTTAAGAAAAGATTGATGACTGCACCGGTATTGAGTTTACCTGAGGAAGGTAAACCCTATTCCTTGTACACGGACACCTCTAAGGAAGGACTAGGGGCAGTGTTGATGCAAGATAGGAAAGTTATCACCTATGCATCAAGGAAGCTGAAGCCGCACGATGTTAACTATCCAACACATGACTTAGAGTTGGCGGCGATAGTGTTTACTTTGAAGAAATGACGACATTATCTATATAGAACGGAGTATCAAGTCTTCATAGATCATAAGAGTTTGAAGTATATCTTTACCCAAAAGGACTTGAATCTAAGGCAGAGAAGATGGATGGAGTTTTTGGAAGAATATAAGTTTTCAATTAACTACAACCTGAGGAAGGCTAAACTGGTAGTTGATACGCTGAGTTGCAAAGTGAGGATGGCTAGTATAAGGGTCCAAGGAGTCCAAATATTACAAGAACTCTTGGAGCGAAAGACAAAAGTAGGAGAAGGAAAGATTAGCTTGTGCAACCTAAGCTGAGGCAAGAGATTAGTGATATGCAGCGAAGTAACCAAGACTTTCAAACTTTTAAAGAAAAGGAAATCAAAAGAGGAAATAAGGAATTTTGAACTGAAAAAGCTGGAGTGTTGTATTTTTGAGAATGGATATGTGTACCAGATGACCTGTTATTAAAGAGAAAGATATTGGATGAGGCTCACAAGAGCAAGTATACTATTCATCCTGGAGAAGTGAAGAAGTACTAAGATTTGAAGAAGGCTTACTGGTGACCGAGGATGAAAAAGGGATGTGGTGCAATACGTCTCTACTTTTTTGACATGTCAGAAAGTAAAGGCAGAGTATAAGAAAGCAATTGGGTTACTACAAACATTGCCTATTCCCGAGTGGAAGTGGTAGGAAGTGATGATGGAATTTGTTATCGGACTACCGATGTCGAAGACTTTGAAGGATGCCGTTTGGGTTGTGGTTGATAGATTGACCAAGACTGCTCATTTTATTTCAGTAAATGTTAAGGATTCCATAGAGAAGCTAGCTAAGACTTATATTCGAGAAGTGGCTAGATTGCATGGTGTACCATCGAGTATTGTATTCGATAGGGATCCTAAGTTTACCTCAAAGTTTTAGACCAAGTTTTAAGAGTCGATAGGAATGACTCTTAAACTTAGTACTTCTACTCACGCACAGGCTAATGGACAGTTCGAAAGAGTTATCCAGATATTAGAGGATATTCTTAGGTCTTGTGTATTGGACTTTAGAGATAAGTGGTTAGATTGTATACCCTATGCTGAGTTAGCATACAACAACAGTAATCAAGCGTCGATTGGAATGACACCCTATGAAGCGTTATATGGACGGAAGTGTTAAGTACCATTGTACTGGGTTTGGACTAAAGATGGATAAATTAGCAAGACTGGAGAGGTGAATATTAAAATGATGGCAGATAAAGTAAAGATGATAAGAGAGAGACTGAAAGCAGTGTAGAGCCGACAGAAGATTTATGATTAGAAGAAGAGAACTAGAGTTTCAACTAGAAGATTAGACTTTTTTGAAGATAGCGCCTGGCAGGGGGATTCGGAAGCATCTAAAGTGGGAAAGTTGAGTCTTAGATATTTAGGACCATTTTCGGTGATCTAGAAGATAGGACGTGTAGCAAATTGATTGGAGTTGCCGGAAGGGTTGGCAGGAATTCATGATGTGTTCCATGTATCTCAGTTGAAGAAATACAACCCTGATCTGGAGCATGTATTGAATGAGGAGCCATTAATTCTACAGCTTGACCTAAGCTACGTCGAGAAGCCAATTAAAGTTCTAGATCACAGTGTCAAGATTTTAAGGAATATACAGACACCTACGGTGAAAATTTTGTGTAATCATCATGTACTCAAGACGCCACATGGGAAACTGAATATTGGGTGAAGAAGAAATATCCAAATTTGCTCTAAAGGTATAATGCACTGAATTTCAAGATGAAATTCTCGTAAAAGGGAGATTATGTAATACCCCATCTTAAACTACCCTTAGTTTATGGGAAAGTCATGCATAGCATAGCCTATTATATTTTATTTGATAAATGTGAACTATTTTTGTGAAGCCTATGTAATTTATGTGCTAGATGTTTCATTGAGTTAGTTTTTTTGGATATAGTTGTGTTATATGAGGTGGTAGAGTTTTTGATTTTGTGGAGTAGAAGTTAATGAAAGAAGAATGAAGTGAGTTGAATTAGATTTATGGGAATTTATTTAATGAATATTAACACAAGAATTATTGTGAAATAGTGGTTAGAGCTTAGTGTGTATTCTTTGGTGACTTGAGTTCGAATCTCAATTCTTGCAAACCTTTTCCTTGTTATTTCTAACTAGACTATTTTTCCCTATTTTTTCCCCCTCTTGGCCGAAACCCTAGAGCTACCGCCTTCTTGTTTTCCCCTTCCTAAAATATAGGAATGTGATTATTTTGAGGGTTGCTAAAAAGGAATTATGGTAACTTAAATTCCTAATATTCTGTACTTAATATTTTATTCCAACCTTTTAGGAAGTTAAATATGCCAGCATCTAGAATTTCCTAAAGCTCTTACTCAAAGGATTTATTATGGAAAGAAAAAGATAGAAGCCTTGATTTTGGAAACTAGATTTTATCACCCAAAAATAATTATGCCTTAATTAATTATTTTTGCCTAAGATAAATTAGGATATTAACTAAATTATTTCTTGGATTAATAACTTATCTTCATTGCTTAAAATTTCTAGAAACAACAATAAACCTTGGCTGCCACTAAGGGTTGTTTTAATTACTCTCCAACTCTCTAAAATATAGGAATCTACCCTAAGTAATTTTAATCAACCAAAGATCCTTTAGGCTAAGAAAATAACCAGAAATTTCTCAATTCTCTCCTCCCAAATTTCAGCCACTATAGCACCCTAAAACATAGCCATAAACTCCTTCTATTCATTGCACAATATCGGCTAAACCAAGAAGAGCAAAAGCTTTCATTTTTTCCTTGTTTATTCAAAAGTCTAAAACAAGGTGTAATTCTTCCAAACATCAAAACACCTAAACCTAACCTATTCCCTTCATCAAACTAGCCTCAAACAAACCCTAAACACCCTCTACTACCCAGAAATTCCAGCCGCCAACCCTCCTCCACATCTCGGCCAAAACAACAACAAAACTCCATCAAAGCTGAAAGCCAACTCTAAGGTAAGCAACTCCTCAAATCTTCATCAACTCCTCTTCAATTATTCTCATCATCTTCTCCTAAATCTTGATCAAAAGGGACTGATTTACCCCTATCCCTCGTGACCTTCAAACTAAGGAAGCCAAAGGGGAACAATCTACTCTCTCCCTCAAGCGGACCTAAGCAACCACCAAAGGCACCACATTTGCTCTTGTTGTACCATCAAAGAGGTAATTGATACCTAACTCTTCTGATTTAGATTAAGGTTGAATATATGGTGGGGACATTATGCATGAAGCCTAGTATGAAAGCATGATTTGATTAGATTGATAAGCTTGATCGTGTAATATAATAAACTAGGTATATATGGTTTCAAATATGGATAAAAATTGCTATGATGAACTAGATCTATTGTATGTTGAATAAAGATGAGATCTTTTGATGAAGTTAGGGTTAATATATGGAGTTAATGGAAATTGAGTAGGGAATTCATTATGTTGATGGTTTGGTTTGTCTATAAGCATACATAATGATGAGATGCATAATCATGGGAGGCTATATATATGACTTAATGCATTAATCCATCTAGATGCCATGGATGAATTAGATGATTAATGTGATCATAGAGATTCATGATGCATGAAAAGATGAGTGGATTCATAGTTGGTTTCTAATTATAGAAACATGGATTCTAGATAAGGAAGAAAGTGAAAAAGAGATCAAGCATTACTTTGATTGATTATTGAGAATATCCAAGTAAGTCCTTGCATAACTATTTTTCTAAATATTATATGTTTGCAAGTTTTTTGTACAATGATATTGAAATGGTGTTAATATGATGATTGGTATGATGATTGAAATAATGGTTGAAACATGATGAAATGATATTGTGGTATTTTTGACACTTATATTGAGAACGTGGATATTTTAATCTCTAAAGGATTTTAGTCAAATCTCAACTTTCAAACTAAAAATGGTTTCTTTTCCTTTATCCCTAAAACGTTTTGGAAAGCTTGTTATGAAAAATCACGTTTTACAAAGACAAGGTAATCAATGATTGTGAAAACAAGGGAAATGATTCTACCCCTAAATGGGGATAGTTGAGTACTCAGTAGGGGTAGGCTAGTGGTACTAGTCTTGGAGAGTTGGAAAAGTCTTTTGGTAGACGGCCACCTCTAGAAGATAAACTTTGTTTAAAGAGGCGACAGTACTACTTAGTTAGGCTAGTCCGAGCTAGCATGTTGGTCCATGTGGACTTTATTCTTTTAGATTGGACAACCAGTGTGTTGGGTGTAGAAATAGAGGATTATCTCACCTTAGTGGAAGGATCTCCCACTGCCTATTGTTGAACTGTTACATTGGGACGCTATCATGGTGTAACCATGATATGGATTATAATATTATTGATTGAATCATTACTAATACCTACTTAATGAACTTATGGTTTTGATGAGTTGATGATTTATTGAGCACTATTTTGGATATGATGAGCAGTGTTCCTCTGAATGACTATTTATTGATGAAAATTGACTTGCAAATGTATTTTGTGGTTTCGATAAACTTGTTTGCATGAAATGTTTAAATGTGACATTCTCACACATGAGACTTACTAAGATTCCAATCTCACACTATTTTATATCAAGTTTTCAAGGGAGTACTTTTATTGAGCAGGTTGAAGGATTAAGAGATGATCGTTTAGTTTATTTTATTTTGCTTTGTATTTCTTTTGAGAGATGATTGTTAATTTCTAAATTTCAGACTTGCAAGTTTTCATTTTAGATGTAACAAGGTTATCGTTTTATTTTATTTAGTCGTTTTCCTTTTGTATCTTATTATAAAGATCCCTAGTCCATTGGACGGGGCAACATCCCCACCCTATTTGGGTATGTAAGTAGTTGAGTGTTACAAAGGGAATGTTGGGTTGGTAGAAAAATCAAAGAACAATTTTTCCTAACCAAAACTACACAGACCCCTGAAGATAAATTTATACTATGCACTCATACCAGACATTTTTCTATCCAAATAATTAACAAAATCCGACAGTAGTTATTTTTGGGAAACCAATGTTCAGATTATGCTTAAAAAAAAAAAAGAAGAGCTCTGTTTTATAGCTCTGGCTAATTCCCGCAACATATTAGCAAAAATTTAGAAAAGTTTTCGACTTACCAACTATCTCTGTCATTTTCTTCCGATAGTATTCGACTCTTATAACCCTTCTTTGGCAAAATAAAGTTCCTCCTTTCATCAAGTAGCCATCTGCCTGATGCAGTACTATAGAGCAGAGGCTTCCTAATGGCCTGGTGAAGCCAAGGACAATGCCACTCAATTACCTAACTCCGGTGCCACTCAACCCAACTCCAACACTAACCTCCTACTCACAATCGAGTGTTCAACTAGTACAGTGATAATGGTGGAAATTTAATGGCAGACAACCTAACTCTGGCGCCAATCTCACACTCACAATCGGGTGTACATCAAAGTTGAAAAAAAGAAACTGGGGACTTAGAGGAGAAAAAGAAACTGGCGATCGAGAAGGGTTTTGATGTGAAGGAGAAATTAATCATATATTGAAGTGGATTTTAGCCTAAAACTCGTGCATTTTTTGAGAAAACTCCAAAAAGCCACGCCTTTTCTTAGTTACAAGGACAAAGTGTCATGAAAGATTATAGAATCTTTCATGACATAGCCATTTGTCATAATAGAATATAAGTTTAATCTAACTTAATAAAATGACGTCATTTTTATTTTTTTATAATGACATGATGTTAGTGTTATACCCTAGAGGCAATCACTTGTACGTTGTATATGACACATTTTATTTAATAAAATGCATTATTTATCTTACAGTTTCTTTTGTTTACTTTTGTGTAATATAGCTGTTAGATAAAGTCACTAGTACAACACTGTATTAAGAAAATCATGATAGAGATCATGATATGAGATTCCTACTACACTGTATAGTGTTAGTACTTAAATAGTCCCTAGTCGTAGTATTAATGAGATAGGATATCATTAATGCGTTAAGATTAGCATGTGTTAGACTTACTGATTCGATCAAGCGGTGTTTCTCATATCCGTGAGTATTGAGATACTCAAAGTTAACACGTGGACCTAGTTATGAGATAATCACATGGATAACTATTTAGTGTCAGTGATATAAGCTCAATATGGTAAACATCAAGTATCCTTAGACTTGAGATCTCCAAGGTACTTTGTTTGCTGAACATTGTGCTTTGATTCCAATCTTTGGAGCCAGATCGAGGGCCGCCTATGGGATGGATATTAGGTATATTATGAGGTAAACGAAAGTAGTTGAGAGGGTCAATAAAGGATTTACCACTCCTAATAGTAGGGGCGAATATCTCATGGCCACTTGTACGAAGCGGAGTCTTATCATCTCCCCCTCCTTGGAAATGATTCGTCTCCAAGTCATTGCCATCATCTACATCAAAGGGAGAGAGGTCACTAACATTAAAAGTGGAGCTAACAAGATACTCGCTAGGTAAATCTATCTTATAAGAGTTATCTCCAACTTTGGCGAGAACTTGAAATAGACCATCCCTTCTTGGATCTAGTTTGCTCCATCATTGAGTGAGAAATCACTCATTGCGAAGGTGCACCCATGCCCAATCGCCCCACTCAAATGACACATTTTTCCTTCCTTGATTATGCTTATGGGTGATCTCTTCATTTTTTTTTCAATGGTTGCTTTCCCCTTCTCGTGGAGTGCCTTTACCATTTTCGCCTTCTTAGCTCCATCGAGGTTCATCCGTTCACCTATAGTCAAGGGAACTAAATCTAAAGGAGTTAGAGGATTAAAACCATACACAATTTCAAAAGGAGAATAAGAAGTGGTAGGGTGAATAGCCCTATTGTAAGCAAACTCAACGTGTGGCAAGCATTCCTTCTAATTTTTCAAGTTCTTCTTAATTATGGTCCACAAGAGTTGGGTGAGTGTTTGGTTGACCACATCCGTTTGTCCGTCCATTTGAGGATGACAAGCTGTGGAAAACAAGAGATTAGTACAAAGTTTGTTCCATAATACTCTCCAAAAGTGGCTAAGGAATTTAGTATCCCTATCCGAGACAATAGTCATTGGAATCCCGTGCATTCTCACCAGTTCCTTAAAGAATAAATTTGCAATATAGGACGTATCATTAGTCTTGAAACAAGCCACAAAATGAGCCGTTTTGGAGAATCGATCAACAATCACAAATATAGAGTCCTTACCCCCCTTGGACCTAGGCAATTCTAAGATGAAGTCTATTGAAATATCAATCCAAGGCACATTAGGTGTGGGCAAAGGAGTATAAAAACCATGTGGAAGAGATCTAGACTTAGCTCGTCTATAAATAATGCATTGAGAACAATGTTTCTCCATATCCTTTCTCATTTTTTTGCCAAAAGAAATGTTCCTTAAGGATGCCTAAGGTTTTTGCAATACCAAAATGCCCCATTAGTCCCCCACTATGGGCCTCCTTAACTAGCAACTCCCTAATAGAACCTTTTGGTACACAAAGCCTTGCCTCCCTAATTAAGAAACTATCATGCCTATAATATTTAGCAAATGCACATTTCTCACAAGTATGGAAAATATCCCCAAAGTCCTTATCATCAACATACAATTCTTTCACAAGTTCAAAACCAAGAAGTTTAGCATCCAAAAAGTTTAGTAGTGCATATCTTCGAGATAGTGTATCCGCTACCACATTTTCCTTACCTTTCCTGTATTGAATGACATAAGGAAATGTCCCAATAAACTCCATCCACCTTGCATGCCTCTTGTTCAAATTTTGTTGGCTTTTGAGGTGTTTAAGGGTCTCATAATCCGTATAAATAAAAAATTCTCTTGGTAAAAGGTAGTGTTGCTAATATTCTACAGTCCTTACTAAGGAAAAAAGCTCTTTGTCATAGGTAGAGTAATTGAAGGTCGCCCCAGACAATTTCTCACTAAAGTATGCAATGAGTTTTCTATCTTGGGTCAAGACTGCATCTATTCCCATCCCACTTGCATCACACTCTATCTCAAATGCCTTCTTAAAGTTAGGAAGAATAAGAATTGGAGCTTGGCTCAATTTATCTTTGAGGGTTTGAAAGGCTTGTTGTTGGACTTTCTCCCACCTAAATCCCACATTTTTCTTTACCACTTTGGTTAAAGGGGCCGCTATGGTGCTGAAATTTTGGATGAACCTCCTATAGAAGCTAGGTAGCCCATAAAAACTACGGATTTGGGTAATGATGGTAGGGGTGGGCCAATCTTGGATGGCTTTTACTTTTCCTTCATCAACCTCAATCCATTTGTCACTCAAAATATACATAAGGAATGTAATCCTCTCCAAACAAAAAGAGCACTTCTTAAGGTTAGCATACAATCTCTCCTTTTGGAGGGCAACAAGCACACTTTGAACATGATTCAAATGATTCACATATGATTTGCTATAGATTAATATATCATCAAAGTACACAACAACAAATTTTCCAATGAATTCCCTCAAAAATTGGTGCATTAATCACATGAAAGTACTAGGAGCATTAGACAATCCAAATGGCAGGACAAGCCACTCATACAACCCTTGTCTGGTTTTAAAAGCCATTTTCCATTCATCCCATTATCTTATTCTAATTTGGTGGTAATCGGATTTGAAATCAATTTTAGAGAAAATGCATGCACCAAATAGCTCATCAAGCAAGTCATCTAGCCTAGGAATGGGATAGCGGTACTTTACTGTGATGTTGTTGATAGCGCGACAATCCACGCACATATGCCATATCCCATCCTTTTTGGGCACCAAGAGAATCGGAACTGCACATGGGCTTAGGCACTCTCTCGTATGTCCCTTCTCAAGTAATGTCTCTACTTGCTTTTGCAATTCCTTAGACTCCTCTGGATTGCTTCTATATGCCGGTTGATTGGGGATGACGACTCCGGACACAAAGTCGATTTGATGCTCAATCCCTCTTATGGGTGGTAGTCCTCTGGACACCTCATTTGGAAAAACGTCTTCAAATTCTTGAAGAATAGCTGCAATTTCATTAGGCAAAGATAATGTAGAATCATTAGTAGAAATATAAGAATCTTTGCATAAAAGAAGAATAATCGTTTTGTTAGCTTCTATAGCCTCTATGACTTCACCTTCTTTTGCAAAGTAATTCACTCTTCTTTTACCTCCCCTCTCTTGTCCATACTCACTCATATTCTTGATCGTCAACGGTACTTGTTTGTCCATCCTCTCTCAACTCTTTTTTCTTCCTCTTTTGTTCTTTCCTCTCAATTTCTTATTTTTGTTTGACATTTTGCGCTCCATTCTTTTTTTCTTTCTCTTTCATGATTTTTTGATATTTGTTCACCTCATTGGGGGCCATGGGGGTGAGGGTAAACTTAGTTCCCTCCTTGAGTAGGGAATAAATATTCTTCCTCCTATCATACTTTACATGCCTATCGTATTGCCAAGGCCTCCCTAGGAGCAAGTAACCCGCTTGCATGGGTACCACATCACATAGCACATCATTTTTGTACTTTCATATCTCAAAAGACACCAAAATTTATTTGTTTACTCTTAATTCCCCGCTATCGTTCAACCATTGTAATTTGTAGGGCTTGGGGTTGTTTAATCCATCTCATGTCCAATTCTTTAACTAAGTTTGCACTAATCACATTAGTGCAACTCCCACTATCTACAATGACACCACAAGGGATCTTGTTGATTAGACACTTAGTGTAGAAAATGTTCTCTCTTTGTTGGTGATCTTGGCTTTCAATGGCTTGTGAATTTAATGACCTTCTTGTGACTCCCACCAAAGAGTATTCTTGACCAACAACTTCCCATTCATCACTTTCCTCATCCCCATTTCCCTCTTGGTCTCCTTGGTACTTTTCTCCCTCTTCTTCTTTGTCAGTAAAAACCTCACCATAGGGATTAGTATACATCGTTCTCTTGCTTGGACACTCATGGGAAGTATGTCCATATCCAAGGCACTTAAAACACTTGATATTCCTATTCCTTTGTGGCCTCTCTATGGCTTTTCCATTGTCCTTGTTCCAACCTTCTTTAGGTTTCCAATCCTTTCTAGGTTTCCAACTCTCCCTTGGTTTGTTGAAGTCCCTTGGGAATGGCTTAGGGGCTTTATCCTTCTTAATTGGCATCTTGCTAGTAGTGTTGGGGTTGGGAAGTGGTGGTTTAGTAAATGCCCTTCTCTTTAATTGCCTCTCAATCTTCATAGCGGCATGTACCATATTTTCCAATCGTTTATAGGGGTGCAATTCTACCAAATTGGCAACTTCCCTATTTAATTCTCCCTAGAACTTTACCCTTGTTGCCCTAGAATCCTCATTAATTTGAGCTCTCATCAACATTACTTCCATCTTTTTAGTAATCTTCCACACTCTTATTCCCTTGCTTGAGTGATTGGAGCCTTTGGTAAAGATCATTGTAGTAATGGTGTGGTATAAACCTAGCTCTCATCATATTTTTCAACAAATTCCAACTAGCCACGGTTTTCACTCCCATTTGTCTCATTTGTGCACTAACTTGCTCCCACCAAACCAAAGCATACTCCGAAAATCCCAAGATAGTCAACCTCACATTTGACCTCTCACTATAGGTATGATGATAGAGCCTAAATTTGTCATATATTTTATAGTTATTCGAGGCTATTTTGTGATACACTTTGTTCAATAATTGGTCATATTCCTTCAATTTGAGATTTTTCCCTTAGAAAGGTATTTTGTGTATTATTTCAGATTTTAGAGGTAAAATAAGATAAAAACGTCACAAAACAGAACATAGGCGATGCCGAACAGGACAGAGGAATCGGCGCCGGCCATGTGCTGTTGGCACACACTTCGAGGTAATAAAAATTCAGTGAAATGGAGCGAAATAGAACAGAACCAGCATCGGTTGTGATGCTAGAGGTGGCGCCGACTGCATTCTGGAAGGGTTACGCAAAAATCAAGAAAAATCGACGAACAACTGGAGAAATAGAACACAATCGGCGTCGGCCCTAGCTTAGATAGGCGGCGCCGGCTGTGACCCGATGTTAATGCGGTGCCTTGATTTTCACACGCATTTTTTGACAATCTGCAGAGTTTTCGTATTTTTCTACTTTTAGTCGGCTAAACAACCCTACACCAACGAATTTAGACACTTCCTAAACTTATAAATAGAGGGAAAACACAAGGAAAAAGAAAGAATTTATGGATCTAAACTTCAAATCACTCAAATCAAGGAGGAATTTTGCCAATTCAAAGAGGGTTGTGCAAGAAGGTCTACAAAGGAAAAAGAAGGAGGCTTGTCTATGAGTGTTTTCTTTTACTTTGTTTTCTTTTTCTTGAACAATAATGTATTAATTGTTTTGTTGTAATTTGACATTATTTTAGGTATTCACGATTTTTAGAGTTACTTTGATCTTTTGATTAAGTGATTGTTATTCTTGGTATTAAATTACTTATACTTATTACGAAATTAATTAATTGGTTCTTTCTATTAACTTACTGAGACCAAATAGGTTGATGGTAGTTTCAATTTATTAATTTCATATTTGTTGTCTATTAACTCACTGAGACCAAGGGGATTAATTAATGAGGACTAGGTAATTAAATGTTAATTGATGTCTGCCGAGACCAAGGATTCATTGGTTAGCTTCATGTTTTAAGTTTGCCGAGATCAAGGAAATTTAATCAGGGATTGTGTTTAATGATTCTTTTGGATGAATTAGTTGAGATGAGACCAACTAATGCTAATTTATCGAGAAGATAGTGATTTCATGGATTGAAAAAGAAGTGAATCTATCTTAATCCTTCATGATGCCACAAGAATAATTAGTTATGATAATGATTAAGTACTGTAAGATCATGTTTGTCAGAACAATGGGTTAAGTTACATAATTCTCCATCATTGACATGTATATATTATTTTATTTTGTTTTGTTTTCCTTTTTATTTCTTTTTTACTTTATTGAGTTAGTTAAACAATGAAAGAAAAGTGATTAATGCATACTTGTTCCTTGATGATCGACACTCGTTTGAACTCTATGCTATGTTAATGATGAGTACGCTTACTCATATGTGTAATTTGGGGTTAACGTTTTAATGTAAACTTGATTGGGAATGTGATTATTTTTATATAATTTTTATACCCAAATCCATACGCATCAAGTTTTTGGCGTCGTTGCCGAGGAACAATATCATGAAAGCTTGGATTTTATTGATTTAACCATGTGAATATTTAAATAGGTAAATATGTACAATTGTTCTTTTCACATAAAGGTGCCATCTTTTGTATATTTTGTATCTTGTATCTTTGTAATCTTACTTACTAACTTTGACTATGTTAATGTGACTATGTTAATTTGACTAACATGTTCTTGTAATTTTATTTGAGTTGTGAATTCCGTTATCTGACTTTCATTTTGTCTTTTCTAAGTGTTATCCTTGGTACATGACCCAAAAATCTGAAGGCGAGATAGTCGATTTTAATCCCGAAATCGAAAGGACACTATCAAAAATCCGTCAGACAATCCAAAGGAACTTGGTCACAAACTTGGATGGTGCTCAAAATAGTAATGCTGGAAACAACAGGAGGGTTATGGATGACTTTGTGAAACCAGCAATCTTGGGCACAAACTCGAGTATCACTAGACCTAGGGTGGATGCAAATAATTTTGAAATAAAGCCTAATATTATCCAGATGGTCCAAAATATGGTCCAATTCGATAGGCTACCTAAAGAAAATCCTAATGCCTACTTAGCCAGTTTCCTTGAAATCTGTGATACCTTCAAAATGAATGGTGTTTCGAAGGATGCTATCAAGCTAAGAGATTTTCAAATCTTGGTTAAAGTCTTTACCTACAGGTTCCATCACTACTTGGAATGCCCTAGCTGAAAAGTTTCTTGCCAAATATTTCCTTCCAACTAGGATAGCCAAACCTAGAAACAAGACATTTGCTTTCCAACAATCAAATTCAGAACCTTTGTATGAAAGTTGGGAGAGGTTCAAGGAGATGCTGAGAAAGTGCCCACACCATGGATTTGAGCTAGGAATGCAGATGCTCATATTTTTGGATGGCCTTACATTCGCAACACGACAAGTGGTGGACTCTTCTGCAGGGGGTTCCATCAATCATAAGACCCCGGAACAGGTATTTGATCTTATTGAGAACTTGACTTCTAATAACTATTCTTGGGGAAGTGCAAGGTCTAAAGCTCATGTGCAAGAAGTGCACAAAGTGGATGTTGTGGCAGCTTTAGAGGCTAAGATGGAAGCGTTAACTCAAAAGATGGAACAAATGGTGATATCTATATTCTTGTTCCATTGCCTACTTAAAGTCTATGCTCACCCTTACTGAGTCTCCTTATCCTTCTGAACCCCTGCAAAGAGTTATAGACAAGGTTAGTGGCTCCAGAATCAACTATCCATGAGGATGTTGATCTAACCATCAAAATAGACTCCAAGTATAGAGCAATACCTAAATGAGACTTGGCTAAGAAGTCCGGACAATCTTTCTTTCAATATCCCTTCTTTTCACACTTGAAACATTTTCCTTTGGGCTACCCGTTGGGCTTGGCCAGACCAGATGCTTTGGGCTGGGCCCTTGCGTTATTCTGGACCTTTTTCTTCTCAAAATTTCTTAGGCTTTGCCTTAATTCTAGAAGAAGAAGCAGAATGACAGGCCAAAACCATTAACACGGGCTTCATGATTTTCTCTGCTGCCTGGAGCTCTTTTAAAAGCTCCGTGAGATTCATATCCAACTTGTTTATGTCGTAGCTCAACTTGAACTGAAAATATGAATCAGGCGAATTTTTAAGAACCATGTCAATTTGGCTTTTAGGATCTATTATTGCGCCCACCTCGACCTTCTTAAAGTAAGCTATCATCTTAAGCAAATGCTCTCGAACAAATGCCCCTCCGTTATCCTAGTGTTCATGATTGCCCTAAGAGCTTCTTGCCTTGTAGGCTGGCTCTTATTAGCAAACATGGTATGCAATGACAAATCCATGTCTTACGCAGTGGCTATGTGCTTATGCTTAGATTAGAGTACACTACACATGGAAGCCAACATGTAGCATTTAGCCATCTCATTAGCTTTCGTCCATGCCTTTGTGGCTTCTCACTCCTGATCAATGGATTCTTCCCTAATCTCAGGATAGGGATCTATAAGAATGTACTTGTATACCCCGGCAGTAAGTACTATGTTCAGGTTCCTTTTCCAGTTCACTTAATTTGGGCCTGTCAACTTATTCTCTTCGAGAATGATTGACAATGGAGTGAAACCTGAAATTTCTAAAATATTGCAAAAAAACATTCATTTAGTTTGCAAGAAATATATTGCACATTCTTTATATTATTTCTTTGATAATAGATAACTCTTAAAACCATTATTAATAATATAAATAGTTTGGTTCTAAAAAAAGCTAACAGAGCTTCGTAGGAAGGTTACTAGCATCCTAAGTTAAGTGTATAACCATCATGAATATAAACTTCCTAAAATAGGTAAGGGTCTAGAAAAAGTTCCATCGATAGGATGGCCACTAATTCACACCAACTCAGGTAATCTAGTGCTAAAAACCTCTAACGGAGGTTGGTCTATCCTAGCAAATACCCTAGGATTTTAATTTTACTCTTCCATTAGTTCTAGATACTTATGGAAATCCATCCAATAGGGGGTCATGCTCAGAATGACATGAGGAAATACACTATCTCTTAGGAGAGTTGTGATGGAAGCCATGGGGTCGTTGGAACCCCTCTCTCACTTAATCTTTTATTGAAAATAGAGTTTTCAGCCCAAAAATGTTTTCTATAATCTTATGGTTTCATTAACTTTAGTGAAAATCTAAAATTCAATATTATTCTCTATGTCAAGGATTAAATCCTTTGAGAGAATAAACTACAAATTTATTTTACTATTCTATGTTAATAACCAAGAAAAACATTTAATAAATAACCTTAAGTTCAACATTATTCTCTATGTCAAGGATTATACCCTTTAAGAGAATAAACTATGAACTCGTTTATTTTTAGAGTTTCTTAGATTAAAATGTTTTATATATATAAAAAAAAACCGTCCTATCTAGTGAGACTTTGGTCTCACAAGAACTCGCGCATTTTATCATAAAAATGAAATAAGCATGATGACAAAATTAAACTTTTTCATGGTCAAACTATTCATTTATTCCTACGTGACCAAATAATGGATTAAATATTATGAATTAAAAATTAATGATTATATTTTATCCTAAGGTGGTTCCATCATTTACTATTCATTTCATGCAAATTATTCATCCATAGATAAATAAAACTATTGCGGAAAATTAACCTCAAACAATGGGTTCAAAACATGATTACATCAAGAAAAAAATTTTGGGGTATGGAACTTCAACTGTGCTCTTTTTTTTCTTGGACAATTTTCGCACAACTGCCTTCGAAAAAAGTGGACCTGGTGCCTGGTAAGTTAGGCCCACCTAGCACTGAGTCTGCTCTGTTTCTCCAAAAACTTTGGCTGGATAAAGGATCTGGCACCTGGTTTGATCAGCCCATCTCATGCTGGGTACACTCTGGAGTTTGCTGATTTTTGGAAAAAATCTCACTTTTCAGCTACTTTTCGCCCCTAAAAAATTTCAGCATTAAGGTTCTTTAGTCCCTAAGATTTACAAGATAAAAGAATACAATGAAATGCTAAACAAGGTGTAAAAAACATGCCTTTACAGGCGTCTATGCCTCTAACCACGAGGCGTACATAGAATCTACTTAAAACCAGAAAAAATGATGGGAAAACCATTAGAATACATGATCCTATACCTCTAATTGTGAGGCCTACATGAACTTTAGAAAGCAATGTATGAGTGATCACATGAATTTAAAAAGGATTCATTTCTAATTATAAAGGAACCACATTTTTTCCAGTTCTAACCTTAGTACATGTTCCTAGATGAAAACCGTAGCTTTGATAGCACTTGAAGGAATCGCGAAAAACACAGCGGAAAATTTTTAGTTTCCTGAGCTATACCTAGGATAGAATACTTGCTGTTCCTTTTTGGCCACGGATTAAAAAATGAGGGGCTGAGTTGCAACGGAACTTACATTGGAAGGGAAGAAGGAGGCATCTATTGTTCAACTGGAACTCCCGCTAATCTTCTACTCCTACGCATTAAGTGTCTCCAAGCTTCTTCTCTTCATCTTCCGGAGTATGACTCTACCTTGCTCTTTGCGTTATCTTGGGGAGTGCCTCTTTCTAGGATAAAAAACACTCTACTAGAGAGAGGGTAAAGAAATAACGTGGAAGAGAAAAAGAAAGGAGGCGCCACACTAAATGGACTAACACCCATCTCAAAGACATCTACCATCCTTAGATCTCTAGTCCGATAATCCATGACTCACTCGAATGTACTTGCTTATCATTGGAAGCTACGCAAAAGCACACATTCTAAAGTCATGTTCCCAAGGCCCTGGATCATTAGATTATCATAGATAGTCACAAGGGGGTGATTTAACCTTACTGAGTGAAGTATAGAAACTCTGTTGTATGAGTCCCTCTTAACTAACTACAATAATACACCGAACATGCAAGCATATTGATCTCACAAAAGAAATCTCACCCAACATACATCAAAGTATAAAATCTTAGCTTCACCAGACCACCAACTCACACTCAAGTATGAAGGTATTGGTCCACTCTATAGTAATAATAGTCTGGTCTCTATAATTATAATACTTTAAGAAAGACCGCTACTACATGTCCAGTTCCACGTATTCAAAATATGCTTATGCGTATGATGTGAGTGAATTATTCATTGAATCAAGGTAAACTATTCCTCATTAGAAATCACGGCAGAATTGTTAGTGTTGTGCCCTAGAGGCAATCACTTGTACATTGTATATGACACATTTTATTTTAATAAAAGGCATAATTTATCTTACAGTTGCTTTTATTTACTTTAAGTAATATAACTATTTGATAAAGTCCCTAGTACAACACTGTGTTAAGAAAATCATGATAGAGATTATAATATGAGATTCCTACTACACTGGATGGTGTTAGTACTTAAATAGTCCCTAGTCATAGTATTAAGAGATAGGGCATTATTAAAGCGTCAAGACTAGTATGTGTTAGACTTCTTGATTTGATCAGGCAGTAGTTCTCATAACCGTGAGTATTGAGATACTCAAAGTTAACACATGGATGTTTGTTAATGGAACAAGTTCAGTGAATGACCTATCTTTGAGATAATCACATGGATAACTATTTAGTGCCAGTGATATAATCTCAATATAGCAAACGTGTAAGTATCCTTAGACTTGAGATCTCTAAGGTACTTTGTTTGCTGAGCATTGTACTTTGATTTCAATCTCTGGAGCTTGATCAAGGGCCGCCTATGGGATGGATATTGGGTACATTGTAAGGTAAACGAAAGTAGTTGAGAGGGTCAATAAAGGATTCACCACTCCTAATAGTAGGGGCAAATATCTCACTGCCACTTGTAGGAATTACTACTCGAAAAGTCCTTGGCCAAAGCAAATTGTCTATTGGAAATAGTTTCAATTGATGCACATCTAGAGTAGTGGGTTCCTGGTACAAGTACTATTGTATTCGGGCCGGAATTATTTCTGGAGGGAGTTGGCACTAATTCCATACTCCAAACCGAATGAGATATTATATGGTGAAAGGAGTTAATTGCACTGAAGTTTGTTATTGAAGTGTTCATGTCAAGCCACTTGACTTTCTGGACACTTGAGTGGTCATGATGTGTTGCTAGATACCGCTCATGATCTGGGAATATGGGTTTATTAATTGATGAATTAATAAAACAATCCTATTTAAAATTAATAGGATTAATTCTAATTAACTATGGATTATTAATCTCAAAGACATTTGGATTAATTCATGTTCTCTACCAATTGATTGGGAAATGTTATAGGTCACACATACTAGAGGATTATTATATACTCAAGATGTTATTTGATAACATTATGGGGTTAATTGAAAGAAAGAGAAGTTATTGTGGATAAATTATAATTGTTATAATTTGTGGTACAAGTTGTAATTGTGAGAACTTGATGTTTCCATTTACAATTAGGAAACTCTAATTGTTTTAGAATTCGAGATTTTTAGTGAATTTTTAGTTTTATGACGATATAACCGAAAACCCTAAGGGTGATTCACGTGAGAAAAACGACAGCCACATAAACCTTCTCTTCTTCTTCCTCTCTCTAGATTTGATCTTGAAAGGAGAGCCCTAGCCGCCATTATTGTTTTTGCTAGTACAGAAATTTTGGTGCTTGAGTATTCCTCAGTGTGGATTACTGTTAGAGATAATCACACACTGTGATTATAGTAGTTAGACGTTCAACTCACGTGAAGGTTGATCACGAGGATTGCTGGATCGTGCCTTAACTTGAAGAAGAAATTTTTTGTTCTTCGGAAGATCACCCAAAGGTAAAAGCTGTTTCCTTTACTCACTTTATATCTTGTTTTCCATATATAAACGGGTCTTGGGAGAGTATCTCATTTTATTTTTTGCTGCGCCGTATATGATACGAGCCTGAGATACCCAACAGTGGTATCAAAGCCATGCTATGTGTGGTCTACGGACATTGTTTTGGCATGAAAAATTATTTTCATGTTTATCTTTGTTTGCTGTGAAAATCGTTTTCACTCGAGTTGAAATTGTTTCGATCTTTATGGGTTGGGTTTGTAGCACAATATGATTGTGTAGAAGTCATATTGTATTTCAAAAAGATGCCTTGTATTGTGCTGAAAATTTCTGCAGGAAAAACGTTTTTCTGCAATATAGATGTTGTCCTCCATTTCATCTTAATTTTCAGTTTTGATTTTGTTTAAACTAACAAATTGGCTGTTATTTATAGCTTCAAAATAGAAAATACAGCTGAGAATTGTTCTCACTGAAAATTTGCAAAAGAAGAAAGCACCAGAAATTGTTTATGGAATTTTTTGAAAAATCCCCGCCATTGTTGCAGAACATAGGCAGCGCCAGCTCTGGCCTCAAAGCCGGCACTAGTTCCATTCTGTTCGCGATGTTCAAAATTCATTTTTGGAAGATTTTTTTTTTGGAAACCAGAACAGAGCTGGTGCCGGCTCCGGCTTCCAAACCGGCACCGGTTCTACTCTGTTTCAACCTTCAGGTATTTAAAAAAAAAAAAAAATTCAAAACAGAATTTTGGAAGGGAAAATCTCATTTGATGAGAAACGAGACCCAAAAGCATTTTCTCAAAATTAGTTTTGAGAGAAACAATTTTATTTTTTCAAAATAATGATTTTGAAAATCTAAAATTAGTGTATCTTTCTAAAATGGTGATTTTAGAATCTGTTTTGTCTTTCCAAAATAGTGATTTTGGAATGATAAAAGTATATGTTTATTTTGCTTAAGCATAGTCAATGGCACAGAGGATGGTTATGGACTAAAACCGATTATATCTGTTCATGCATTTTACAGTTTGGTTTTTATGAAATAGGGCCTGCATGTCCTACCTTCTCTAGAATTCTTGTGTAATTATCTTCTCATCTAACTCCCCTTGAATGTAACTCGAGGTTTGCTCTCTTTAGTAAATTATGTAATTAGTTTACATAGGTCAGCTGGTTGTTCAGAGTTTTTGCTGGATGAAAGCTGTTTGAAGAAGCTTAATGGTGGCTAAAAATATGGAGTACAATGGTGAAGATATTTCTGGTTATTTGAGGGATAATTAGTTTAACTCGAGATTTTTAGATTCATGTCTCTAGAGTGATATTGGGGGAAGATGAATTATGATCAAAGTTGAGCATGTATTGTTGTGATGAGTTGAGATGGAAGCATGAATAAATGTGTGTATATGATACAGATGGGATTGATGCATGAGTTGATTGTCTTGGTTGATTGTATGGTGTTTTTAGGGTTTAATGCATGTCTCCATATCGTAAGTGGTATTTGTGTTCAAGCATGTTAGAGATTATGTCACCTTTGGTAAATAGGATTTATATTCATGTATGATTGTTAAAGCCATGATTATTTATGATAGTAGAGTGAGGATAATGTCTTGGTAAATTTGGATCTATGTTTTATTCATGATTTGGATGATTTGATGAATTGGTGTGGAGTATATGTTCATGATTGTGGTTAGCAATAGAAATATGATTATGACCTAGTTGTCCCTAAACTAATTTTATTTCTTCAATAAAATGATTAATGCCATAATTCTTTCTAGTAAATCGAAAACCCTAGGAAGGGTAGATTTGGACTTGATTTTTTTTTTTTTTTGGATGATCTAGGAAGTGCTGTGATTAATTTATATGAACTCTTTGCTAGATTTAGAAGATTGTCAAGGGTAAGGACCGACTTACTAGAGTTCATACCCTAAGCTTAAGGATAAAGTAAGTTCCCTTACATTCATGAAATTGATTTTATTTTATTATCTTGGTTTGAAAGAAAGGTTGGTGAGTATCTCTTGCAAACATGAAATATTAGCATGATAGCTAATTTTTGAAAACTTCTATATTTGGAACCTTCTTATTTTGGAAAATTTCTATATTTGGAAAACTTTCAATTTTAGAAACTTCTAGAGTTATAAATTTTTAAAATGTGTTAAGCACGACTTAGGAGCCAAGCATCAAACATTTTGATTTGTTTTGAATATGCAAGAGATGAATTCTTGATCATGCATATACTTTTTGAAAATCACAGCATGACTTATTTGAGGGTGTGGCTCCTCCACTATGAATTTGTGGAATAAGTTATTGACTTAAAACAATGCCTTCTAAAATTTTTGTACGAGTTGAAAAATGTTGTTTGGAATTGTATTGAGCTAATTTTGCAGGTTCCACTTTGGAGCCATATGAATTGTGAAGATTGAATAACGTTGAGTACTCAATGGGGGCTAGACCTTTATACAATCCTTTGGTTGGTTTGGGGATATCTCTCGGCAGGTGGCCACCTCCGGAGGTTGACACTTTTTGATTAGGGCGTCAGTATAGAAGGTTGAGCCGTCCTCAGCTAGCGACGGGGTTCTAGTAGAACCGACGGCCAGAAGTGGGACAATTGAATTGGATTGAGTGAGAGAGGAAAGAGAATCTCACTCGGTATGATGTACACCTACTAGGTATTGGGGGTCAAGTGCTTCACAGAAGTGAGAGCCACCTCTGTGCCCTTTCACCACATGACGAGAGTCACGTGCTTCACTTGGTGTGAGAGCCACCGCTGTGCCCTGTCACATTAACTTGGTTGCTTTAATTGATGAGCTATTTTTGTGGAATTGTTCTAAAGTGTCATTGGAATTTTATTCGAAGCTTGATATCTTTTAATTATTCATATCTTTCCAAACCAAATATTTTAAGAGCATTTTGCTTCATAACTTCTCAGTAATATCTTTCAAGAAGTGAGAGTTAAATTTGTAAAGAAGGCATGACAAAGCTTTTGATATACTATTAGTGCATGCATCATGAAAAGTGTTTTATCTTTTTAGCCCAACTCACACACGGGGCTTATTGAGATAACCAATCTCACACTATTTTGAACTCATGTTTTCAGGGTGCCTCAAGTCTTGATCAGGTTGGAAGATCAGTAGCTTGAAGCTTTTGTTATGAAATTTCCTTATCCATTTGTTGGATATTTACTTTGAATATTAATTTTATATGAAAACTTTTGTATAAGTATTGTAGTTTTTTTTAGTTAAATTTTCCCACACTTTTTACCATGATTTCAAGTCGATCCTACTGTGTGGATGAGTAGCTAGTTGTTGCCTGCCTTGGAAGATATTCTGATATTTAATTTATGTAATGCTTTGGGAGTTGAGAGTGAACAATTTTTATTTCGAATTTATTCTTGAATTTTTGGGTTGCAATAAGTTTTAAATTTTAAGGTATTGTCTTATTTTTATTATGTGTCCTAGTTATAAAGACCCCTTGTCCTTCGGACGGGGCGATATCCCTGACCCATTTTGGGTTACGTAAGTAGGTGGGGTGTTACAATAACTATTTAGTGCCAGTAATATAATCTCAATATAGTAAACGTGCAAGTATCCTTAGACTTGACATCTCTAAGGTACTTTGTTTGCTGAGCATTATGCTTTGATTCTAATCTCTGGAGCCAGATCGAGGGCTGCCTATGGGATGGATATTGGGTACATTGTAAGGTAAACGAAAGTAGTTGAGATGGTCAATAAAGGATTCACCACTCGTAATAGTAGTGGCGAATATCTCATGGCCACTTGTAAGAATTACTACTCGAGAAGTCCTTGGCCAAGGCGACTGTGTATTGGAAATAGTTCCAATTGATACACATCTAGAGTAGTGGGTTCCGAGTACAAGTACTACTATATTCGGGCAAGAATTAATATATATTTTGGAGGGAGTTGGCCCTATTTCTGTACTCCAGACCAAATAAGATATTGTATGGTGATAGGAGTTAATTGCACTGTAGTTTGTTATTGAAAGGTTCATGTCAAGCCACTTGACTTCCTAGACTCTTGGGTGGTCATGATATGTTGCTAGATACCGTTCATGATCTGGGAATATGGGTTTATTAATTGATGAATTAATAAACCAATCCCGATTAGAATTAATATGATTAATTCTAATTAATTATGTATTATTAATCTCAAAGACATTTGAATTAATTCATATTTACTACTAATTGATTGGGAAACCTAATAGGTCACACATAATAGAGGATTATATACTCAAGATGTTATTTGATAACAGAGTGGGGTTAATTGCGAGAAAAAGAAGTTGTTGTGGCCAAATTATAATTAGTTATAATTTATGGGTCAAATTGTAATTATGAGAACTTAATGGTTCCAATTACAATTAGAGAATTCTAACTATTTTAGAATTCTCAGATGGAGAATTTTCAACAGGATTTTTTTTTCGTGATAAATAGGATATATGCATGATTCCTACTGGAGTAGATTTACACGAAAACAACTCCGAAACCCTAGGGCACACACGACGCACCCTTCTCTTCTCTCTCTCGTTGGTCTTCTCAAAACCCTAGCCGCCATCTTAGTTTCTACTATCATAGAAATATCTTGGTGCTTGAGAGTGATCCACCGTGTGAATTTTTGTTAGAGATAATCACACACTGTGATTGTAGTGGCTGGACATTCGACTCTCGTGGTGTTTGATCAAGAGGATTGTTGGATCGCGCCTCAAACGAGAAAGGAAAAATTTCTAACGATAGGGATTCATTAGAAAGGTGATCTTCTTCTCTTTATGTCTTTTTTTCCACACATATATGGATCCTGGAATGGTGTCTTGTTATTATTTTTCCGCTGCGCCGATATGATATGCATGAGATACCTTACAGTGGTATCAGAGCCTTGCTATGTGTGGTCTGCAGACATTGTTCTTAGCATGAAAGCTGTTTTCATGTATTCATGTATGACATTGTTCACTGTGAAAATTGTTTTCACTCGAGCCGAAATCTTTTCAAGCATTGTGGGTTGGGTCCGTAGCACAATATGCATGTGTAATAGTTACAACATGTTTCAAAAAATGTTTTCTTTATATGCTGAAAGTTTTTTATTGAAAAACATTTTCTTGAACATGTGCTGATTGCCTTCCGTTTGATCCTATGAATTTAATTTTCTATTTTGTTTTGTTTAAACCAACAAAGTGGTTGTTGTTTTGAGCTTCAAAACAGAAAATTCAGCTGAGAATTGTTCTCACTAAACCATTGTAGAAGATAAGGGCTCCAGAAATTGTTTCTGAAAATTTTTTTAAAACTCACCGACTCTTCCCAACTACAACCAGTGCCATCTCTGGCTCCTAACCGGTGCCGGCTCTGTGCTGTTCCATGACGTCCAGAAATTATTTTTAGAAAAATTTTCTTAAAACCTGACTGCAGCTGGCGCCGACTCTGGCTCCTAACCGATGCCGGTTCTACTCTGTTTCGAGAAGTTCCAGCCATTTTAGAAATTAATAAATTTTCTAAAATGGAATTTTGAAAGGGAAAAATCTCATTTGATGAGAGACGAGATCCAAAAGCATTTTCTCAAAATTAGTTTTGAGACAAACAATTTTATTTTTCAAAATAATGATTTTGAAAATTTAAAATTAATGTATTTTTCTAAAATATTAATTTTAGAATTTGTTTTATTTTTGGAATAATAAAAATTATATGTTTATTTTGTTTAAGCATAATTAATGGCATGGTGGATGGTTATGGACTAAAACCAATTATATCTGTTCATGCATCTTACAGTTTTGGTTTTTTATAAAATAGGGCCTGCGTGTCCTGTCTTCTCTAGAATTCTTGTATAATTCTCTTCTCATTGATTTTGAAAATTTAAAATTAATGTATTTTTCTAAAATATTAATTTTAGAATTTGTTTTATTTTTGGAATAATAAAAATTATATGTTTATTTTGTTTAAGCATAATTAATGGCATGGTGGATGGTTATGGACTAAAACCAATTATATCTGTTCATGCATCTTACAGTTTTGGTTTTTTATAAAATAGGGCCTGCGTGTCCTGTCTTCTCTAGAATTCTTGTATAATTCTCTTCTCATCTAACTCCCCTTAAATGTAACTCGAGTTTTTCTCTCTTTAGGAATTTATGTAATTAGTTTACATAGGTTAGATAAGAGTAGAATTATTTTATTTTGGAGATGACAACCAAAACATGGCGAGAAGGTAAGACCTTCTACTTAAATCATGCATGAACACATAGGGTTAACTATATTAATTTCTTTTGTGGCTCAAAGAAATTAATTTAAGGTAAAGCCCATTACCATACCACGTAATTGCTTTATTACCATGATTATCAATTATGTGATTTATTAATTTTTATGCATGTCATTTATTGAAATAACTAAAAGGAACAAATCCCTCAATTAATATTAAACCTAATTCCTTCCATTAATATAGTAAGAACGAGAGTCCTTTTTCGAGACCAGGTTGTCGGGCAAACCCAAGTCTACTCGACATCGGGCATGTTCAAGCTATGGAGTTAAATTCCTTTGGAATTAAATTCTTGATTAATGGGTCAGGTTTAACTAAATTCTTTATCTCGGTTGGGCAAACTTAAGCATAAAGAAATTTAGAGGAAAAGTTGGGGTAGCCTAAAAGGCTTTAAGATTACAAGCTGTTAATCACCCAATGATCTGGTAATTACGTACGATGTAATTGGTATTGCATATCTACCAATGAACTCAAGGGTGGCTTGTTGGGCAAACCCAAGGTTATTCTTTTGGAATTTGGATACCAGTCCACTAGGAAAGCTACAACGGGCTTTCCCGAATCAGTAGTGGGGGCTATTGGTTTGAGTAAAATAGTGGAGTAAAAATGTGTTTAATTAAAGTCCTAATTATTTGCATTTCATGTGCATATACAGTAGCTAATCCTATCTGTCTTAACATCTAGGACACTTGCATCATGTCTACAAACTAAAACCTACACAGCATCTTAGAGAACAATAAGTTAACCGAATCAAACTACCTTGACTGGTATAGAAACTTGAGAATCGTTCTCAAGTCAGAAAAGTTGCTCTCATGCTATATGCTCTTATTCTGCCACCACCAGCTCAAAATGCTCATGCTGATGAGCATGCTATCCACAAAAGGTACAAGAAGGATAGTGATACATCATCATGTATTATGCTGGCATCCATGACTCCAGAGTTGCAAAAATAGCACGAGCATATGGATGCTCAATCGATTATACTACATCTTCGAGAGCTATTTGATGCCCAAGCCAGAATTGAGAAATACGAGATCTCAAAGTAACTATTCCGTTGTAAAATGGTAGAGGGTTCTTTTGTGGCCACACATGGGCTGAAGATGCTTGGCTTAATAGAGAAGCTTGGATCTCGTGGGTTCACGATGGACCATGACTTAAGTGTTAACTTTATTCAATAGTCTTTACCTAATAGTTTCTCACAATTTGTGATTAACTATCAGATGAACAAGATTGAGTCCACCATTCCTGAGTTGTTCAATCTTCTCAAAACTACGAAGTCCTCCAGGAAGAAGGATTCTAATGCAGTTTTAATAGTAGAATCTTTTTTTTTTCTAAGAAGAAAGTTCAAAAGAAGAAGAAGGCTCCCATAAAGCCGAAAGGTGGTGTGAAGAAGAAGGACGCTGCTTCCAAGGGCCTATGCCATCATTGTGGCAAGATGGGCCATTGGAAGCACAACTGCTGTGAAATCCCAGTTGAAACCAACCTTAGAGTAAGGGGGTTGGGATGCATATCATGTTTTATTGTATGCATATATATATATATATATATATATATGATTTTATGTGCTTTGGATATATGTTTGGTAACCTAGATGGCTTATTTATGCTTGTGGAGTTAGAAGGGCAAAATGGTAATTTTTGTTTGAGGTGAAAAAAGGGAGATAGCTTGAGGATTAAATCGGAGAAATATTTGGGAGAGAAAATAAGAATAAGAGTTGTTGTGGTTTAGTGGTTAGAGCCTTGGAATTAATTCTTGAGATCTTGAGTTCAAATTCCATCAATGGGATTTTAGCATGATTAAATTTTATTTTTGTTTGGGAATGCTAGGTTTCAGCCTTTGCATTCTTTAGGGAAGAGTAGTTGTGTTGTCCTAGGGGAGACATGATAGGAATGCCATAATCCTACTCTTGTACCCTACAAAAAAATTCTAAAGGTTTCATACCCTTCTTGATTCCCTAGCTTTCCTTAATCCTTAATCAATTAGGTTGATTAATTTGTTCAAGCCAATTTCATTCCAGAAAATTCCAGCAAAGTTCTGTGAGATTTAGGTTTCGAAAATGGCTGTGAATAAGTCATCTTGTTGGTTGAAAATGGGGAGGAGTAGTGGAAGGTTCCCAAGAGAATTAATCTCCATGGTTGAACCTTCAAACTCCAACCTAAGTATATTCATCTTGTTCATGTAGGAATCTAGAATTTTTCTAGCTTCTTGTTCAGTCCAAGTGTCAAAATTTTCAGCCATCATTCCCTCCCAAATGCTGCCAAAAAAATAGCCCTCTTGACCAGCTTGAAGTCTGAAATTATAAGGCCAAAACCGGACTACACAAATGCTGTGCAAACCAGAACATTTTCTGGACAACTTTCGCAGCTTTGGTGATCATAAACCAAGCTGATTCTTCCAGTTTTTCACTCAGCATCTTAGCCACATTTTTTCTCCATAAAGAAGGCTGAAAACCAGACTTGAAAGACCTCTGAATACCCTTTCAAATCTGCTGCAAATCGACTGGAAAATAGTAGAAAAATTCCAGCAACTTGTGAAAAAGCTGAACAGAATTTTCCAGTTTTGTTCCTCCTTCAGCCATGTCCGAAACCTCCACCATTTTTCTGTACAAACTCCCCTTAAACAGCCATGAACTGAGCTTCATCATCTTCCCCAACATTCTGCTCGAAAACCAGTCCATGGCTGCTCCTAAAATATCTCCATCAATTACTCCAATCAAGCCATTGATTGAAGACCAAAATTCCAGCAAACATATTTAGTAAACTACCATAAATCATCCCTCAAACAACCAGAAATCCCTTCACCATTGTACACCATATTTTCGGCCACCATTAAACCTCTTCACACAACTTTCATTCCAGCAAAAATCACAGACAAACAACCGGCCATTGGAGCTTCCAAAAGCTTTCCATTGACCAATATCTTCTTACCATATTTTGTTTCCAAAATTAATCCCCTAAAATATTCTTTTGGGATTTCTAACAACCAGTTTTCCTTTTCCTTTCAAACCAGAAAATTCAGTTGCCAAAACCCCTCAAGCAATTTGGCCACTCTTTTCCATAGAATTTCGTCTAGCTCTCCCTCAATCCTCTTCATTCTCTTCAACTTTCAAGAACACCAAGAACACCAAGAACACCTACTAACCTTCTCTCACCTAAGGCCACCAAAACCACTTCAATCTTCTTCAAAAAAATTCTAGATTGTACCTACTCACTTCTATGAATCCATTCCTACCACTTTTAACATCAAACTCGGAAATCAAGCCCTCTCATTCGGATAAAAAAACTAGCATTTTCGAGAAGGCCAAGAACACTTTCAAGGTAAGCATGATCGATCGCTTCCATCTTCACTCATCTTCAACTTCTAATGAATATATGTATATATAAACCTACTAATGAGCTCTCTTTCTCTCTTTCTCTCTCTCTCTTGGCCGAATGGATACTTCAACCATGGCCATATTTTCTTCATCTCTCTTGCGCGGATCAAGTCTCCTAAGGGTTAGGATCCCTTCGAAACTACTCCAAGGTAGTCATCAATCAAGTAAGCATCTTCAAACTCCTCTTTAAATTCTAGATTCATGTCTCTAGGATGATATTGGAAGGAGATGGATTATGATTAGGGTTTAAGCACGTGTTGTTGTGAAGGAGTTGAGATTGAAGCATGAATAAATGTGTGTATGTGATGGAGATGGGAATTGATGCATGAGTTGATTGTCTTGGATGATTGTATGGCGTTTTAGGGTTTTGTTGCATGTCTTCATGTCGTGAGTAGTTTATGTGATCAAGCATGTTAAAGATTATGTCACCTTTGGTGAATAGGGTTATGTTCATGTATTTTTGTTAAAGCCATGAATATGATTATGTTAGTAGAATTTAGATCCATGCCTTTATTCATGATTTGGATGACTTGACGAATTGGTGTGGAGTGTATGTTCATGATTTTGGTTAGCAATAGAAATATGATCATGACCTTGTTGTCCCTAATCTAATTTTATTTCATCAATAAAATGATTATTGCTATATCTTCTTCTAGTGAATGTCGAAAACCCTAGGAAAAGGTGGATTTGGTCTCTTATATAAAATAATGATATTTTAGTCAAATAAATAATAACTTTTATTAAAGAAATAAAATATATAGTCATTATGTAAAATAAGAATATCAAATAATGCCTTTTTCATAAATAATCATAATAGGTAAAATGTTAATTTGGTAAGTCTTATAAATTCATAAATACTATTAAAATTTATTTATTAGCTTTTAATCAAAACCTATTAAAATTTACTTACAACTAATTCTAGCTACCAATTACTTTCTAACCATTAATTATTACTATATTATTATTTTACATAATACCATCTAGGACCTAGGACCCTTAATCAAATAAACCCTAATTTATTTTTAGCAAGATTTAAACTTTCCACTTATTGTACCTATTTTCCCAAACTCTAGTTATTTTAATATCAAACTAGATTTATTTTATAAACCTTTTTATTTATTTATCTAGCCTTAAAGCTTGGGACACTAGGGTCATAGTTGTAGTAAGTTGAGCTAGGTTTATTTGTGAAAGTGAATTTCAGCTTAAGTTTAATTATAGCTTATATTTACCCCAGGCGGGGTTAGGTCAGCTGTTGGAGACCTTTGTTTTATCTCGAGCTAAGGATTAGGTAAGCTCCTACATAAAATTTGTTGTTGCAAAAAGTTATTATGGCAAGCTAAACCTGAAGGTTGTGAACACTGATTTGGTAAAGGTAATTAAGGACTGTTTCCTTTCTTGTTTCTGTCAAACCAATTATTTGAAAATCAACAAGCAATTTTATTCAAACATTAAACTGTTTCTAAACTGATTTTGACAAAAACTTTGGAAATCCTTAATTTCCATCTACAAGTGGTACTACGTTTTATTCATTTTCCCAAGTGGGATATATATTACGTTGAGTACTCAATAAGGGTAGGCTAGTAGTACTAGTTTTGAAGAGTAAGAGTGAGTCTTCTGGCAGGAGGCCACCTCCAGAAGATAAACTCAACTTAGAGAAATGTCAATACTACTTAGTCATGCTAGTCTGAGCTAGCAGTTTTCAGTCATGTGGACTGTATGTTGTCGTAGTGGACAACCGGTTTTGTTTGGGTGTAGAAAAGGGGGAGAATCTTACCCGGTAGACCGATCACCTACCTTTTGTCAGTCTGCACAAAGTGTGGCATTCTGACCGTTGTATGGTTGTGGGGCCCAACGTGTGGTTACCCATGACCACCTTTTAAGTGGTTGATTTCATTGAACATGTATGGATGGAAAAGCCAAAACGCCACTCTTGATTTTGACTGTTGTTTATTGCTTGCCAGCATTTCTCTTATGACGATTTTACACTTTGCATTCACGAACTGTTTTCACTGGACACTCAAAGCACACACGGACTTACTGAGATTTTATCTCATCACCCTTTTTACCATGATTTCAGGTCGATCCTGCTGTGGGGATGGGTGGCTAGTGTTGTCTACCTTGGAAGAGATTTTGTTATCTGTTTTTATGTAATGCTTTGGGGAAGTTGAGAGTGAATAATTTTTATTATGGATTTGTTTTGAATTCTTGGATTGTAATAAGTTTTAAGTTTTAAGTATTATTTTATTCTATTATTTTGATTGTGTGACCTAGTTATAAAGACCCTTTGTCCTTTAGACGGGGCGACACCCCCAGCCCTGTCGGGCATAGACAGTGGGGTGTTACAACACAAGGTCTACTTGGAGACCATTAAGGACAAGAAGCAAAAGGAGAAGCTTGCAAGCATTTCTACTTCTAGTCCGGGTATGTTTATGATTGAGATAAATACTGCCTTTAAAAATGATATATAGGTATTAGATACCGAATGTGGATCTCATTTGTGCAATAACTTGCAAGGACTAAAGGGCAGTAGAAGGCTAGAGAAAGGCGACGTGGACCTATGTATTGCAAATGGAGCAAAGGTTGTTGCACTTACTGTGGGGACATACGAGTTGAACCTGCCTTTGGGATTAGTTCTAGAATTCCAAAACTATTATTATGTACCAGTTTTAATGAAAAACATTACCTCAGTTGCGTGTTTAGACATAAATAGATTTCATTTGATATTTAAGAATAAATGTTGTTCTTTTTTATTGAATGATATTCATAATGGTTCAACAACGCTGGTTAATGGTTTATATGTTCTAGACTTGGATAGTCCAATTCTTAATATAAACAATAAGAAACCTAAAATAGATAACTCTAACACCTCGTACTTATGGCATTGTCTTTTAGGCCACTTAAACAAAAATTGAATTTCTAAGTTACACAAGCTTGGTGACTTAGGGTTATGTGATTGTGAATCATATGGCACATGAGAGTCTTGTTTACTAGGTAAAATAGTTAAAACTCCTTTTTTAGGAAAAGGAGAATGGGCCAAGGAGTTATTCGAACTCATACATTCGGATGTATGTGGCCTAATATCAATACAAGTAAGAGGAGGTTATAACTATTACATAACCTTTATTGATGATTTCTCATGATACGGGTATTCGTATTTAATGAAATACAAATCTGAGGCCTTTGATAAGTTCAAAGACTTCAAGAATGAAATAGAGAAATAACTTGGCAAAAGTATTAAGACTCTAAGATCTGATCGAGGAGGAGAATACTTGAGCCAAGAGTTTCTGAGTTATCTTAGAGATAATAGGATATTATCTCAATGGACTCCACCACATACACCTCAACATAACGGTATATCTGAGAGAAAGAATCGAACCCTTCTAGATATGGTGCGGATCATAATGGCTTCTTCAGGCCTACCCAAATCATTTTAGGGGTATGCACTAGAGACTTCTGTTTATATACTAAATAGAGTTCCAATAAAATCGGTTGATTTTACTCCATTTGAGATGTTCTTTGGTAAGAAACCAAAGTTATCTCATTTGCGAGTATGGGGTTGTCCTGCCTTTGTCAAAAGGCCACAGTAAGACAAACTTGAGAGTAAGTCTAACAAGTGTTTGTTTGTGGGATATCCGAAAGAATCTTTCGGATATTACTTCTACCTACCCTCTAAAAATAATGTTTTTGTTTCTAAGCATGTCATTTTCTTAAAGAAGGAGCCCATGCTCAAATGGGACAATAGGAGTAAAATTGAACTTTGTGAAGTTCAAGAAGTTCAAACAAACAAGGATCAACCGTTTGATCCCATATCTTTTGAGAGAATGGATGAACTTTCTACTACACAAGATCCTCATAGATCCAGTAGGACACATGTGGCACCTAAGAAATATGAATTTCTCATTAGTGACCATAATGACGTATTGCTTATAGATGAAGATGAGCCTAATACCTTCAAGGATGTTCTGAACAATTCAGAATCTAGCAAATGGCTTGAGGCCATGAAGTCAGAGATGGATTCCATGTACGACAACTAAGTATGGACTTTGGTTGATCCACCCAAAGGAATTAAACCTATTAGGTGCAAATGGTTTTTCAACAAGAAAACGGACATGGATGGTTACATAGTGACCTATAAAGCACATCTAGTAGCGAAGGGTTATCGTTAACATTATGGTATTGACTATGACAAAATTTTCTCGCTAGTAGCCATGTTAAAATACATCAGGATACTCCTAGCAATTGTTGCTCATTCTGATTATGAGATTTGGCAAATGGATGTGAAAACAGCTTTCCTAAATGAAAATCTAATTGAGGAAGTGTATATGACACAGCCTAAAGGTTTCACATCTAATAATAGCTCAAAGGTGCATAAGTTGCAAAGGTCCATTTATGGATTTAAGCAAACTTCTAGGAGTTGGAACATCCGTCTTGATGAAATAATTAAAGAGTTTGGTTTCATTAAAAACATGGATGAGCCTTGTGTATACAAGAAGGTCAGTGGGAGCGCAATTATTTTCTTATTGCTTTATGTAGATGATAGATTATTAATAGGAAGTGATATACCTATCTTGCAAATAGTTAAAGTTTGGTTGTCCAAACAATTCTCCATGAAGGACCTTGGAGAAGCAACCTATATTCTTGGAATAAGGATCTATAGAGATAGATCCAAAAGGTTTCTTGGTCTTTCACAGTCTACATACATAGATAAAGTGCTAAAGAGGTTTAGCATGGATCAATCCAAAAAGGTATTCTTACCCATGTCACATGCTGTAAGCCTTTCAAAGTTAATGTCTCCTAAGATACAAGTTGAAAAGGATCACATGAGTAAGATTCCATATGCTTTAGCAGTTGGATCTATCATGTATGCTACGATATGTATAAGGCCCAATGTATCTTGTGCTCTCAGTTTGACGAGCAGATACCAATCTGACCCTGGTGAGGGTCATTGGGCAGCTGTAAAGAACATTCTTAAGTACTTACGAAGGACAAAGAAAGTGTTCTTAATATATGAAGAAGGTGATTTGAAAATAAACGGATATACTGATGCCAGTTTTCAATCTGACCAAGATGATTTGAAAACACAATCTGACTATGTGTTTACATTGCGCGGAGGGGTAATAAGTTGGAAGAGTTCCAAACAAAAGACTATTGCCGACTCTACGACAGAAGCTAAGTACATAGCCGCTTCTGAAGTAACTAAGGAGGCTATTTGGATCAAGAAATTTATGACGGAACTGAGTGTGGTTCCTAGTGTTGTTGGTCTAATATCTTTGTATTGTGACAACAATGGAGCCATTGCACAAGCAAAGGAACCATGGTATCACCAATGGCCCAAACACGTACTACGACGCTATTATCTGATCCGAGAGATCATAGTAGGAATGATGTAAAGATAGAGAGAGTTCCCACAGATGAGAACATATCCGACCCGCTTACAAAAGTACTATCCCAAAAGAAACATGATAGGCATATTGAGTAATTCGGAATTAGATACATGAATGATTGGCTCTAGTGCAAGTGAGAGTTTGTTAGTGTTATACCCAAGAAGCAATCACTTGTATGTTGTATATGACATATTTTATTTTAATAAAAGACGTTATTTATCTTAGAGTTTCTTTTGTTTACTTTTGTATAATATAACTGTTAGATAAAGTCCCTAGTACAACACTGTGTCAAGAAAATTATGATAGAGATCATGATAGAAGATTCCTACTACACTGCATAGTGTTAGTACTTAAATAGTTCCTAGTCATAGTATTAATGAGACATGACATCATTAATGTGTTAAGACTAGCATGTGTTAGACTTTCTGATTTGATCAGGCGGTGGTTCTCATATTCGTGAGTATTGAGATACTCAAAGTTAACACGTCTATGCTTGTTAATGGAACATGTACATTGGATAACTTAGCTATGAGATAATCATATGGATAACTATTTAGTGCCAATGATATAATCTCAATATAGCAAATGTGCAAGTATCTTAGACTTGAGATCTCCAAGGTACTTGGTTTGCTGAGTATTGTGCTTTGATTCTAATCTCTGGAGCCAGATCGAGGGCCGCCTATGGGATGGATATTGGGTACATTGTAAGGTAAACGAAAGTAGTTGAGATGGTCAATAAAGGATTCACCACTCCTAATAGTAGGGGTGAATATCTCACAGCCATTTATAGGAATTACTACTCGAGAAGTCCTTGGCCAAGGCGACTGTGTATTGGAAACAGTTCCAATTGATACACATCTAGAGTAGTAGATTCTTGATATAAGTACTACTATATTTGAGCCAGAATTAATATATATTCTGGAGGGAGTTGGCACTAATTTTGTACTCCAAACTGAATGAGATATTGTATGGTGATACGAGTAAATTGCACGATAATTTGTTATTGAAGGGTTTATGTCAAGCCACTTAACTTCCTGGACTCTTGGGTGGTCATGATGTGTTGCTAGATAACTCTTATGATCTGGGAATATGGGTTTATTAATTGAAAAATTAATAAACGAATCCTGATTAGAATTAATATGATTAATTCTAATTAATTATGGATTATTAATCTCAAAGATGTTTGAATTAATTCATATTCACTACCAATTTTCTAGAAAACGTAATAGGTCAAACACAATAGAGGATTATGTACTCAAGATGTTATTTGATAACATAGTGGGGTTAATTGCGAGAAAGAGAAGTTGTTATGGCCAAATTATAATTAGTTATAATTTATGGGCTAAATTGTAATTGTGAGAACTTGATGGTTCCAATTACAATTAGAGAATTCTAACTGTTTTAGAATTCTTAGATGGAGTATTTTCAACAGGATTTTTTCATGGTATATAGGATATATGCACGATTCCTACTGGAGTGGATTTACACAAAAATAACTCCAAAACCTTAGGGCACACACGACGCACCGTTCTCTTCTCTCTCTTATTGATCTTCTCAAAACCTTAGTCGCCATCATGGTTTTTTCTCGCACAGAAACATCTTGGTGCTTGAGAGTGATCATCTGTGTAGATTTTTATTAGAGATAGTCACACACTATGATTGTAGTGGCTGAACATTCGACTCTCGTGGTGTTTGATCAAGAGGATTGCTGGATCGCGCCTCAAACGAGAAAGGAAAAATTTCTAACGATAGGGATTCACTAGAAAAGTGATCTTCTTCTTTTTATGTCTTATTTTCCACACATATGTGGATCCTGGGATGGTATCTTGTTATTATTTTTCCATTGTGCCATATATGATATGCATGAGATACTTTACAATTTCGGTGTCCAATTAAGTGTCATCCTGGGAAGGCGAACACTGTAGCAGATGCCCTTGGTAGGAAGGAGAATTTATCAGCTTTTCGGATGTTAAAAATCCCAAAATTGGAAATATTTGTCGTAAATAGAGAAATAAGGTTGAGTTATATTTCTATTCAACCTACTTTCTTACAACAATTGATAGAAAAACAAGATAAGGATGAAAAGTTGCAAAGGTTAGGTAAAATGAGGCAAATAAAAGAGTAGATGAGCTTCGAAGGGACAATGATAGAATTATCTACTACCAAGATTGGTATTGTATCCCAGAATGGTCAGTGATGAGACATGATATTTTAACAGAAGCATATCGGAGTAAGTATACCATCCATTCATGAGCAGTAAAGATGCATCACGGTATGAAATGGCATTATTGGTGGATTATAATAAAGAATGATATTTCAGACTTTGTAACTCGTTGTTTAATTTGTCAGCAAGTGAAAACCGTCCCGTAACGTCACGAAAGGTTACTACAACCATTATCTACTCCATCATGGAAATGGGATGGAGTTATTATAGATTTCACTACGGGATAACCCATGCTAGTAGGACAGCGAAATACCCAAAAGTATACCCATTTATTTGCAAATCACCTTCTCCATATACTAAGAACATATCCTTAGTCCTTCATAAGTACTTAAGAATGTTCTTTACAGCCATCCAATGACCTTCATCAGGGTCAGATTGGTATCTGCTCGTCAAACTGAGAGCTCAAGATATTTCGGGCCTAGTACATATCATAGCGTATAGGGTAGATCCAACTACTAAGGCATATGAAATCTTACGCATGTGATCCCTTTTAACTTATGTTTTGGGAGACATCGACTTTGAAAGGCTTACACTATGTGACATGGGTAAGAATTCCTTTTTGGATTGATCCATGCTAAACCTTTTTAGCATTTTATCTGTGTATGTAGAATGCGAAATACCTAGCAACCTTTTGGATTTATCTCTATAGATCATTATTCCGAGAATATAGGTTGTTTCTCTAAGGTCTTTCACGGAGAATTGTTTGGACAACAAAGCTTTAACTGTTTGCAGGACAGGTATATCATTTCCTATTTGCAATATGTCATCTACATAAAGTAGTAAGAAAACGATTGCACTCCCACTAACCTTCTTGTACACACAAGGCTCATCCATGTTTTGAATGAAACCAAAATCTTTGATTGTTTCATCGAAATGGATTTTCCAACTCCTAGAAGCTTGCTTAAGTCCATAAATAGACCTTTGTAGCTTGTACACCTTTGTGCCATCACTGTATATGAAACCCTCAGGTTGTGTCATATACACTTTCTCAGTTAGATTTCCATTTAGGAAATCTATTTTCACATCAATTTGCCAAATCTCATAATCATGATGAGCAGAAATGGCTAGGAGTATCCTGAAGAATTTCAACATGGCTACTGGCGAGAATGTTTCATCATAGTCAATACATTGTTGTTGACAATAACCCTTCACCACTAGTCGTGCTTTATAGGTAACTAAGTTACCATCCATGTCCGTTTTCTTCTTGAAAACCTACTTGCACCCAAATAGGTTTAATTCCTTTAGGTGGATCAACCAAAGTCCATACTTGGTTGTCGTACATGGAATCCATCTCTGACTTCATGGCCTCAATCCATTTGCTAGATTTTGAACTATTCCAAACATCCTTGTAGGTAGTAGGCTCATCTTCATCTATGAGCAATACATCATTGTGGTCACTGATGAGAAATCCATATCTCTCAGGTGCCACACGTATCTTACTAGATCTACGAGGTTCTTGTGTATTAGAATGTTCATCTATTCTTTCAATAGATGTGGGGTTAGACGGTTGATCCTCGTTTGTTTGATCTTCATGAACTTCATTAAGTTCAATTTTACTCCTACTGTCCCCTTTGAGCATGTGCTCCTTCTCCAAGAAGACGGCATGCTTCGAAATAAACAATTTGTTTTCAGAGGGTAGATAGAAGTAATATCCGAATCCCACAAACAAACACTTGTCAGACTTACTATCAAGTTTGTCTGACTGTGGCCTTTTGACAAAGGAAGGATGACCCATACTCGCAAGTGAGATAACTTTGGTTTCTTACCAATGAACATCTCAAATGGGGTAGAATCAACCATTTTTGTCGTAACTCTGTTTAGTATATAAACAGAAGTCTCTAGTGCATACCCCCAACACTATTTTGGCAGGTCTGCAGAAGCCATCATGGTCCTTACCATGTCTAGAAGGGTTCGATTCCTTTTCTCAGATACACCGTTATGTTGAGGTGTATATGGTGGAGTCCATTGAGTTAATATCCCATTATCTCTAAGATAACTCAAAAACTTTTGGCTCAAGCATTCTCCTCCCCGATCAGATCGTAGAGTCTTAATATTTTTGCCAAGTGGTTCCTCTATTTCATTCTTGAAGTCTTTGAACCTTTTAAAGGCCTCAAATTTGTATTTCATTAAATACAAATACCTGTATCATGAGAAATCATCAATAAAGGTTATGAAATAGTTATAACCTCTTCTTACTTGTATTGACATTGGGCCACATACATCAAAATGTATGAGTTCTAATAACTCCTTGGCCCATTCTCCTTTTCCTAAAAAATGAGTTTTAGTCATTTTATCTAGTCTTCTACTACTCTTTAGTCCCTGTAAGTTATTGGACAAATGAGATCTATAACTGGCATCTAATACCTATATCTCATTTTTAAAAGCAGTATTTATCTCAATCATAAATATACCCGGAGTAGAAGTAGAAGTGCTTGTAAGCTTCTCTTTCTGCTTCTTGTCCGTAATGGTTTCCAAGTAGGCTTTGTAGTTGTGCCTCCAGTGGTCCATCTTCCCACAATGATGGCATGGGTCCTTGGTAGCTACTTTCTTCTTTACACCACATTTGGGCTTTATGGGAGCCTTATTCTTCTTTTGAACTTTCTTCTTAGAGGAAGATTCTACCATTAAAACTGCATTGGAAACCTTTTTCGTGGAGGACTCCGCAATTTTGAGAAGATTGATCAACTCAGGAATGTGGGCTCAATCTTGTTCATCTGATAGTTCATCACAAATCGTGAGAAACTATTAGGCAAAGATTGTAGAATTAAGTCAACACTTAAGTAATGATCCATTGCAAACCCAAGAGATTCAAGCTTCTCTACTAAGCCCAGTATTTTCAGCCCATGAGTGGCTACAGAGGAACCCTCTGCCATTTTACAATGAAATAGTTGCGTTGAGATCTCATATCTCTCAGTTCTGGCTTGGGCATCAAACAGCTCTCGAAGATGTAGTATAATCGATTGAGCATCCATATGCTCGTGCTATTTTTGCAACTCAGGAGTCATGGATGCCAGCATAATACATGATGCTGTATCACTATCCTCCTTGTGCCTCTTGTGGATAGCATGCTCATTAGCATGAGCATCTTGAGCTGCTGGTGGTGGAATAGGAGCAACTAGTACGTAGAGCAATTTTTTCGATTTGAGAACGATTCTCAAATTTCTATACCAGTTGAGATAGTTTGATTCGGTTAACTAGTTGGTTTCCAAGATGCTACGTAAGTTCAAGTTTGTTGACATGATGCAAGTGACCTAGATGTAAAGATAGAGAGTATTAGCTACTTGTATATGCACATGATATGCAAATAATTAGGACTTTAATTAATCGCAATTTTACTCCACTATTTTACTCAAACCAATAGCCCCCACTACTGATTCGGGAAAGCCTGTTGGAAGCTTTCCTAGTGGACCGGTATCCAAATTCCTCAAGAATAACCTTGGGTTTGCCCAACAAGCCACCCTTAAGTTCATTGGAAAGTAGCCAATACCAATTACATACCGGAATCATTAGGTGATTAACAGCTTTTAATCTTAAAGCTTTTTGGGCTACCCCAACTTTTCCTCTAAATTTCTTTATGCTTGAGTTTGCCCAACGGGGATAAAGAATTTAGTTAAACCCAACCCATTAATCAGGAATTTAATTCCATAGCTTGAACATGCCCAATGTCAAGTAGGCTTGGGTTTGCCCAACAACCTGATCTTGAAAAAGGACTCTGGTTCTTGCTATATTAAATGAAGGAATTAGGTTTAATATTAATTGAGGGATTTGTTCCTTTTAGCGATTTCTTTGAATGACATGCATAAAAATCAATAAATCACGTAATTGATAATCATGGTAATAAAGCGATTACGTGGTATGGTTATGGACTTTTCCTAAATTAATTTCTTTAAGCCATAACAGAAATTAATATAGTTAACCATATGTGTTCATGCATGATTTATGTAAAAGGTCTTACCTTCTCACCTTGTTTTGGTTGCCATATCCAAAATTAAAAATAATTCTATTCCTATCTAACCTATGTAAAGTAATTACATAATTTCCTAAAGAGATAAAACCTTGAGTTACATTCGAGGGGAGTTAGATGAGAAAAGAATTACACAAGAATTCTGGAGAAGGCAGGACACACAGGCCTTATTTCATAAAAACCAAAACTGTAAAGTGCATGAACATATATAATTGGTTTTAGTCCATAACCATTCACCATGCTATTAACTATGCTTAAACAAAATAAACATATACTTTTTATTATTTCAAAATCACTATTTTGGAAAAATAAAACAAATTCTAAATCAATATTTTAGAAAAATACATTAATTTTAAATTATCAAAATCACTGTTTTGAAAAATAAAATTATTTGTCTCAAAACTAATTTTGAGAAAATGCTTTTGGGTCCTGTCTCTAGCAATGAAAACGGTGATCCCGCTGGCCGGTCAGCGAGCGGGGGTCAGAGGGGCAGCGCCCCCGTGGAAAATTTTTATTTTACCGCCTCTCATCAAATGAGATTTTTCTCTTTCAAAATTCTATTCTAGGAATTTTTTTTAAATAGCTAAAATGACACAAACAGAGCAGAACCAGTGCCAATTTGAAAGCCCGAGCCAGTGCCGGCTCTGTTTTGGTTTTTGAAAAAAAATTTTCTCTTCCAAAAATGATTTCTGGACATCGCGAACAGAATTGAACCGACGCCGTTTTGGAGGTCAGAGCCGGCGCCGGCTATAGTCGGAAAGTGGTGGCTATTTTTCCCAAAATTTTTCCAGAAACAGTTTCTGATGCCCTAATCTTCTGCAACAGATCAGTGAGAACAATTCTCAGCAGAATTTTCTATTTTTATGCTCAAAACAACAACCAATTTATTAGTTTAAACAAAACAAAATAGAAAATCAAATTCGCAAGATGAAACGAAGGGCGACAACCATGTTCAAGAAAACGTTTTTCTGCAGAAATTTTTAGCACATAAAGAAAGAACCTTTCGAAATATGCTATAACTGTTACACAATCATATTGTGCTATGGACGCAACCCACAAAGCTTGAAATAATTTCAACTCAAGTGAAAACGATTTTCATAGCGAACAAAGACAAACACGAATACATGAAAACAGATTTTCATGCCAAAACAACGTTTGTAGACCACACATTGCATGGCTCTGATACCACTGTTGGGTATCTCAGGCTCGTATCCTATACGGCGCAGCAGAAGAATAAAACGAGATACAATCCCAGGACCCGCGTATGTGTGGAAAACAAAACATAAAGATAATAAAGGTAACAGCTTTTACCTTTGTTTGATCGTCCAAAGAACAAAATTTCTTCTTCAAGTCGAGGTGCGATCCAGCAATCCTCTTGATCCAATTTCATGAGGGTCGAACGTCTAACCACTATAATCACAGTGTGTGATTATCTCTAATAGTAATCCACACAGAGGAACACTCAAGCACCAAAATTTCCTCTGCTAGCAAAAAAAGATAGCGGCTAGGATTCTTTACAAGAACAATCGAGAAAGAGAGAGAGAGAGAAGAAGAAGAGAATTTTTAGGTGGCTGCTATTTTCGTGTCTTACACAATCAGCTAGGGTTACAAGTATATCACCTATATAACCGAAAAAACCCTAACAAAAATTGAGAATTCTAATCCTATTAGAATTCTCTAATTGTAATAGGAAATATCAAGTTCTTACAATTACAATTTAGACCATAAATTATAACTAATTATAATTTGTCCACAAGAACTTCTCTTTCTCGCAATTAACCTCACTATGTTATTAAATAACATTTTGAGTATATAATCCTCTATTGTGTGTGACTTATTAAGTTTCCCGGTTAATTGGCAGAGAATATGAATTAATCCAAACGTCTTTGAGATTAATAATCCATAATTAATTAGAATTGATCCTATTAATTTCTAATCAGGATTGGTTTATTAATTCATCAATTAATAAACCCATATTCCTAGATCATAAGCAGTATCTAGCAACACATCATGACTACCCAAGAGTCCAGAAAGTCAAGTGGCTTGACATGAACCCTTCAATAACAAACTTCAGTGCAATTAACTCATTTCTACATACAATATCTCATTCGGTTTGGAGTACGGAATTAGTGCCAACTTCCTCCAGAATTAATTCTAGCCCGAATACAATAGTAGTTGTACCAAGAACCCACTACTCCAGATGTATATCAATTGAAACTATTTCCAATACACATATGCCTTGGCCAAGGACTTCTCGAGTAGCAATTCCTAGAAGTGGCTATAAGATATTCACCCCTACTATTAGGAGTGGTGAATCCTTTATTGACCCTCTCAACAATTTTCATTTACCTCACAATGTACCAATATCCATCCCATAGGCAGCCCTCGATCGAGCTCCAGAGATTAGAATCAAAGTATAATGCTCAGTAAACAAAGTACCTTGGAGATCTCAAGTCTAAGGATACTTGCGCGTTTGCTATATTGAGATTATATCACTTGCACTAAATAGTTATCCATGTGATTATCTCAAAACTAGGTCATCCAATGAGCTTGTTCCATTAACAAGCATCCATGTGTTAACTTTGAGTATCTCAATACTCGTGGATATGAGAACAACAGCATGATCAAATCAGGAAGTCTAACACATGCTAGTCTTGACGCATTAATGATGTCCTGTCTCACTAATACTATGACTAGGGATTATTTAAGTACTAACACTATATAGTGTAGTAGGAATCTCATATCATGATCTCTATCATGATTTCCTTAACACAGTGTTGAACTAGGGACTTTATCGAACAATTATATTACTTAAAAGTAAACAAAAGAAACTGTAAGATAAATAATACCTTTTATTCAAATAAAATGTGTCATATACAATGTACAAGTGATTGCCCCTAGGGCACAACACTAACAGCAGATGGCCTTAGTAGGAAGGCAAACTTATCAGCTCTTTGGATGTTACAAATCCCAAAATTGCCATAAATAAAGAAATAAGGTTGAGTAATATTTCCATTCAACGTACTTTCTTAAAACAAATGAAAGAAGAACAAGATAAGAATGAAGAGTTGCAATGGTTAGTGCAAAAGGAGGCAAATAAAGGAGGAGATGGGTTTCGAAGGGACAATGATGGAATTATCTATTATCGAGATCTGTATTGTATCTCGGAACAGTCAGCGATGATGCAGGATATTTTAACAAAAGCACAGTGGAGTATGTATACCATCCATTTAGGAGCAGTAAAGATGTGTCATGACTTGAAATTGCATTATTGGTGGATTAGTATGAAAAAGGATATTTCAGACTTTGTAACTCGATGTTTAATTTGTCACCAAGTGAAAGCTGACCCACAACGGCCTGGAAGGTTACTACAACCATTCTCTACTCCACCACGAAAATGGGATGGAATTATTATAGATTTTACTATGGGATTACCCATGACAGTAGGACAGCGAAACACTATATAGACGATAGTGGATCGACTAACTAAGTTTGCTCATTTCGTCCCCATTAACTAGTGGAATTCCCTAGAGAAGTTAAGTGAAATCTATATGGAAGAAGTAATTAAACTACATGAGTAATCTTTAGTATTGTGTCAGATCAAGATCCTAGACTTACCTTGGAGCTAAGTTGAACTACAATAGAGATATGGGATAATATTAAACTTCAGTATAGCAGCGTACCTATAAGCGGATGGATAAACTGAACAAGTGAATAGGATTTTGGAAGTCATGTTGAATTTGCATACACTAATAGTTATCAATCAACAATTGAATCGCCCCGTTTGAAGCTCTGTATGAAGGGAAATGTAGGCTAGGATGAAGGATGAATGAATAAGATGCCTTCGATCCCGAAAAGTTGAACAAGCAGTGGAGATGATCAAAATCAAGTTGGAGGTAGTTCAGAGTAGACAGAATAGCTATGCGGATCAACATAAGAGAGATTTAGAATTTGCAGAAGGAGATTGTGTATTCTTGAAGTTGACTCCACAACGACAATTGGGAATTAAAGGGCCAAGTAAAAGCTAGCACCTGAGTACATTGGACCATTCCCTATTGTCGAGAGGATTGGGAATGTGACTGATCGATTAGAGTTACCAATAGAACTTCAAAATATTCCCGATGTATTCCATGTAGCCAAACTTTAGAAAATATGTAGCCGATCTCACTAACATTTTAAATAAAGAGTCTATTGAGATGACTTCAAGATAAAAGTATAAGGAAAAGCCTATTAAGATCTTCCAGTATACTGTAAATGGTGTGCAGAATAAAGAAAATTCCACTTGTAAAAGTATTGTGGAATCATTAACTAGTGCAAGATGCAACTTGGGAAATGGAAGCGAAAATATTGAAAAGTATCCAAAATTATTCCAGGTATAAGCCAATTGCGAGGATGAATTTTTTTGTTCAAAGGGGAGAATGTAATACCCTATAGTTTTACCTTCAATTGGCTACTATTTGTAATAGGATGAGAATCTGTATCAATGGCCAAAACAAAAGATGACCAGTGTAACGAGACGAATATTTTAGTATCACAATATCTTGTCGCGACCTAAATATAATTATTGGAATTGTTCTACCCATACCTAAATCTTTGGAAGGCTACTATTATTTAAAAAAATAAGAATTTGAGGGTACGCTGAGAAGAGAACTGGACCAGTGCGATAAAACGCACGTTTTGGTATAAATTATGCTATTCGGGTCGCTAGGGGTATTTTCGTTATTTTGACCGCACCCGCGACTTTGACTAAGTAGAGGAGGAATTGAAGAATTTGAGTATTGCCAATGGATTTAGTGGAATTTTTGAAGTTGAATGGTGAAGTAAAATATTTTTCCTTTCCAGACCCGAATTTAGTCATTTCTGGGGAAAATAGAAAATCGCAGTTAACAACTGTACATGTGACATTTTGTGATTAGTGGATGAAAACAAGTGTTAAAATATCATTAGAGGAGTAAAATATGTACGAGATTATGTAATTGGAAAATCTTATTAAATAAGCTTAAGAAATAATAAGGAAAAGAGTGGAAATTTGAGAAATTGACGTGTAAAGTTAGCCATAATGTGTGACCAATTTGGTCGCAATTTTGACCATAAAATGGTAGTGCAAATGTTGTAAAAATAGCCAGATTTCATGCAGCTATAAGGGAGGAAAGAAAGAGAAAATAAAAGAAATCAAATAAGAGAGAAAAAAAGGTAGTGTGTGTTCTTGGTGTGCTAGGTGCAGCCTTAGGAGTTCTTGGAGAAAAACACCTCAAATAGCCTCAAATACAAGGTAAAATCCTTCATCTCTTGAATTAAAGTTGTTTTCAGGTGAATGATAATTATATTGATGTTAATTTTAACACGAAAACATGAATTTCATGCATTGATTTCGAATTAAAGCTAAGATTTGTGAAACTTTTGTGTATGAACCTTGTATATGCTTGTATATGTGCCGGCTGCCTAAGGGTCTTTGAGTGATGTTTTGTGAGAGCAAGAATTGAATAAATATGGTGGTCTGAAGTGTTTTTTCCAGTAGGGGAGATGATGATCAAAGTAGGGTAAAAATGGAAATTACTTGGTTGGAAAAAATGGATTATACTAGTTTTGATTGGAAAAGATGAATTTGTGTTGAATAAGTGTATCTCTTGTGAGCTATTGGAATCTAGAAATTACAGAATTAAAGAGGATTTGAAGGAGAATTGAATGAATTAATAGTTCCAAGATGTTAAAGACTAAAGGAGAAAAAAGGAAAACGTGAATAGTGGATTTGAAACAAAACTACTGGGGCTGTTTTTGCCAAGTAGCGTGTCATGGAAACCTAAACTCTAGAAATTGATTATATAGAATTAAATTCAAGAGTCTTACAGTCATTTTCGTATATCATAGTGCCAAATCAGAGTTGTAGGTTGAAAGTTCTGTCCAAAACAAAATCATGTGTCAAAGCCGCAAAATATCAGAATTTTGCTTACAAAGTGGATGAACTTAAGGATGAATAACTGTGTGATTTTGGATGAAATAATTGAGAAATATGAAATTAATCCCTTGTATATGAAGGGAGAATGGATGTGGAAAAAGGAAAATGAAAGAATCAAACAAACTAAGAAAAAATGATGTGAACGAAAGTTGAACGTTTTCCTTAACCGTCGGTCCCGTCGGACACGTCGGCTAAACGTCAACTAACCATCAGCTATTTTTTGACCGAACACGAATTGACCAAAAAATGATATTTGGTGTAAGTTTATCGATAAATGGCCAATGGAACATTAGAAACGGTATGGACGGTGATTAAACGGCCGTGAAGGAAAGAGTTAATTAGGACACGAGGTGAGTCCCATGGATTTCTAAAATCCACTTGAAAGCTAGTGTGCCTTGTTTTTCTATAAAATGCTGCATTTTATTGGAAATCCCTGAATATGTTTAAGGTTTATCTAGGCAATATTTATTTTATGCCATTTTGGGCTTGAGTGAGCTTCATAATTGGCTTGGAAACCTTAATGGATGGATTAAAGCATGAATTTTGTGAATTTAGTCCTTTTTTGGAATAAATACTTGGAATTTTTGACAAATGGTAAATTTTGGAATAAGGTATTCATAAATTGACTAGAATGCTCTTATTGGAACATTTTTATGGAAATGTGTTTTGAAACTTTGAATTTAATTCTCTTTTGGGATTGGAATTTTGGATTTCTTGAAATGAGTTCCTTTTGGAATCGGGTATTTGGAAAATGATCAAAATGTCCTTATTGGATTATTTTATGAAAACCTTTGCAATCGGGTATTCGGTAAATGACTGAAATATCCTTATTGTAACTCTTGTAAACATTTTGAAATTGGATATGGATAAAATGACCTGAATATCATTGGAAATGACTTATGTTATCAAATACGGGGAAAAATGACCCGAATACTCCTGGAAACTTGTTTTGATGTGTTAAAACAACTATTTACCCTGTTTTGACACGGTTTTAGAAAATGATCTCTCATAATGAGATTGTCTTTTAAAAAATGACTTTTGATCCTTGAAATTATTTTATTACCCTGATGCACCAATAGAATGAATTCATTGTCCCTGTGGAGCCTATATGAATGATGATCTGACTTGTGAGTTAGTGGGATCAAATTCTGGAAAGTGTTATTTAACTCGGAAATGTTTTGATTGAAAGCCCTATGGGATCAGATAACCCTCTGGCCTGATCAGTCAGAAGGGGTTGGTAGTGGTGACGTTGAGTACTCAGCAAGGATTCTAACCTTTGTACTCGCCAACGTTAGAGTTCGACAACCCTAGTAACCTAGCCCAGTTCTAGGGATTGTCTCGCTCCGAACAGGGTGACAGGACATTGAGATGAGTCATATGGTGAGTATGGTTAGCATTGATACTGGTGAGTAATGTTGGCATTGATACTGGTGAGTAAGGTTGGTATTAGGATCCTTGACTTATGGTGAGTAAGGTTGGTATTAGGATCCCTAGGCTTACGGTGGTAAGAAAAACATTCTGAATTACTCAGCATTGTGCTTGTTTGCACTTACCCTTCTGACAATCCACAATTGAGTACTATCGTCTTATGTCCCTAGTACAATAAGACTGTGATGTTGAAGGCAAAACCTTATAGGATTTGCACGTGGGTCGACCTTCTGTTGGAGAAGTGCCTGTGATTTAAAAATTGGGGCAATATTTTGAAATTAAAACACCATTTTTCAAAAATGATTGAGTTCTGAATAAAATCTTCTTTAAAGAGTTCTAGAATTGATTCTAGTTGTAAAATGTATGGAAAATGAAATGCTTTCTCCGTAAATATTTTATGTACTCTGTTCTTTCATAAAGCACTAGCACACACTACACTCACTAGGTGATTTTCACTCACACGTGCCTTTTATCTTACCCTTTTGTAGGATCTGGAATTGAGCAAACCTATGCATAGAGGGACGATACTACAAAGACAATAGTTTAGGTCCAAATGTTTCCTTTTTGATAATGTGTCTTATTACGGATATGAAGCGGAAATTTTCACGTACGAGATTTTCTGTTATGTCTATGTACGTGACCATCAGTATGGGTTGCTGTATGGATCTGGAGCTTGTATACTCTGTTGTTTTCGTTATAAAGACCCCTTGTTCGGGAAACTAGATGGAGTGACACCCAGTATTGATATGCTCCCATTGTTGTCTTTAGTAGGGGTGTTACAAAACATAGGGTATAAGTCACCAATGGTTCACAACCAAGCAACAACTGTACAAATAAATAACTCTTGACCTAATATGCTTAAGCTCAGTTAATCAACAACAACATGCAATTATGATAATAATGTTTTAGGAGTTCTAAAATTAATTGATAAGGTATTTTAAGGTTTATTATTAATTATAGAATAAGAATAATTTAATATAACAATATAAATATGTGTCATAAATAATAAATAAGTATAAATAAAAGTATTTGTATAAGTAATAACGATAATATTATTATTATATAAGATATTAATATTATTTATTCCCATTATACATATATATATAATATTTAATCACCTTTAATAAAAATATGGCTATTCATTTTTTTAATAAGATATTATTATTAAAAGTAATTATTAATTTCAAAAATACTAATGTTGATAGAAATATTAATAAATTAAATTTAATAACAACACAATAATAATAAGAATAATGAAAATAATAATAGTAGTAAAAAATAGCACTGATAATAATTTCTTACTGACCATACTGATATTACTAGTATTAAAAAATTTAGAAAAGGTAATGCATATATATATATATATATATATATATATATATTCATATTCATACATACATATATTCAGTAAATGAAGTGTTGTGCAAAATAGAATTGTAATAGTATTTATAACAACAAGGGTGGTATTATACCAATAATAACATTAACAAGATAATCGATATAAAAAATAACAACAAAGAAGCATATTCAAAGCAATGGTGGTAATAATCTCCATCATTCATCAAGACATCTCATACTAGTGATATAAAGCCTCGAATCACAATCTAGTAATGAACATATAATAATCCTAAATCTCAAATCATAATCCAACAATAATTCATAAGACTTTAATATCAATCTTAATCTTCATATCTTAAAATTATTCTCTTCATACCCACATGCATATTTCCATCCCAACCATATCAAATCAACATATCAATTTCATCATCCTAATAATCTTGAGTTAAAAAATAAGAAGGTTATAGAAAAAATACTTGTTTGATAACCGTTTGAGTCGAAGGTGTTGTCTTGTCAAATGAAAACCCTTGAGTGCTTTGATGAGTCCTCTAATGATTGAGGTTGTCTTAAAATGGCCACCAATGGTTCGTCCAAGAGATAGAGAATGAGTGAGAGATTGAGTTTGTGAAGAAAAGAAGATAAAGGCGAGAAGAAGAATAAGATGGTTGAACCTATTTTACCTTTTTGGTGTTTTTCTTGTCTTGAAAAAGAAAAAGCTCATTTGATCTGAAAGAAGGATCAACTTTGGTTGTTTTAGTGTTATGAAGTATACGAAGGGTGAGTATAGATTGAATCCTAGCTGATTTGAGAGATTTAGAGTGATTTGGGATGATTAGAAGTGGCTAAAGGTTGAAGAAGTGTAGTGTGTATTCTTGGTGTTCTTGAGAACACAAGAGAAAGTTGAGAGAAGAGGGAGAGTGTTCTTTGTTGGGTGATGGCCGAATGGTGTTGCTAGTACGAAGAGGTTTTGGTTTTGCCAAGGGGGGAAGAGACTAGAGCTAATTCAAATTTCAAAATGAAGAAAAATTGGAGGTTTTTGGGGTATAGGATTTGCTAATGGTGATTTCTTCTTGAAGGTCTCTAGTCCTTCAATGGTGGTTTGCTAGTTTAGCTAAGTCTTGGTTGTGAAATGGAGAATTATTCTAGCCTTAATGTTGGCCGAAAATGGCTATGCAAGAGGAGTAGAAATTCTAGTTTACTAGCCTAGTTAGGCTAGAGTTTAAGGGAGCAAAAGATGGAGTTTAATTTTCAAGTTCAAAATATTTTGAATGGAGTGAAGTTAGAAGAGGTTTGAGGTGGTTCAATGGGGTTCCAATGGCCAAGGTTTGTGAAGAAGGCAAGATGTTCAGCTACGGTTTCAAGGTGGCCGAAAGTGATGAAGAGAATTGATGAAGAAAACTGATTTTTATCTTTGCTACCAAGGCTAGAAAAAAATTTTGGAAACTTAGCTACAAGAATTCATAAAATCTAGGATGATTTGTTAGCAAATGTTTGAATTATTTTGAATGGATTTGCAGCTGTGAAGTAGGAGTGTTTCAAGGTCCATTAAGGGTGGTTTTCAGCCATCATCTTGGAGAAGAAAGAGGAGAAATTTAGATGGTCTTATGCATGGGTTGAATGCTCAACTCCTATGGCTAAAATACTTTGTAGATTGCTGGAAAATTTTCTGCTTTGGTGAAGCTATGATAGCTCCTAATTTCCAAGGGATTTTCAGCTTTCTATACACGCGAAATGGTTGTTTGCTAGTAAAGAAAGAAGAGGTAAAATTGCTGCATTTTTTCGGAAATCTAGCCAAGAGGAAGAGCTGGAAATAATTCCAGTTTTGCACCAAAATATGAACAAGAAAAATATAGTTCTTTAGAGAAGAAACCATGGTGATTTAATATTGGAAAACAACCAACTATTACCCATCCTAAATTTCGGCCATCTAACCTCCAAGAGCTGCAATTTTCTTTCAAAAATTCAAGTCCATGATTATCCAAGATGTTTTATATGGAAATTAGAAGAATTAAAGAAATAGGAATATTTTAAATTCAAATAGGCTAGGACATGTGTTGCCAAAATGGTGGAGAGTAAAACTCATCTAGATTTCCTTTTTAGGACAAGATCACATGGTTAGAATATTACCATTGTGCCTTCCCAAGGCAGCATTCCTAACTTCATGCAATGCAAGACATAAAATTCAAATGTTAGATAGGACAATTAAAAATAATACATAGTTGATGGGATTTGAACTCAAGACCTTAAGAATTAGCCACAAAGCTCTAACCACTTAACCACATTAACTCTTGTTCTTATTTTCCCAATCTAATTCTCTTCCCTTATAAAACCCAAGTCTCTTCCTATTTCATCCTCAAGTAAAATTTCCTAATTACCCGTAATACTTAACAAGCCCAAATAAACCATATAATCCACATATAACAATTCGAAGGCATAGAAATTCATCTAATAAATATATTTTTATGCATTGTTTCAGGAAATACATCATATCCCTCTAATTGTAGGGTAGGTTTACGTGGGATTTTACACAATGTATAGAGTTATACCTGAAGAGGACATGGCCAAGAAGTCCAGACAATCTTTTGCTTGAAGTGCCCCTTCTTGCCACACAAGAAGCACTTGCCATTAGACATGGCATTGGGTTTGGATAGACCAGGCTTGGATCCCTTGGATTGGGCCCCTGCATTGTTTTGGGCCATTTTCTTCTGCAACTTCTTGGGCTAAGCCCTAATTCTAGAAGATGATCCAAAATAAGTAACAAAAACTTTTGATACTGGCTTGATGATTTTCTTAGTAGCCTAGAGTTCTTTTATTAACTTGGTCAAAGGCATACTCAACTTGTTCATGTTATAGTTTAACTTGAAATGAGAGTACAAATTTTGCAAAGTCTCAAGAACCATGTCAAATTGGCTCTCAACATCAATTGATGTCCCTAGGACCTCAGCCTCCTCGAAATGATCAATCGTCTTGAGCATATACTCATGAACTGATGCCCCCTAGCCATCACAATATCAGCAAGCGTGATGCACAATGATACATCAATATCAGACATAATAGGTATGTCCTCATGCTTAGACTGAAGAACATTAGACTTGGAAACCAACATATAGCATCTAGCCATCTCATCAACTTTGCTCCATGCCTTCTCAGCCTCACGATTTTGGTCTGTATAATATTCCCCAATTTCAAGATAGGGGTTGGTAAGAAAATATTTGTACTCCTCCACAGTAAGTACTATGTTCAGATTCCTTTTTCAGTCAATATAGTTAGGTCCAGTTAACTTATTCTTTTCGAGAATAATAGACAAAGGACTGAAAGCAAACATTTTTGTTGATTAGGAAACTTCAATTAGAAAATGTTTGTTTTAGAAAAACATAAAAAATACACATTTAAAACATCATATTATTTTCATGATATGGTTAACCTATTAAAATTGTTACGAAAAATATGAAAATTTTGGCTCTTTGAAAAAATGACAGAGCTTCGTATGAAGATTATCAATTTTTTATGTTAAGTATATAACCATCACAAATTACACTTCCTTAATAGATAATGATCCAAAGATAGTTCTATCAATGGGATGATCACTACTCTTATCACCTACAGACAATCCAACATTAATGCCTCTAATAATAGGCTGACCGACACTAACACATATCCTAGGATAATTTCTCTATTAGTTCTAAATTTTGGTGAAAATCCATCCTATAGAGGGACATGCTTAGAATAACTCGAGGATATTCACAATCTCTAACAAAAATCCATGATGGAAGCAATATGGTCGTTAGAACCCCCGTCCCACTTAATTTTTTGAGAAGAATAGTTTTTGGGAATAACATTTTCTTAAAATATTTGGTATTTATTAACATTAGTGAAACTCCAAAAATTCAACCATTATTCTCTATATCAAGGATAAAACTTTTTAAGAGAATAAATTATGAACTTTTATTTTTACTACTTAAGTTAAAACCATTTTTTTACGAACTAAATTTAAAATACTTAAATTCAAAACATTCTCCATGTCAAGGATAATACCATTTGGAAGAATAAACTATGAATTTTATTTTAAATTCTATAGTTCCAATTTAAAACGTTCTCCTTAATTGTTTTATCTAGAAAGAAATTAATTTCTCAAAAACCTTTGTGCTTTTGATCACAAAATTAAATAAAATAGCCATGCTCTAAAAATAAACCCTTTTCATGCTATTTCTATCCTTTAATTCATAGGTGACCAAATAATAGATTAAACAACAACAACAACAACAACAACAACATAATAATAATAATAATAATAATAATAATAATAATAATAATAATAATAATAATAATAATAATAATAATAAAATTAAAATGATATTATTTAATCCTAAGGTGGTTCCAACTACCTTTCCATGCAATTTATTTGTAGAAATAAATAAACGATGTGCATAAAATAAAGGTCATGTATGATTGGTTTCCTAAAAAAAAAAAAAACTACAGAAAAGAACTTTCAAAATCACGCCAAACTAGAGAGGGGTTAGCACTAGCTATATCCAGGTGGGCCAGTGCCGACTTCATTCTGTTCGTTTGCTGATTTTTCTACGGGCTTGAACTGGTGCCTATTGGGAAGGTGAACCGGTGCCGGTTGTTTATTGTTAAGCTGCGGCAGGATTTTCTGAAACAGCTTCAACACCTTTGATTTCAACCGTTTCATTTTTCAAAACATTCTCTTCAATCTATTCTTGGCACTAACTAATTCTTATTGTCTAGAACCTAAAGTACAATGAAAAATAAAAGCTTTCATGCAAAAATATAATTTTATAATTGTATATGCCTCCACAAGCGAAGTGTACATTAGATTCTATCAAAAACTCAAAAATCCGCAAATAAAGAAAAATAATGATTACAATATCTTATACATCCACTCACAAGGTGTACAAGTAATCTACAAACCAATCATACGGATCAAACAAATTAAAAGAATTGATTTTTAAGGAACCACCACCGGTTATTCACCCTAAGCCTACTCCTAAATTATAACCAGAGCTCTGATACCGCTTGATGGACCACGGGAAGACAAAAATGCTGAAAAATATAGAAAATTTAAAATTTTCACGAGCTAAAGTCTAAGATTACTTACTTTTAGAATGTTTAGTCTAAACAACCAGAGTCAAGTTTACGTTTAACAAAACTTCTTAAACTAGAACTTTTACTTGTTCCACATGAAATCCAGCTAACCATTGGATCCTTCGTATGAAACGCTTCAAATGCTGGAGCTTTTGACCTTCCAAGATATTCTCTCAACCTCACAAATCGAACTATTGGTGAAAGTATGATAGGATTATTTTTCTAAAGAAAAACTGAGAGAGATAGCAAGGAGTGGCGGCTAAGTTTTTTTTTTTTTTTGGTTAACTGACTATCTCTCATCTTGCAAGCCTCCATAAGGATTATTTATAAACCCTTAAGGCTGGCTTCCCTAAACCAAGATGGGCTAGGGTTGTTCTACCAAATGGGCCTTTTTATTCATCTTTGGTCTTTTAATTAAAAAAAATTAAATAAAAAATTAGCCCAGTATATTTATTATTTTATCTGGGCCTTTTATTCTACTAAAGCACAAAATAATAAATACATGACCCAATATAGTTATTACACCAATCCTTATTTATTTTATTCAATCCCATATATTACTTTGGAAATTCTAGAATTATTAATTATTCTAGCCCAATAGAATTTCTAGAATAAAATAAATTCTATCATTCCTCAAATAATCCAAATAATTTGTGTAATAACTAAAATAGTCATTCCGGCTTTTAAAGCAATCTTGGGGATTGAAAGACATATTATTCTTGGCTATAAAAATGACCAAAATACCCTTGCTAACAAATAGCTGTATTTTATCATATTCAAATATTTTATTTATTATCGTATGAAAATTTTGACCCCGAGAATAATATTACAAGAGCTTTGTTTTCAATCTACAGGTGTAATAATGAAAATTACCCACCATAGAACACCTGTTATTCAGATAGGAAATATGCACTAACACATTTCTCAAAGACATCGACCATCATTTGATAACTGGTCCAATAATCCATGACTTCTTGTATTTATCCACTTATCACAAGGAGCTACCCAAAAATGTACATATTTAGTCATATTTCCTAGGTCCTTAGATTATTTGGATTGTCTCGGGCAACCACAAAGGGGTAATTTCTTCACGTAATGAAGTATAGAAACCCTATTGTATAAGCACGTCTCAATTCACTAGAATCATTGACCCAACAAATAAGGTTATTAGCCTTGTGTTAAGACCTCACTCATCATACATCAAAGTGCACAAGTCCAGTTTTATCAAACCACAAAGTTATACTAAAGTTGTAGGGTACTCGTCGAAGTAGTAGCTGTGATAAACCCATCTTTAATTATTTTAGTACTTTTATAAAGATTATTATCTTGTAGTCCAGTTCTATGTATTCAAAATATGCTTATACTATTAGTGTGAGAGGACTATTCATTAGCTAAAGGTAAAACATTCTCCATTTAGAAACTATAGTGTAAAGATCTAAACCTAGATGAAATTCCCAACTTTATCAATCGATCAAGAATAATTTGTCGCTTATATGTTAGTAGCCCATAATCTACACCTTACTGTGAAAGCACGACCAAATCACGTAGATTACTTACTAACACACTCAGACCTTAATGTAGAATATATATATATATATATATCTATATATATATATATATATATATATATATATAAACAACCATTAATTATTGAAACTTATATTAATTTTTAAAATACAGAAATATATAGGCCATTTTGGGTATAGATTCCAACTAATGGATCATGAATTAAGTGTAGACTTAATTCTTCAATCTTTGCCGACTATTTTTTTCACAATTTGTGATGAACTATCAAATAAACAGGAGTGAATCCCCTTTACTTGAATTGATTGTATAAAGTACTATAAGGAAGGAAAATAATGCAGTCCTGTTGGTTGATTCTTCAACTTCTAAAAGGAAAAATATTTCAAAGAAGAAGAAGAAGAAGAATTCAACAAAGCTAAAAGGTGTAATTAAGAAGAGTGAGATAGCTACCAAGGCCCATGGCATTATTGTTGCAAGATAAGTCATTAGATGTGCAACTGTAAAATCTATCTGGAGACTGAAAAGGGAAAGAAAGTGAAGGGAAAGCTTGTAAGCACTTCTACATCTATTCTTGGTATATTAATGATTTAGATCAGTATTGCCTTTAATGTTGAGATATGGTGTTGAATACCGGATGTGGATCTTATATGTGCAACAATTTACATGGACTAAAGAGCAGTAGGAAGCTAGACAAATGTGACGTGGACTTACGTGCTGCAAATGGAGTAAAAGTTGCTAAAGTTGCTATGGGACTTATCATCTACACTTATGTTAGAGTTATCCTCTAAATCCAATCATTTGTATAATATATTTTTCATATTTATTAATAAAAGACATTCTTTATCTTTCAGTTTAATTAATCATTATATATATATATATGTATATAAATGTTAGATAAATTCCCAAGCACATAATATAGTGTAAAGAAAATTATGATAGAGATTATAATATGAGATTACTACTACACTATATAGTACTAGTGCTCAAACTATCACTAGGCAAAGTATTAATGAGATAAAATATAATTAATATGCTAAGACTAGCACGTGTGTTATACTTCTTGATTTGATCAAGAGATGATTCTCACATCCGTGAGTATTGTGATATTCAATATTAACACGTGGATACTTGGTATTTGAATAAGTATATTGGATGACCTAGCAATGAGATAATCACATAGATAACTACTTAGTGCCAGGGATAGAATCTTATTATTGCAAATGTCCAAGTATCCTAAGACTTGGGATCTCCAATGTACTTTATTTAATAAGCATTTTACTTTGATTCTAATCTTTGGAGTCTCATCTGGGCTACCTATATGATGGATATTATGTACACCATAAAGTAAACGAAAGTAGTTGAGAAAGTAAACAAAGGATTCATCATTCCTAAATGTAGGGAGGTATATATTTCACAACCACTTGTATGAAATCATTACTCGAGAAGACCTCAGCTAAGGTGACTATGTGTTGGAAATAGTTCTAATTGGTGCACATGTTGAGTAATGGATTTGAGAACAAATACTAATAAATTTGGGGTAGAATTATTTATACTCTAGTAGGAGTTGGCACTAATTCCATACTCCAAAACTGAATAAGATATAGTATGATAAAAGAAATTTATTGCACTGATATTTTGCTATTGAAAGGTTCACATCAAGCCACTTAACATTTTGGACTTTTGGGTGGTCATGATGCGTTGCTAGATGCCGCTCTTGATCTGGTACATATGGATTTATTAATTAGAGAATTAATAAATGATACGTAAATTTAGAGTATATAAAATCATCAATTTTAAATCCATCCCTTAATTAAGTTTTAATTAAGATATTAATCTCAAAATACACATATGAGCAAGTATACTCATCGCAAGTATAGTACAGGGAATTAACGAGTATAGATCATCAAAGGAACAAATACACACTAATCACTTTTCTTTCATTGTTAAGCAACATAAATAAAGTGAAAAAAATAATAAAAATAAAAACAAAAGAAACATATACAACTCAAGGATATATGTTTATGCAATTTAGACAAGTCTCCTAAAAAACATGACAATGAATCACTTAGCCAATATCACAATCAATTATTATCTTGGTCTCATGAAAGATTTAATAAAGACCCACTTCATTTGCAATCCATAGAATCACCATCTTTTAGTTAAATTAGTAAACATATTCTATCTCGACTAACTTATCGAAAAGATGCATTAAAATCAATCCTCATATAAACCCCAATATTCTAGGTGATTTAAAACATGAAATTAGTCAATGAATCCATATTCTAGCAATCATCAACTAACTTTTGATTACTAATGTTCTAAATAATTAATCCTTTTTTCATGCAAGATAAGAGATAACAAATATGAAACTAATTAATTGAAGTCATTATCAACCTCTTTTTGAAGCAAGTTAATAACAAAACCCAATCAACCAACTCCGTAAGGAAAACATGTAATCAAATACCAAAAACAACAATCAATTGATCAAGTAGTTAAATTGATGCATAAATCATGAATCCCAAAATATTGCTAAATTATAATGAGAACATTGAATACATCATTTTTAAAGTAAAAGATGACAAAGAGAAAAAAATGCACTCATAGACAAGCCTCTATCTTCTTTCTTGAAGACTCCTTTTGAACAATCCTTCTTGCCTTGGGTGAACACCTCCTTCAATAAGAGAATCAGAATTTTTTCTCTTTAATTCATCTCTCTTGGTTGTATATCTCAAACCTCTATGTTCTCTTATACTTTTATAGGCCTCTTGGATGCCAATTTTTTAGCTGAGGAAATCTTGGCCGAGTGGGAATAGGAAAATACCATAATTCTTAGATAAGCCCTAATTCTACGTACATAATTTTCACCTCCAAAACCTACTTGGTGTCGGGTACCTTTGACCTACCTACTGCCAGGTACAATCCATTCTTCCTCTATTTTGGCTCTATTTTTTTGCCGTCTCTTCCTTGGCGGGCAGAATGGACCGGCGCTAGGTACACTTTCGAGACCTAGCGCCAGGTCTGTTCTAGAAAAATTCTTGAAGCTCGCTCAATCTCTGCTACAAGACAGAATGGACTCAGCGCCTGATCCATTGGCTGGGCTTGGCGCTAGGTACATTACGGTTCTGTGCACTTTCTACTTGATTTTAACTTAAATCTACACATACTTGCCAAAAACACATTTTACAAGCAAAATGTCAAAATATTAAGGAATATACCTAGTTATTACAACAAATGTATCTTAGAACAATCTCAAATAACTAGGAAAATAACGATGACTTTAACCCCTATCAATAAATTAATCCTAATTAGAATTAATTAGTTAATTCTAATTATATAAGGATTATTAATTATATTATAGAATTAATTCATATTCATTATCAATTGATTAGAAAGCTTAATAGGTCACACACTGTAGAGGAATCGATACTCAAAATATTATATGATAATATTTTGTGAGAAGAAATAATATTATCATAATATTATATGATAATATTTTGGATTAATTTGTGAGAAGAAATAATTATTATTGACTAATTATAAAGTGTTATAATTAGTTGAGGTTGAATTGTAATTATTAAATCCTTATGGGTGAATTATAAACATGTTATAATTCTAATGGTCAAATTACAATTGTTTAAAGTCCAAGTCCATAATTCAAAAAAAAAAAAAAAGGCTAAAATTACAGTACCCTAAAGGAATTAAGGAACAACACAGTGGTGGTGGGTTTCTGTAAAGTATAGAGAATTGTTCTCTATATTAATTGATTAGGGAAAATATAGTTGGTAAAGCACTCTATTTTTCCTCCAGAAAAATACTACCGCCTTCAGTAAAAAATCTTTGTAGCCCCTTGTATATTTTCTTCACCAAAGTAAATCCCTAGCCGCAAAATATACCGACTAGCGTTGGAATTAACTGTGCCTAATTAAGTACTATTCCTTGCGTGAATTGTGTTAGAGAAATTCCTACACTTAGAATTTTGGCAGTTCTTGATTGAACGAGTTTATGGAAGGGTTCTGCAGGCATAAAGAAAAATTTTAAATGCCACATTTTCGGGTAACACTTTTTTCTTCCATCTCTTGACCCATTTTATTACATATGAGTGATCCTATTGCGTGAATATCTCATTTTCTGCTACCCATTAATTGTTATTGCTTTATCAAAATCCAACAAGTTGCCTCCTAGATTACTTCTAAAATTAGAAAGTTCCTATTATGTAATAGTTTTACTTAAAAACATTATCTCAGTTGCTTGTTCAGATTTATTTGTATTTTATTTGCTTTTTAAGAATAAAAATTATTTTTTTCAATGAATGATAACTATAACAGTACATCAACTTTGATGAATGGTTTGTATGTTCTTGTTATAGAAATCAACTTCTCAACGAAAAAAAAAATGAAGAAATGAAAATACGAACCCATCTTACTTATTACATTGTAGTTTACGCCGTGTAAATGAAAATTGTGTTTCTAAGTTATACAAGTGTAGGTGACTTAGGCTTATTTGATTATGAATTATATGATACATGTGAATCCTGTTTAATTGGTAAAATGACTAAAACATCATTTTTAACAAAGGAGAAAGAGCTAAGCAATTATTAGAACTAATACATACTGATATATGTGGAATAATGATATTGCAAGCAAAAAAAGATTATTAATACTTCATAACCTTTATTGATGATGAGTCTTGATACGGGTTTTTGTATTTAATGGAATACAAATCTTAGGCCTTTGACAAGTTAAAAGAATTCATGAATGAAGTAGAGAAATAGCTTGGGAAAAGTATCAAAACTCTAAAATCTAATTGAAGTGGTGAATACTTAAGCCAAAAGTTTCAAAGTTACCTTAGAGACAATCGAATATTATCTCAATAGACTCTAGCACATACACTTCAACACAAAAGTGTATCAAAAAGAAGGAAATGAAATTCATCAAATATGGTTCAAATTATAATTGCTTTTGTAGACCTACCTAAATCATTTTATGGATATGCACTAGAAACTACTATTTATATTTTAAACAAAGTTTCATCAAAAACAGTTGATACTACCCCATATGAATTATTTTTTCGTAAGAAACCAAAATTAACTTGAGAGTTTGGGGGTGTCCTGATTATGTAAAAAGGACAATATCAGACAAATTAGACAATAATCTGATAAGTGTTTATTTGTTGGATATCCAAAAGAATCTTATGGATATTATTTCTATCTCCCTTCCAAAAACACGGTGTATGTTTCAAAGCATGGAGTTTCCTTAGAGAAGGAATTTATGCTTAAGGGAGATAGTTGAAGTAAAGTTAAACTTAGTGAAATTCAAAAAGAACAAACAAATAATGATCAACTGGTTGATCTCGAGTCTATTGATAAAATAGATGAACCTCCTAATACACAAGAGCCTCGTAGGTCAAGTAAGATGCGTTTGTCACCTGAGATATATGGATTTCTCCTTAGTGACCATAATGGTGTATTGCTCATAGAAGAAGATGAGCTTACCACTTACAAGGAAGTTTTGAAAAGTTTAAAATTTAACAAATGGCTTGAATTTATGAAGTCAAAAATGGACTCCATATATAACAACCAAGTTTGGACTTTGGTTGATCCACCCGAAGGGATTAGTTGCAAAATGTTATCGTCAACATTAAGGTATTGACTATGACGAAACATTTTCACTAGTAGCAATGTGGAAAATCCATTAGAATACTCCTAGAACTTACCGATCATTATAACTGTTAGATTTGGTAAAAGGATATGAAAATAGCTTCCTTAAATGGAAATCTGATTGAGGAACTATACATAACACAACCTAAGGGTTTTACATTTAAGGATCACACTAACGTGTGTAAGCTACAAAGGTCCATTTATGGACTAATGCAAGCTTCTAGGACTTGACATATTCATTTTAATAAAATAATTGAAGAATTTAGTTTATACAAAATATGGACGAACCTTGTGTTTATATGAAGGTTAGAGGTAGTGCAATTATTTTCTATCACTATATGTAGGTGACATAATTCTAATAGGAAATGATGTCTCTGCTATTCAATCAGTTAAAATTTGGTTATCTAAGAAATTCCCCATGAAAGACCTTAGAGAAGTAACCAATATTTTGGGAATAAGGTTCTATAGAAATTGATCAAAGAGGTTGCTCTGTCTTTCATACTCTACATACATAGATTAAGTGATAAAGAAGTTTAGCCTGGATGAATCTAAGAGGGGATTCTTACCCATGACACATGAGATTAGCCTTTCAAAATCTACATTTCCTCAAACACAAGATGAAATGGATCACCTAAGTAGAATACCATATGCTCGTACATAAGAAGAACAAATGATGTATTCTTAGTATATGGAGAATATGACTTACAAAGTATATTGATGCCAGTTTCCAATACAATAAGGTTAATTACAGGTCACAATTAGGCTACGGGTTCAATTTAGGTGCTATCACTTGATTTGTGAAATCACTGATAGAATGAATGTAAAGATATAAAGAGTTCTTACTGATCAGAATATAGCTAATTCACTTACTAAAGCTCTACCTCAAAAGAAATATCATACTTATGTTTAGTCATTAGATTTTAGATACATGAATAATTGGCTCTAGTGTAAGTGGAAGATCGTTAGATTTATGCCTTAGAACTAATCCATTTGTACAACGTATTATGCACATTTATCTAATAAAGCACTCTTTATCTTTCAGTTTCTTTGTTTCATATTTGTATGCACATAAAATTAATAGATAATATCCCCAGCATAATGTACAGTGTTAAGAAAATTGTAATAGAGATCATGAAGTGAAAGTTCTACTACACTGTATAGTACTTGTGCTTAAACCATCCCTGGTCATAGTATTTATGAGACGAGACATCATTATTACACTAAGACTAGCACGTGTTGCACTTCTTGATTGGATCAAGCGCTGATCCTCATATCCATATGTATTGCAATACAAAAAATTAACACGTGGTTTCTTGTTACATGAAGAAATACATTAGATGACCTAGCTATAAGGTAATCATATGCATAACTAGTCAGTGATAGAATATCAGTATATCGAATGTGCAAGTATCTTTAGACTTGAGATCTCCAAGGTACTTTGTTTGTTGATTGTTGGACTTTCATTCTAATCTTTAATGTCTTATAAAGTACCACCTATAGGATGGACATTAAGTACAATGTAAAGTAAACAAAAGTAATTGAGAGGGTCAACAAAAGATTCATCACTCCTAATAGTATAGGCGTATATCTCACAGCCACTTGTAGGGAATCATTACTTAAGAAGTCCTTGGCTAAGGCATCAATGCATTGGAAATAGTTCCAATTGGTACATATATTGAGTAATGGATTCTAGGACATGTACAAATAAATTTGGGTTAGAATAAATTTTATTCTAGAGGAAGTCGGAACTAACTTCATACTCTAAACTAAATGAGATATAGTATGATGAAAGAGAAAAATATTTCAATTTTGACCAAAAGAAAAAAATTTCTTTGAATTTTGAGTTAGTTTATCTATTTATAGAATAAGTGATGGTCAAAAAGTTCTTACTCGGGGAATTCTTGGCTTAACTTGCAATTTTTTTTATTGACTCATCGTAGTTCTAGTATGAATCTAAGGTTTTAATAAATTCATAGGGTTGTTAGCAAGAGAATTTCTATTAATACACTAAGAAATAATAAAAGCCATATCATACACAAAAATAAATAAATAGGAAATGAGAGGATTCAAGAGGCCTGGAAACAATTGAAAGGTTCACGTCAAGCCAGTTGACTTTCTGGACTTTTGCGTGGTCATAATACATTGCTAGATGCCACTCATGTAACACCCCAATACCTAGGCTCAGCAGGGTAGGGGATGTCACCTCGTCCAAAGGACAAGGGGTCTTTATAACTAGGTCACACAAAAGAAAATAAAAGCAATACTTTAAAATTGAACTTATTATAACCCAGAAATACAGGTACAAATCCAAAATAAATTGACTACTACTATCTCTCAAAAAAACACATAAAATAACTTACATAAAGTCTTCAAAGCAGGTAACAAATCTAGCTTCTCATCTCCACAGTAGGATCGACCTGAAAACATGGCATAAAAGGTGATGAGATAAGTAAGCCCGTGTGTGCTTTGAGTGTTTCAGGCAAAATAGTTCATGTATGCAAGTTGGAAAAATTTCATGAGAGAAAGTGCTGGTAAGCATTAAATAATATTAAAAATAAAGAGTAGTGTTTTGCTTTCAAACCATACGTGTGCATAATAAATACAACCACTCAAACGGATAGCCATGGGTTACCACACGTTAGGCCCTATGACCATATAACGGTCAAAATGTCACATTTTGTGTAGACTGACAAAAGGTAGGTGTACGGCCTACCGTGTGAGATACTCCTCCTTCTCTACACACAAACTTACTAGTTCTCCACTCCGAAAACACATAGTCCACATGACTGAAACTTGCTAGCTTGGACCGGCATGACCTATTGGACTGGCATCCTATCCGGGAAGGACTCACCCGTCAAAGGTGGCCATCTACTGAGAGACTTATCCTAACCCTTCAAAGACTAGTCCTAGTAGTCTACCCTTATTAAGTACTTAACGTTGATTGTCCCACTTGGGAGAAAACTGATAATGCATTGCTTTATTGGGAAATAGCAATTAAAGGTTTCTAAAATTCTTGTCAAAGTTGGGTTTTAGAAAGAGTTTAGTATTTGTGCAAAACTGCTTGTTTAAATTTTCAACTGATTTGCTTAACTGAATTAAAAAGGAAACAGTCCTTAATTGCCTTTACAAAATGAGTGTCCATACACATCACATTTGGCTTGCCATAGTAACATTTTGTCTTCAAATAAGTTTATGCAGGAGTTTACCTGATCATTTGCTTGATCAAATTCACAAATCTTCCAAAGCTGACCTAACCCCACTTGGGGTAAACACAAGTCATAAGGTTATACTCAAGCTATATTCGCTTACACAAATAATCCTAGTTCAACTTATTACAATTATGACCCTAATGTCCTAAGTTGTAAGGTTAGATGATAAAGGATTTTATAAAATAAGTCTAGCTTGATAAGTTAAAATAACTAGTAAGAAGTTAAAATAGCTAGGGGTTGTAAAATAATTACTAATAACTTATAGATTCAAATAATAAATCTTGAGTGTTGTTATTAATAAATAAACTAGGGTTCAATTATTGGAGAATCCTATGTCCTAGATGATATTAATAAATGGTAATTCTTAAATAGTAAAATAAATAATAAATTATTACTACTCTCTTGATTAGTAATTAATACATAATAAAATTAATATTAAATAACTTTTATTTTGATTAACAAATAAATATAAATAATATTTATGAATATATGGTCCACAAGGTCATTAATGTTATATATATATATATATATATATTATTTTTAATAAAAGATATCATTTATTTGACTAGTAAAAGATCACTATTTCATTGAATATTCCAATTTCAAAACTTCCTAAGAATTTCGAAATCTTTGGAGGAAAAACATAGTAGTAATTTTAATTAGGGTAATAAAATTTGCTAATCAAAATAGCCTAGGATCAACAAGGTCAGAATCATAATTTTTCTATTGCTAACAAGATTCATGAGCATATACTCCAACATCAATCAACAAACTATTCTATTCATGAACATAGGCTTAAATCCATCCTACTATTACATGGCCAAATCTCTACTAAGCATAATCATACTCATGGCTTCAATGAAAATAAGAACATAACATCCTATTCACCAAATGTGACATACCATCTAGCATGATTAAGCATTCATAATTTCTTAAGACATGGAGAGCATACATCGATTCTCAAGGAATTTCATAAAGCTTAATCATGATCAATCATTCTCATGCTCTAATCTCAACGCCTTCATACATATGTATATACTCAATCCCCCATTCATATTCTATCCTCTCTATCAAAATCTAAGAGACATGAATTTAAAATTTAAAAGAACGGTTGAGGAGAAATACTTGATTGATGATTATTTCGATGGAGATTTAATAAGGTCCACGCAATTGAGAGTTTGGAATTGTCCAAGAGAGGAGAAGAAAAAAAAAACAGCTATGGTTGTAACAACCATTTCGGCAGAGAGAGAGAGAGAGAGAGAGAGAGAGAGAGAGAGAGAGAGAGAGAGAGAGAGAGCATTAGCATGATATGTTAAAGGTTGAAGGGAAGAAGATAAACAAAAGAGTTGTTCTTGGTTACCTTGATGATGTTCTTGAGACTTCAAGGGGAAAAACTGGTTTTGATTCGAATGCCAATTTTTGTTTTCAAGATTTGATGTTATAAATTCTAGAATTGGACTCTAGGGAGTATGTAGGTGTATTCTGGAGTTTTTGAGAGGGATTGGAGGTGTTTAGAGTGGTCTTTGGCTTGAAGTAAGGTAGTGTGTGTTCTTGGTGAAAATGGAGAGAACTAGAGGAGGAATGTTAGACGAATAACTGAAGAGGGCTGGCCGAATGATTGAGGGAGTTCAGGGATTTTGGTTTTCAGTTTAGGGAGGAAGAGAAAATTTTGGTTGTTTGAAATTCAAATGGAGAAATTTAAGGAGTGTTTTGAGGTAAAAGATATGGTAATGGTGTTTAATTGATAGAGGTTTCTTGGAGCTACAATGGAGCTGACTGGACTGCTGTGTTTTGCAGAAATGAATAAGGGTTGATGGAGCTTTAAGGCTAACTAAATTTTTTAGTTCAATAGCAGAAGAATTTCTAATTATGAAGCCTAATCCAAAGGTGTTTTCATAGAGCAAATGCTGGAAATTCTGAAATTCAAATGGAAGTTTGATTGGAGTGATTGTAGGAGGAAATAGAGGTGTGGTCATAGAGTCCAGTTGTGCAAGGTAAGTGGAGGGGTAATGGAGTTCAGTTCATGGCTGAACAAGGGTTAGTTTACAGAGGTTTTGATGGTGGTTTTCAGCCAAGGCTTGAATGGAACAAGGCTGGAAATTTTTTGGTTATGGTTGAATGATTGCTGAATTAAAGTTTTTTTTGCAATATTCCAGCTCAATATGCAGACGGTTTTGAGAGGTGTTTAAGGGTCCTTTAAGGATGGTTTCTAGCCTTCTTTATGGAGGAAAAGTACAGGTAATTTACTGGTTTGAAGGCAGAAGAAACAGCTTCGATTTCAGGCTGCTATGCAACGAAACTGCCCAGATTTTTTTTCTGGTTTGTGCAGTTTTGTGCAGTCCAGTTTTTGTACAAGAATTTCAGTCTTCAAGCTGAATAAATTGGTCATTTTTCTGGCAGCAATTGAGTAAGAAAGATGGTTGAGATTTTTGAAGGCTAGGCTGCTCAAGAATCTGGAATAATTTATGGTTTCTTTCATGGAGAATATGAACACTATGGAGTGGAGTTTGAAGGCTCAACCATAGAGATTAATTTCTCTTGGGAACCTTCCTTAACTCCTTCCCTATATTCAGTCAAATCTTCAACCTCTAAGAATCATTTTCAAAATTCAAAGACCAGGAATCCTTGCTGAATTTTATGGAATTAAAAACATGGATTTGGATAAATTTGGAACAAGCTTAATTGGTGAAGAGGTTAGGACAAGCTAGAGGTAATAGAAGGACATGAATTCTTCTAGAATTCTTTTTAGGACATAAGGATAGGATTGGGACATTCCCTTCACGTCTCCCCTAGGACAACACTCATATTTTTTGTTTTGTTTTGTTTTTTTTTTAATGGAATGCAAGAAACAAAAATCCAACCTTAATTAAAATAATCATGATAAAACTTAAATGATGGGATTTGAACTCATGACCTTAGAGATTAATTCCAAAGCTCTAACCCCTAAACCACAACAACTCTTGTTCTTATTTCATCACCCAAATATTCTTCTTTAATCCTCTAGCTATCTTCCTATTTTGACCTCAAGCAAAATTACCATTTTACCATTCCTACTCAGTAGGCATAACTATGCCTTTTAGCCTATAAATTATAATTCTAAAGCACACAAAATCATTCAAAAATTTATATATTAACGCAAAATAATATGATATGCATCCCGACCCCCTTACTCTGTGGTTGGCTTTAGGTGGGGTTTCACAACTCATGATATGCTAAGTATGAATTTATTAATTGGAGAATTAATAAATTAATCATAATTAGAATTAATAATTTAGTTCTAATTATTAAGGATTATTAATTCTATAGTGATTAGAAATATGTCAATTTGGATTAATATTTAGGTACAAATATTACCTCTAGTCTTTTTTCCAGATTTCTTAGAACTTTTTAGCTTTATTACAAAACATTCTGAGTCTAAGAGATCAAAAAGAAACTTTGGGATTGCTAAATCACAGACAAAAAAAAAAAAAAACAAAAAAAATTAATATATAAGGCAATTGAACCATCATAGTATTTTTGAACTATTCCAAAAGTAAAAGGAAGGGTGGCAATTTGATCATTTAACCCATATGAGTCTGGTATATTTTACTTTTCTCTTCCTTTCTTGAATGAAAGGGAAAGGTCGTTCTCTTCATAAAAAATAGGAGGTAGAACCAATAACAATTTCTTTTTCGATCCATCCCTGGCCTCATTCAAAATTTATTTTTGATCCAATTCGTAGGAATCAATAGAAAAGGCAAATCCCTTATGATACACCAGATCTGACTCGATTATTGATAGAGTGAATAGATCTGCCATTTCTTGAAATCTCTCTTCTAATTTAAAATCGTGGTGTAACGGGTATCCTCCCCTGTTCCAGTCATGGAATAGATGAAATAAATCAAAAAATGGATTTTTGTTCAAGAATGAAATCTTATTGGAATTGTCCATATCTGGTTTATGGTTAGAGCCCGATTGTGTCTTGAACTTATATTGAATGTAGTTAATATCAATCTTCTAACATTTTCTGATTTTTTTTTATTTATAATCATCAATCAAAGGGAGATATTTTCTCAATTTTTGTTATAGCTATTGCAGCCACTGAAGCAGCTATTAGACTTGCTATTGTTTCATCAATTTACCATAATTGAAAATAAACTCGTATTAACTAATCCAATTTCCTACCAATAGACTAAAAAATTGAATAGGTCACGCACAATAGAGGAATTGCTACTCAAAATATTATTTGATAATATTATGGGGTTGATTTTTGAGAAGAAATAATATTACAACAAACTATAAATGGTCATAATCAATAGGATCAAATTGTGATTAATGTAAGCATATGGGCATAATTGCAGTTTAAAATTCCAAGACCCATTACATAAAAGAAAAGGCATGTTAATCACTTCCTAAAAGGTTTAGGAGCTCATGATTTTTCCTTCTGGCTCTGTAAATGTATGTATGCATATATATATATATATGTGTGTGTGTATTTTATATATTTATATCTATGTGTGTATATATATATATTTATACATTTATATTTATATATATGTGTGTGTCTGTGTATGTGTGGAAATATAGAAAGCAGGCGTGGCGTGTGCAGTACACAATAGCCTTCATTCCTCTGATTTTCACCATAAAAAATATACATCTATCGCCACAACATAAAATCCGCAAGCATAGATATTTTGGTGCCAATTTTGAGTTCTATTCCTTGTGTGGATTATTATTAGAGAAATTTCTATATTTGGAATTGTGGTGACTTAAAGCTTGGACAATTTCTAGAAGAATTTCGCAGGAAGAAAATTTTAAAAATTTGCATTTTTAGGTAACAAAATTTTTTCTCCTCTTCTTTAACTTGTTTAGCTTCACACGAGCAATCTTGTGTGTGGATTTCATTTTAATTTCCACTACACGTATATTTGATAATGCATGATCGAAATCCAACCGTTGGTATTTTTCCAAAGTTCAAGATTCAGACAAGTTCCAAACAACTTGTTGATCAACCAAATCTAGTTATTGCCATGGTTTCTTCTATTCCAAGAAAGAAAAGTAAGCATGTAATTGTAAATTCTGATAAATTTTTAATCTTTTGCTGCCCTTGTGTGACATTCTATTTTATATCTTGGTCAATTCCTTGTTGGCCAAACCTTTGTCTAAGTCCAGTCTATTCATTTTTCTATCCAAATTAACTATTTGCCCCCTTACTTTATGGGTATTGATAAAAATTTGAGCGGTAACCTACTCAAGGGTCTTTCTTCTTTTTTGATCTTGATTAATGGAGGCCTTGTGTAACACCCACTACCTAGGCCCAATAGGGCCGGGAATGTCGCCTCGTCTAAAGGATAAGGAGTCTTTATAACTAGGACACACAACAAAAATAAACAATACTTTAAGATTTAAAACTTATTACAACCAAAAAATTCAAGAATAAATCCTAAATAAAAATTGTTCACTCTCAACTCCCAAAGCATTACATAAAATAAATAACAGAATATCTTCCAAGCAGGCAACAACTAGCTACTCATTCCTACAGTAGGATCGACCTGAAATCATGGTAAAAAGGGTGATGAGATAAAAATCTCAGTAAGTCCGTGTGTGCTTTAAGTGTCCAGTGAAAACAGTTCATGAATGCAAGGTGTAAAAACTTCATAAGAAAAAGTAATGGCAAGCAATAAACAATATTAAAAGTCAAGAGTGGCGTTTTGGCTTTTCCAGCCATACATGTATAATAAAATCAACCACTCAAAGGGTGGCCATGTGTTACCACACGTTGGGCCCCATAACCATACAACAGTCAGAATGCCACACTTTGTGCAGACTGGCAAAAGGTACGTGATCGGCCTACCAGGTAAGATACTCCTCATTCTCTACACCCAAACAAAACCGGTTGTCCACTCCGGCAACACACAGTCCACATGACTGAAACCTGCTAGCTCGGACCGGTATGACTAAGTAGTACTGACGTTTCTCTAAGTTAAGTTCATCTTCTGGAGGTGGCCTCCTGCCAGAAGACTTACTCTTGCTCTTCAAAACTAGTACTACTAGCCTACCCTTATTGAGTACTCAACGTAGTTTATCCCACTTGATAGAAAACTGATAAAACATAGCTTTACTTGAAAGTGGCAATCAAGGGTTTCCAAAGTCCATGTAAAAGATTAGTTTTAGAAACAGTTTGGTGTTTGAGTAAAACTGCTTGAAGATTTTAAAATAATTGGTTTGACTGGAACAAGAAATGAAAAAGTCCTTAATTGCCTTTACCAAATTAGTGTTCACATACTTGTATTTAGCTTGCCATGGTAACCTTTTACAACAACAAGTTTTATGCATGAGCTTACCTGATCCTTCACTCGAGATAAAATAAAGATCTCCAAAAGCTGACCTAACCCCGCCTGGGGTAAACATAAGCCATAATTAAACTCAAGCCAAAATTTGCTTTCACAAATAATCCTAGTTCAATTTACTGCAATCATGACCCTATTGTCCCAACCTTTAAGGCTAGATAATAATTAAATGGTTTGTAAAATAAATCTAGTTTGATATTAAAATAACTAGGGTTTGTAAAATAGTTAGTAATAAGTTGTAGGTTTAAATCTTGCTCTAAATAAATTTGGGTTTATTTGATGAAGGGTCCTAGGTCCTAGATGATATTATTTAAGACAATAATCTATTAATAATTAATTGTTAGAAAATAATTGGTAAATAAAATTAGTTGTAAGTAAATTTTAATACATTTGATTAAAAGATAATAAATAAATTTTATTATTATTTATGAACATAAGACTTACAAAATTAATATTTTCCCTATTATGATTATTTATATAAAAGGCTTTATTGGATATTATTATTATACAACATCTATATATTTTATTTCTTTAACAAAAGCTATCATTTATTTGACTAAAATATCATTATTTTATATAATAGTTCAAATCCATATTTTCCTAGGGTTTTCAAAATCACTAGAAGGACTAGTATTAATTATTTTATTGATGAAATAAAATTGGCTAACTTAATTAGCTTAGGGACAACAAGGTCATGATCATAATTCCTATTGCTAACCATAATCATGAACATACACTCTACACTAATCAACAAAACATCCAAATCATGGATAAAAGCATAGATCCAAATCTACCAACACATGATCCAAACTCCATTAAACACAATCATATTCATGGCCTCAACAAGAATACAAGAACATAAAACCCTATTCACCAAATGTGATATAATCTCTAACATGCTTGATCATTGATACTACTCACGACATGAAGGCATGCATCAAACCCTAAAACATCATAAAATTTAACCAAGACAAATCCTCCTTATGCATCAATCCCAACTCCATCATATAAACACATTCATTCTCATGCTTTAATCTCAACTCCATCACAAAACACATCCTCAAACTTTAATCATAATCCATCATTTTCCAAAAACATCCTAAAGATATGAATCTAGAATTTTAAGAGAAGATTGAAGAGGCTTACTTGAATGATGACTACCTTGAAGATGTTTCAAGAGGATCCTCACGCTTGGAAGGCTTGATCCGTCCAAGAGGGAAGAAGAAAAATGGCCATGGTTGGAGTAACCATTCAGCGAGAGAGAGAGAGAGAGAGAGAGAGAGAGAGAGAGAGAGAGAGAGAGAGAGAGTTTATTAGTATATATTCATTAAGATCAAAGATGGAAGAAGATGGAGTTAATTGTTCATGCTTACCTTGAAGGTGTTCTTGAGTCCTCAAGAAATTTCTAGTTTTTGATCTAAAAGTGGAACTTTGATTTTAGCGTTTGATGTTAAAAATTACAAAAATGGATTCAAGAGGATGAGGAGGTGTGATCTGGAGTTTTTGGAGAAGATTGGAGAGGTTTTGAGTGGTCTTAGGCGTGAGAATGGTGGTAGGTGTTCTTGGAGGTTTGGAGAGAATGGAGAGAATGGAGGAAGTTGGCCAAAATTCTACTTGGAAAGAGTGGCCAACTGGTTTGGAGAATTTTAGTTGTTTGAAATTCAAAAGGAATAATTTAGGGAATAAATTATGGTAGAAAATATGGTAAGAAGATCTTGGTTGATGGAGGTCTTTTGGAAGCTTCAATAGCCAACTGAATTGCTGGAATTCTATTGAGATGAATGTTGGTTGAATGAGCTTTAGGGTGACCAAAATATGGTGTACAATGGTGAGGGAATTTTCTAGATGTTTGAGGCTTAATCTATGGAAGGTTGATGAAATAAATTGCTGAAATTTTGGACTCCAATTGAAGGCTTGATTGCAGTGATTGACGGAGGGATTTTAGGAGCAGCCATGGACCTTTTTCATGCAGGACAATGGTGAGGAAGATGAAGTTTAGTTCATAGCTAACCAAGGTGGGTTTTATAGAAAAATGGGATGAGTTTTGGACAAGGGTGATGAAGAAACAAAATTGGAATTTTCTGGTTGGTTTTCTTTTTTTCGCAAGGCTTGCTGGAAATTTTGTGCAGATTTTTCTGCCATGCTTCTGCCAATTTACAGAAGGTTTGAAGGGGTTTTGGATGGTCCTTTAAGGCTGATTTTTAGCCTTTTTTATGGAGGAAAGACAAGGTTGAATTGCTGGTTGAAAAGATGGAAGAAACAGCTTGGTTCTTGGCTCACCATGCTGCGAAAACTGCCCGGGAATTTTCCTAGTTTGCACAGTTTTTTGAGCAGTCCGGTTTTGGCTGAAATTTTCAGTCTTCAAGCTGAGGAAATTTGTTATTGTTGTAGCCGTATTTGAGAGGGAAAGATGGCTGAAGATTTTGACAATTGAACTGATCAAGAAGCTAGAAAAATTTCTAGATTACTACACGAAGAAGATGAACACATATAGGTTGGAGTTTGAAGGTTCAACCATGGAGATTAATTCTCTTGGGAACCTTCCATAACTCTTCCCCATTTTCGGTCAACAAGATATCCTCACAAAGACATTTTTGAAACCTCAATATCATAGAACCTTGTTGGAATTTTTTGGAAATAAAATTGGCTTAGATAAATTGAACAACCTAATTGATTAAGAACTAAGGAAAGCTAGAGATCAAAAAGGGTATGAATCCCTTAGAAATTTTTGTAGGGCACAAGAGTAGGATTAGGACATTCTTTTCATGTCTCCCCTAGGACAACACTCCTACTCCTCCCTAGGGCATGCAAGGGCCGAAATATTGCCTACCTAAAAAAAAAAAAAAAATTAAACATGCTAAAAACTCAAATGATGGAATTTGAACTCAAGACCTCAAGAATTAATTTCAAAGCTCTAATCACTACTCCACAATAACTATTGTTCTTATTTTCTCTCCCAAATATTTTTTCTATTTAATCCTCCAGCTATCCCCCTATTTCCACCTCAAGCAAAATTACCATTTTACCCTTCTTACTAAATAAACACGATCAAGCCTTCTAGTCTACAAATCACAAATCCAAAGCACATAAAATCATTCAAAAATATATTTATGCATGGAAGAAAATATGATATGCATCCCGACCCCCTTACTCTAGGGTTGGTTTTAATTGGGGTTTCACGCCTTGATGGAAAAAAAAAAAACTGGCTTGACGTTTGGCGATCTTGCCTCAGAGAAGCACCACCAAGCCAACGATGCTAGTCAAAGTGTTAGTCAAGGCATCAAGCTCAATTGATATTGTAGAATACTTAGAAGATAGTTCTTGATCCTGGGTAGAAAGCCTCTCAAGCTCTTCCAATTGGATAATTAATTGGGAGAAGTTTGCTATATAATAGGAATCATCAAAAGCTAACTTGCTGACCCGAACATTTAAATATATAAAATAAAATGAAAATAAAGGGATGGAGACACTATTTTACAACCATTCACCCAAGTCAATAGGTCATTTGTCTCCACAATCTGGTTCTGAGTCTATTTATCAAAAAGGAATGGCTTTGATAGCTGATCAATTAGGAAGTCCAGGTTTTGCGGGAGAGATTAGAGAGTGACAAAAATCTAAAAAGTCCTCCACTTTGGCCTTAGATAACTAAGGAGTAGGACTCTTAGGAAAGCCAGTCATTATAGCTATTGATGATTTGGCTGCCTTTTCTTTCACAAAGCCTTTCTTTGCTGATCTGCTAACTTCACTACATTTCCTTTTTTTTATTTCTTTTTTCTACACAAGCAAGCAAAGGGATTAAAATTATCTGAACAACAAGAATTTCAGGATCAAGCAATGAAGGCTTCCTATACCTAGGGGAGGTAGGAGAGCTAGGCAAATGACATTTGGATCACCTAGAAGTAAACTTAGCAGATGGTGAGTCGTCAACAAAAATGGGATTAGCTATGTCCCTAGCTAGAAAGAGAAAAAGGGAAAATCTCAAACTAAAAGTCTCGACAACATAAGTAAATGAGAAGGTATACTTGATGAGGTTGACTTAGTATAGGCTGAAGTCCTAAATGACTGCTGAGAGGATGATTGTTCTTTAGTCGAACCCGCAATTTCTTCTTCTTCTTCTCCCACCTCATCACTAACTTTTTCAGAAAATTTGGATAAAAAAATTATCCAAAGGTAGTTGGAACTAATGGTTTACAACTCTTTGCCATCATAGAGGAAATTCTTAGGTGATTTCTATGTAGGATGTAAAAGCTTGGAAATAAAATCTCTCCAACTTGGTTTGAGTCTGATGATATGAGCTTTGTGGGCTTTACTTCTTCAAGATTTAAGTTACACTTTGAAATATTTCAAAAAAGATCCTGATCAAGAAAAATAATAAAAATGCATAAGAAAGGAGTTATGATCGAACACAACTACACACCTTTGTCCACCAATTAAGAAACCTAGTAGATCTAATCCACTAGAACCCCTAACTTGATAGATCTAGGTCTCCCACAACAATACCTAAATACCTCTGATGTAGCAAGAGATCAAGAACAAGTAGGATAGGAGTTTTAGGCACTTAATATAGAAACTAACTAGAACCCTAGAAGAACAAGCAATCTAAGACCCTTGTTGAGACTAGATTGAATTATCCGTTAAGTTTAGAGGCTCGAACTCAAGGGAGGACTAATCCCTTAGGTTGATCTTTGATTGAGGTAGAACAATAAAGGACTTACTGTAATACCCAACCTAAAATTTACCAAAAAATGGGAGAGCATGTCATTCATGTAGCATGAGCACATGCCATGTGATTCTTGCACATAAATATGATTTATGTGAATTGTTTATATTTATTTAATTATGATATGTGAATGAAATTATTTCTTTGAAAGATAATTGAGAAATAATTCCTTAGAATAAGGAATTATAAAAATATTTGAATAATAAATATTTGGGAGAGCTATATATTTATGTTATTAATTATATAAGAAAATAATTTATCGATAATTCTCTGATTAAATTATTTTTACTTAAAAAATAGAAAGGATTATTTAGAAAAATTGCTTCTAGGGTTTGAACCCTAGACCATCCCAACATTCTGTGGTAATTTATCCAGTTTAGATAATTTTTCTTATATGATAATTATTTCAACTATTTGACTTTATCTACTAAGAAATATAGAAAATTATTAGTTTTCCTAACTAGGGTAGCTGCCATTCTTGGGAGAAAATAAGAGGGAAATTATTTTATTTAGGAAAGGATTTTGGAGAATTTTTCGAATCCTAATCTCGCTAAACTTTATTCCTATTTTTCTCACTCTTTGCTGCCATTAAGCACCCTTTTGGCTAGCTACAAGACTTCCTAAACCCACTAGGATTTAATTTAATTATCTTGCAAGGCATAGCTTCAGAAAAAAAAAAATCTAGAGAATTTAGGAAAACTCCCTATTTATAATTATTTATGTCGCCTCACCTTATTCCTCTTCCTACTTCAAAGTTTTTCCTATCCAAAGAATAAAAGAAATCCAATTTTGTTCAGCCAAAAAACCCCCTAGTCGACACCTTCTTTTCTAGTTCTCAAAACACCAAAATTCCTCTTTTCTTTTCAAGCAAATTATCTCCGTGATTGAAGAGAAAAATTATGCATAAAACCTTTTGCTTTAGATGTAATTCTTGGATCGAAATCTTGATGTTCTTGGAGGAAACAAAAGCTATAAAATGACATCTTTCTTCCCTAAGGCTATTCAAATTTAGTTATGGAAGTAGCAACATCAAAATCCTTTATTTTTCCTTTGATTCTTTGTGCTGCCATTCTTGAAGAAATTAGGGTTCGTGTTTTAAAAAAAAATCTAATACATTTTACTTGACAAAAGAAGTTTAAATATTTATGCTTATAAATCATATTTGCTTAGTTCTTGGAAAATAAACCTTCTTTCAAAGGATTTTTACAAAAGAAAACATCATTTCACTGTATTTATTATTCTTGAAAAGTTGAAACTTCTGTAAGTTAAACTTGAATTCTTGATGACTTCTTGTGAGATTTTGATGTATTTCTTCTTGGGTTGTTGTTCTCTCACTCTATATGTAAGATCTCACCTAAACCTACTTTAGAGTAGAGAGATAGGGTGCATATCATATCATCTTGCATAAAATATATTCCTTGAGGTGTGCCTTAGAATTGTAATACATGGGTCATATAGTTTATCCATGCTTGTTGAGTAGTAAGGGTAAAAAAGGTAATTTTTATTGAGGTCGAAATAGGAAGATGGCTTGAGGCTTAGATAAGAAGAGAATTTGGTTGGAAAAATAAGAGCAAGAGTTAGTGTGGTTAAGTGGTTAGAGCTTTGTGATTAATCTCTAAGGTCTTGAGTTCAAATCTCATCACCTAAGCTTTATTCATAATTATCTTAACCAATGTTTGAATTTTCCTTTTTCTTACATTCCTTAAAGCTAGGAATGCTGTCTTAGGGAAAACACAATGGTAATGTCTTAACCATGTGACCTTGTCCTAAAAAGAATTCTAGCAGAATTTTTGTCTCAATTATTCTTGCAAGCCATGTCCTAACCTATTCAAATTTAAACTACTCTTATTTCTTTAATTCATTACAATATCTATAAAAAGTCTTGGATTATTCCTTGCTTGAAGTTTCAAAAACTCCAGCTCTTGGGGGATAGGTGGATGATTGAAATTGTGGAGGAAAAATAGGAAGAGGTTTTCAATTAAATCACCATAGATATTCTTTCAAGAACTTCATTTTCTTCTTGTTCTTGTTTTGGTTAAAATCTGAAAAATTTTCCAAAAATTCTTCACGGCTGGTTTTGAAAATTCCAGCAACCTTTCCCTACCTAATTCATGCAAAGACCAATCATCTTGTGTAAGATGAAAGCGGAAAACACCTTGGAAGTTCGCAGCTTCTACAAGCTACACCAAGCCAGAAATTTTCGAGCACACAACCAAGCTTTGGACATGAACATTGAGCCATTAATTTGTGCACAAGAAAACCTGAAACTTTCCTCTTTCTTCTCCAAGATAGTAGCTGGAAAACCACCATTAATGGACCTTCGAATACTCCTAAATTCCAGCAGCTAATCCATTTCAATGTAGTCCAAAAATTCTGCTCAAAATCATTTGAAATCCTAAGAGTTTTTAAGCTTAAATTTCAGATTTTTTTTTCCAGATTTGCCTATCTAAAGCAAGAACTAATTTCTTCATCATCCTTCTTCATATTTTCGGCCATATTACAACCATGGACAGAACACCTTGGCTTTTTCATTTACCTTGGTCATTAGAACTCCATTAACACACCTCAAAACAGTCCTATCTTTACTCCATTCAAAACTTTTCAAAATTGAAAATTAGATTCTAGATTTTTCTTCTGTTAAACACTCATCTAGCTAAAGGATTAAACAAGAAATTTCTCTGCTATTTCACAGCAATTTTCAGCCAGCTACAAAGCTGAACAATTCTTCCTTCCATGATCAAATCATAGCTAGTTCAGCCATTCACCATTGAAGGACAAGAAACCTTCAAGAAACAAACACCATTAACTAAACCTCTACGTCAAACATCTCCATATTTTCCTCAAATTGAAATTTGAAAATGCTGGGACTCTCTCTCTCTTTCTTGGATAACTAATTCCCTTCCCCTAGATAGGCTTTCGGCCATCATTCACAAGATACACACGAAACACTCTCTCTCAATTTCCTCTTAGGAACACAAAGAACACACACTAAGCTTCTTCAGCCTTCAATCACCTCTACTAATCCCAAATCACTCCAAGAACCTTCAAACCAACTAGGATTCTGTCCATACTCACTTATAGGCCACTCCATAACATCAAAAACACCAAAGTTGATCTTCTATTCGAATTAAACACACTTTCTGGTGAAGAACAAGAAGATCATCAAGAAGGTAAATTTAAACATCTTGGACCTTCTTCATCTCATCATCACCATTTCATAATCATCCTAACCTCACACACACTCTCTCTAAGTCTCTCTCTCTCTCTCTCTTGGCCGAATCATTGGTGGCCATTCTTGAACAATTTCAGCCAAGGAAGAACCCTTAAGCATTCAAGGAACTTCATTAAAAAAGACAATATCATCAACTAACGATCATTAAAACAAGTATTTCTTTCTTAATCTCCTCTTTAAATTCTCAAACACAAGGCTCTTAGATGTTGGATTTGATAGGTTGATTGAATAATATGGGGATGGAGATATGTATGTGAGTGTAAGGAATAGATCTAAGACACAAAGCTTTGAATGAATATTGTGACTCATGAAGTATAGATTATACTTTAAGATCATTGTATGTTTATTATGATTAAGAGCTTTTATGGATGTTTGATGTATGGTAGACATTAAACCACCATTGTTGATTATGCCTTCATGATGTTATTTTTCCAAAAATCCATAAATAATATTATGGCTTGTAGAATATCACCCTTGTTGTGATATATGTCAATACAAGTTTATTTTTGGACAAATCGGCATGTTATTTGTTGGGTCCATATGTGTATGAATATATATATAAATTTTCTCTAGTATTTCACTATAGTCATTAAAAATTATATTATTTTTAGTATTATTCTTACTATCATTATTATTAATATAATTAATAATATTATTAACTAATTTCAGTGAACACAAATATTTTCGAAACTAATAATTATTTAAAATATTGCTATTTTATTACATAAATAAATAGAATATTTTTATTAAACATTATCAAATATAAATAATAATATATTAGAATTAATTAATATCGAATGTCTTTTATATTCATATTATTTTTATTTAGCCTTACTAAAACTTTTATTTACCCTCATAAATATTATTTATGTGAGATTAATTTATTATTAATTTATTATTTATTATTTATAATCTATTATTAATATTACTTATTATTTGTAATAATATTATTTATTATTTATTACCAATATTATTTAAGATTGATTATTAATAGTACTCATTATTTTTTACTGTTTTTATTTATTAATATTACTCATTATTTATTATTTGTTAATAAATAGTTATAATTATAGGCTATTTATTTATTTATTATTTATAACACCTATTTATTTTAACTTATCAAATTAATCTTATTCTATAAAATAATTTATCAATTAATGTTAAAGCTTGAAGCATTATTGTCATAACTAGATGTTGTTGTATCTAGTTGAGCTTAAGCATGTTAGGCTATGAATTATTTATTTAAAGCAAGTATTATCAGGATGTTGGGACTTAGACCCTGTAGTTACCCTAAGTGGGGTCAGGCTACCTCAAATTATCTTGGAAGGCTATTGTACCCAGGAAAAAGCAAAAGATTATGTAAGTTCTTGCATAAAGCTGTTTGAAGATCTAAGTCACCTTGGCAAGTCAAATTTGATGTATACAAGAAATTATACTATGAATAGAATTATGGACAATTTTCCTTTTCTTTTCAGACAAACAAATAATTTTAAATTGAATAAGCAATTTTATATAAAATGCTAAACTTTTCCTAAAAATCAACTTTGACAAAGAATTTTGGAAACCATAATTACTATTTCAAAGAAATCACATTGAATGATCTTTCTTTTCCCAAGAGGGAGAAATACAACGTTGAGTACTCAATAAAGGTAGACTACTAGGACTAGTCTTTGAAGGGTTAGGGTAAGTCTCTCAATAGGTGACCACCTCTGAAGGATAAGTCATTTCTGGATTGGATGTCAGTTCTATAGATCGTACTAGTCCGAGCTAGAAAGTACAGTTAAGTGAGTTGTATATTTTCAGTATGGATAACCAGTAAGTTTGGGTATAGAGATGGAAGAGTATCTCACTTGGTAGGCCATACACCTACCTTGTGTTTGTATTCACAAAGTATGGCATCCTTAACGTTCCTTTTTCATGATGCACTAAGTATGGTGCCATGGCTACCTCTTTTTTTGTGGTTGATGTATGGCTTTTGAAAAGAAAATACCACTCCTCACTTGTGAACTTGCCTACATGAATTGTTTTATCTGAAGGATTCAAATCACACAAGGCTTACTGAGATTTATGTCTCACCACATTTTTATACCGTGCTTTTAGGTCAATCTTACTGTAACTGTTAATGATTTGAGATTACCTTTGTTTTGAAGACTTATTTCTTTTTCTATGTATTTCATTTATGAGAGACTCTGGTAGATATTTATTTATTTTTGGAATTTGTTCATGTATTATTTGACATGTAATAAGTGTGATTTGGATTTTTTCTTTCCTTTCTTTAGTGAGTCCTATTTATTGTCCTGTGGACAAGGGGATATACCTAACCCTCATATGGTACATAGGTAGTGGGGTGTTGCAAGTCGTATCAAAGATAAGGTTTAAGCAATTATTGATAGTATTTGCTTTAGTTCACTAAGATTAAACTCTTTTGACTAATCGTGGTTATTTATGCTATAGGATGGTTAGAATGTATAGAACAGTAAGGAAGGGGTAGCAATGGCATCCACCAATCCCTATCTACCCAGAAAACGTACCAATACCACAACTTGCACCATAACCCGCACCTGAACCAGTTATACCTTTGGAAGAATGCTGTGATGATAAGGTTCAAACAATTGAGCCACCCCCATACCTGTAATAGATTTGGTCACTGATAGTGAGGATGAGGATATTGATATGGAGTATGTCCCAAACCCACCTAACCCCGTGATTGATGTAATTGCTGATAGTTATGATCTGGGAGAGATAGACTATGAATCTTCACCTAGACCTTCTTTTGTACCCCCACACAACCATATTGAAACTGGAGAGAGTTCTAGGAGACCAAGGAAGGGACCTATAGACTATGGATTTGTGAATGGTGCAGGGATAGACCTTTCTAAGAATACTGGGGGTAAATTGTATGATGCTGATACTGAAGATTCTGATGAGGATTAGGGGCAAATTTTTTCGTGCTTAGGAAGTTGTTATTTACTGCTTTCAATAAACTCCTCTGCTAGGGGTTCATTTATGTTTAATGTTTTATTTCAAAATTTATGCAAATAAGAGTACCTTGGGGTACTCTGATCTTGGAAAATGTAATTATTTGTGCAAGGCTTACATCTAATTTACTTTTGATTAATTTTGACTGTGAATGCATGATCGATTTAAATATTTTTAACTTTGATACATAACTTATTATATGGGAGCAATGGTTTAGAACGGCACCAAAGCGTCGCATAGCAACAACCAGTAGAAGGGTTCCCGAAGTAGAACTCGTGACTCCAGAATTTGACTCTACTAAACTTTCCTCACCAAATTAGGGGAATGAGAATGAACCTGAGCAAGAAGTAGGGTCGAAAGAGCCTGCTAGTATGACCATGGGGCAAACATTTCACAAAATGGCAGAGATACTCCAAACCTTGTCAGAATGAAGGAACCCGAAAGGGGAAGATGAAGCTCTGGAGAGGTTTTTGAAATTCTAATCTCCCACCTTCTTGGGAGAAGCCGAACAAGATTATAAAGTAGAGCAATACGTAGAGCAAATAGAGGATTTCTTTGCTACACTTCAATACATTGAGAAGCGAATAGTTAAATCTGCTGCATTTAGGCTAAGAGGCCCAACTCGGGCATGGTGGCAGCGAGTCCAAGAAGACTAAGAATTAATAGTTCAAGGCTAGATGTGGGCCAATTTTGTGGAGGCATTCAAAGCAGAATATATCCCTCAATGGATAGTAGAGAAAAGGGAAGACTAGTTCCAGAATTTGAAGCAAGGGAGCATAATTGTGGCTCAGTATATTGCTCGTCTTACTCAATTGTCAAAGTATTGCAAAAGACTGGTAGATACCGAGCAGAACTGAACTAGGCAGTTTGTCAAGGGACTGAGGCAGGAGTTGAGAAAGGCTTTGGCACCTTCTCCACTGACATCATATTTTGTGACGGTGGACACAGTAACCCGAACAGAGAATGAGGACCGAAGCAGGATGGTACTGAAACCGTTCTTGCCACTAAGGCCACTATTGAGAAACTTTTAAAGGTAGCAAGCTAATAAGCGACCTGCCCAGCAGCAATGGTAGAACCGAGGAAAGCAAGCACGTATGGTACCAACTAGTCCTACGCAAAATCTCTCGTCATGCTGACATTGTGGGAAGAAGGGCCATGTAAAAAAGAACTATTGGTCTAAAGGAGCTGAACGGAAATGCTACAATTGCAGAGATCCGATGCATCTTCAAAACGCCTGTCTAAAACTCTTTCGAAACAGCTAAGGAAACCCAACCCAGACCATAGGAGCCATTCGAGCCAACACTGCGGGAGCCTCTAGAAGTGGAACTCAGAAGTTGCAAGTAAAAGCAAAGGTTTTTGCTCTTAATCGAGAGGAAGTTGGAGTAGATGCAGCAGTGGTAGAAGGTACATTTACTATCCAAGGTCATTTTGTTAATCCATTAATAGACCCTGGATCTACCCATTCCTATTTAAACAAGAATTGTGCATATTATTTAGGTTGGGATGGAGTAAAACTATCTTTTACCTTCTTGGTAAGTACGCCCTTGGAAAAAAATAGTGCAAGCAGATCAGTATGTGCAGAGTTGTAAGATTAAAGTAGGGAAAAAAAGCTTGGAGGGAGACTTGATAGTCTTAGCTATTAATGACTATGACCTAATCTTAGGTATGAATTAACTAGCTAAACATGGAGCTAAGGTAGATTGTAAGAATAAGTCGGTCCAATTCATTAGACCTGGTTGTGATGTACAGGAATTCAACGGCAAACGAGTAAAAGAATTGAAGTTTTTGATAGCTGGAGCAAAAGTCCGGAAGTTGTTGAAGTAAGGATGTAAGGATATTTGGCTTATATGATAAACAAGCCCAAGGATCAGTGCACCCTAAAAAATACTGAAGTGGTAAAAGATTTTCCTGATGTGTTTCCCATAGAACTCACTTATCTTCCTCCTACCCGAGAAGTTGAGTTCACCATATATCTAATTCCAAGAGTGGAACCTGTATCCCAAACCTCGTATTGGATGGCACCAGCAGAATTGAAGGAACTAAATGAGTAGCTAGAGGAATTGGAGAAGTAAGGTTACATAAGAACTAGCACATCACCTTGGGGAGCTCCAGTGCTATTTGAGAAGAAGAAGGACAGAACCTTGAGGTTGTGCATCGACTACCGAGGGTTGAATAAGTTAACCATCAAGAATAAATATCCCCTACCTTTAATTGATGAGTAGTTTGACCAGTTGCAAGGCTTCAGCTATTATTCTAAACTGGACATGAGGCAGGAATATTATCAAGTACGGATAAAGAATGAAGATATTCCCAAAATGGCCTTCAACATTAGATATGGTCACTACGAGTTTGAAGTAATGCCTGATAGGGCTTAAATTAGTCATATTTTTTCTAATTATTTGAGTCAATTTTGTGATGCATTTTGTTCAATAATTAGTTATATTCCTCAATATTTGAGATTTTACCCTTGGAAAGGTATTTTGTGCATTATTTCAGATTTTAGGGGTAAAACAAGGTAAAAACGTTGCAAAACCGACTAGAGGTGGTGTCGGACAGGGCAAAGGAACCGGTGCCGGCCGTGTGTTGCTGGCATGCACTTCGAGACGACGGAAAAATCAGCAAAATGTTCGAAACAGAACCGAACTGGCACTGGCTAGCAAGTTGGAACCGGTGCCGACTGCACTCTGGAAAACATTTCGAAGAAATTAAGAAAAAAATCGGCGAACAACTGAGGAAACAGAACACAACCGGCGCCTGCTCTAGGCAGCTAAGGTAGCGCTGACTGTGACCAGATGTTGAGGCAGTGCCTTGATTTTTGGACGTGATTTTTAGTAATCTGCAGAATTTTAGTATCTTCCTACTTCTAATTGGCCAAAAGCCCTACACCAATGAGTTTAGGCACTTCTTAAGCCTATAAATAGATGAAAAAACATAAGAGAAAGAGGGAATTCATAGATCATAATAGAAAATCACTAAAATCAAGGAGGAATTCTACCAAATCAAGAAGGATTGTGCAAAAAAGGTCTTCAATGAAAAAAGAGAGAGGCTTGTCTATGAGTGCTTTCTTTTACTTTGTTTTCTTTTTCTTGAACAATGATGTGTTGATTATTTTATTGTCATTTGACATTGCTTTAGGTATTCATGATTTTTAGAGTTATTTGATCTTTTGATTAATTAGTTGTTCTTCTTGGTATTTATTTACTTGTGCTTATTACGAGATTAGTTGATTGTTTCTTTCCATTAACTTACTGGACCAAGGGGGTTAATTGATGAGAATCGGTAATTAAAGGTTAATTGATGTCTGCTGAGACTAATGATTCATTGATTAATTTCATGTTTTAAGTTTGCTGAGACCAAGGAAATTTAATCAGGGATCATGTTTAATGCATCTTTTGGGTGAATTAGTTGAGACGAGACGAAGTAATGCTAATTTATCTAGAAGATAGTGATTTCATGTATTGACTAAAGAAGTGAATCTATCTTTAATCCTTCATGATGCCAAGAGAATAATTAATTATGATAATGATTATGTACTTTAAGATCATATTTGTCAGAATAATAGTTTGAGTTACATAATTCTCCATCATTGACATGCATATATTATTTTATTTTTATTTTTGTCTGCGGTGTTCATTGCCGGTCTCAAGCCCGGATAAAGGAGGAGAGTTGCGGTAAGCTTGTGACGGCCAGCGTAAAACATAGTCACATCTATGACATGAACCAATCGATTGACTTCGTGGGGGCGTTCCCTACTCAGTGACGCGCTGCACTTCCTAGACCCGGGTGTAGTGCTAAATATGCGAGGGTTGCTAGGTCGTTGCCCAGAAGCAAGGCGCCGTGTCGGTCCCCGGATGCGGTGTCAAATATGCAAGGGTGTAGGGTAAAAAAGGCAGTCTACAACGATAGGATTCGTCTAGCTACATGGAATATAGGATCTTTGATCGGTAGATTGACAGAGCTAGTTGAGGTAATGCAGAGGAGAAAGATTAGCATTTTGTGTCTTCAGGAAACCAAGTGGGTAGGTGAGAAGGCAAGAGTAGTCGCTCCATGGGGTTATAAGCTTTGGTATTCGGGTAGAGTTAGAAATAGAAATGGAGTCGGGATTATTATTGATCGTAAGTTTATTAATGATGTGGTTGAAGTACAGAGGAAGAGTGATAGGATTTTGAGCATCAAGATCATGATTGGTGGCGAGATTACTACTGTTATTAGTGCGTATGCGCCGCAAGTAGGACTCGATGATTCGGTTAGGTAACAGTTCTGGGATGATTTAGATGAGATTGCCCAGAGTGTACCGTGTGTAGAAAAGCTTTTCATTGGTGGTGATCAAAACGGACATGTAGGTACTGATAAGAGCGGGTTTGAGAGTGTTCATGGAGGTCAGGGTTTCGGAGCTAAAAATGAAGCAGGAACTACTATTCTTAAATTTGCCTTAGCCTATGATTTGACCATATCAAATACTTGGTTTAAGAAGAGAGATTCTCACTTAGTGACCTTTAGAAGCGGGTTAAATGCCAGTCAGATAGACTTCTTTATTATGAGGCGTAGGTTTCGTAGTGGGTGTACGGATTGTAAAGTTATTCCAAGTGAGAGTGTAGTTACGCAACACATGCTGTTGGTCCTCGATTTTAATTTTAGGAAAAAGAGTAAGCAGCAGAATTTTCGAGTTGACCCTAGGATTAGGTGGTGGAGGCTTCAGGGGGATGAAAGAATAGCATTTGTCAATAAGGTAGTTGAGGTGGATAATTGGTCTTCTGATATGGATTCGGATCCAGATACTATATGGAGAAAGATGGCTCAATGTATTAGGACAGTAGCTAAGGAAGTGCTTGGGGAATCTAAAGGAAAAATACCTCTTAACAAGGATGTGTCGTGGTGGAACAACGAAGTGAAAGAAGCTGTAAGGAGTAAAAGAGAGTGCTATAGAAACTTAGGAAGGTGTAGGAGTGATGAAAATTTTGAGAAATACAAGGTCACGAGAAGAAAAGCTAAAGAAGCTATCAGAAACGCAAGAGCTATAGTTTACAAGGATTTATATGAAAAGTTAGATACCAAAGATGGAGAGAAGAATATATATAGACTGGCGCGTTACAAGGAGAAGAAGACGAGGGATATAGGTGTAGTGAAATGTGTAAAGGACGAAAACCACAATGTTTTAGTTAAGGATGAAGAAATAAAGGAGAGATGGAGATCATATTTTGATAAGTTATTCAACGGGAGTCAAGTCCAAGTTCCGAGTGTAGGTAGCCTGGCGCTTTCGAACGAAGAGGTTAACCGTGCATGGATTCGTCGTATTCAGAAGCATGAAGTCCGTGATGCCCTTAAAAGGATGAGTCCAAAAAAAACTGTAGGACCGGATGGTATATCGATCGAGGTTTGGAAGTGTTTAGGAGATATAGGTATTACGTGGCTGACAAGTCTGTTCAACAAGATATATAAAGTTAATAGGATGCCTACAGAGTGGAGGAAGAGTACTCTAATTCCTCTGTACAAGAATAAAGGAGATGTCGAGGATTGTGCCAATTACCGTGGGATTAAACTCATGAGTCATACTATGAAGCTTTGGGAGAGAGTGATTAAATAGAGGTTACGGGGCATTATACAAATTTCAGATAATCAGTTTGGTTTTATGCCTGGGCATTCTACTACGGAGGCAATTCATTTATTACGACAGATGATTGAATATCATAGGGAAAGAAAGAAAGATTTACATGTGGTATTTATTGACCTGGAAAAAGCCTATGACAGGGTTCCTAGAGAAGTAGTTTGGTGGGTGCTGGCCAAGAAAGGTGTATCAATAAAGTATATTACTCTCATTAAAGATATGTATGAGGGAGCATGTACAAGTGTAAGGACTGGTGCCGGAATAACTGCAGAATTCCCTATTAATATCGGGGTGCATCAAGGATTAGCGCTTAGCCCTTTCCTCTTTGCAGCCGTTATGGATGAGTTGACCTGCGCTATACAGGAGGCTGTGCCATGGTGTATGTTGTTTGCGGATGATAATGTATTAATTGATGAGACTAGAGTCAGTGTAAATGCTAAATTGGAGTTATGGCGGCAGACATTGGAATCTAAGGGTTTCAGAATTAGTAGGAGTAAAACAGAGTATATGGGATACAAGTTTAGTGGTAGCAGAAATATAGCCCAGAGTGTAACTTTGGAAGGTAGAGATATACCGTTAGCTGATTGTTTTCGCTATCTAGGATCTATTATTCAGAAAGACGGAGAGCTTGATAGCGACGTTACACATCGAGTTAAGGCGGGTTGGTTGAAATGGAGGAGTGCGACTGGTATTCTTTGTGATCGTAATGCACCGTTGAATTTAAAGGAAAAGTTTTACAAGGCAGTCGTACGACCTGCTTTGTTATATGGTATGGAATGTTGGACAGCTAAAAGGTGTCATATTCAAAAAATGAAAGTAGCTAAGATGCGTATGTTACGGTGGATGTGTGGATATACTAGGAAGGATAGAGTTAGAAATAAGATCATTAGGGAAAAGGTGGGTGTGGCATCTATTGAGGAAAAGATGAGAGAAAGTCGTCTGCGTTGGTTTGGACACGTTCAGAGAAGATCGAGGGATGCTCCTGTTAGGGCAATGGAGAAAGTGAGGCAGGATAGGTTAGACAGAGGGAAAGGTAGAGGTAGGCCTAAAACGACATGGATGGAGATAATTAAGAGAGATATGTCTTTGTTAGATTTGGATGAAAATATGACGTTCGATAGAAGAAAGTGGCGAGAGAGGATTCATGTGGATGACCACACGTTGCCTGACGTTAGTTCATGTAGCCGACCCCAAGTTACTTGGGATTAAGGCTTAGTTTGTTGTTGTATTGAGTCGGTTAAGCAATAAAAGAAAAGTGATTAATGCATACTTATTCCTGGAGGATCGACACTCGTTTGAACCCTATGCTATGTTAATGATGAGTATGCTTGCTCATATGTGTAATTTGGGGTTAACGTTTTAATATAAACTTGATTGGAAATGTGCTTATTTTTATATAATTTGTATACCCAAATAAATACACATAATGTTTTTGGCGCCGTTGCTGAGGATTAGGATATTTTTCTGTTTCATCATGGAAGTATTTTTGAAAAACTTGGCGCCGTTGCTAGGGAATAATATCATGAAAGCTCGGATTTTGTTGATTTAACCATGTAAATATGTAAGTAGATAAATATGTAAATATGTACAATTGTTCTTTTTTCAAAAAGGTGCCATCTTTTGTATCTTGTGTATCTTATGTATGCTTTTGTAATATAAGTTGCTAACTCTGACTATATTTAATTGACTAAATTTTTGTTCTTTTAATTTTATTTTAATCATGAATTCCGTTATGTAACATGCTTCTTGTCTTCTGTAGGTGTTAACCTTGGTACATAACCCAGAAATCTGAAGGCGCAATAGTCGATTTTGACCCTGAAATTGAAAGGACACTGTCAAAAATTCGCCGAACAATCCAACGGAACTTAATCGCAGACATGGACGGTGCACAAAACAATAATGCTGGAAATGATAGGAGGGTTATGGATAACTTTGTGAAACTTGCAATCTCAGGCATAGGCTCAAGTATCACTAGACTTAGGGTAGATGCAAACAATTTCGAAATAAAGCCTAATAGCATCTAGATGGTCCAAAATATGGTCCAATTCAATGGGCTACCTGAAGAAGACCCTAATGCCCACTTAGCCAGTTTCTTTGAAATCTGTGATACCTTTAAAATGAATAGTGTATCTGAAGATGCCATAAAGCTAAGACTTTTTCCTTCTTCTTTGAGAGATAAAGCCAAATCTTAGTTAAAGTCTTTACCTATAGGTTCCATCACGACTTGGAATGCCCTAGCTGAAAAGTTTCTTGCCAAATATTTCCATCCAGCTAGAACAGCCAAACTTAGAAATGAGATTTTTGCCTTCCAACAATTAGATTCTGAACCCTTGTATGAAAGTTGGGAGAGATTCAAGGAGATATTGAGAAAATGCCCATACCACAGATTTGAGTTAGGAATGCAGATGCTCATCTTTCTTAATGGCTTGACGTTTGCAATACGCTAAGTGGTGGACTCTTCTGTAAGGGGTTCCATCAATCATAAGACCCCAGAACAGGTATTCGATCTCATTAAAAATTTTGCTTCTAATAACTATTCTTGGGGAATTGCAAGGTCAAAAGCTTGTGTGCAATGAGTGCATAAAGTGGATGTTATGGCAGCTTTGGAGGCTAAGGTGGAAGCGTTGACTCAAAAGATGGAATAAATGGTGATGCCTCAAGGTCAAGTGGTAAATGGGAATTGTGATTTCTGTGGAGAAGGGCACCCAAACCATGAGTGCCAAAATATGGGTTCACTCCAAGAAACCATGGAACAAGCCGCCTTTGCAGGTAATATCCATCCAGGTAACGACCCTTATAACTCTACTTATAATCCTGGTTGGAGAAATCACCTTACTTTTCTTGGAGCAATAGAAATCAACCTAGGCAGGGTTCTTTTAACTTTGGAGGTAATCAAAGGAACCAACCCCCTTTGAACAACAATTCAACACCTTCCAAGCCACCATTGGAGGACTTGATTGGCCAATTAGTAAGTACAACGGAGACTAAGTTCCAAGGGGTTGATGCGACAACAAGGAATTTAGAGGCTTCCATGTGCAACTTGGAAAACCAAATTGGCCAACTTGCTAAGCTACTTGGGGATCGTCAAGCGGGGGCATTGCCAGGAAACACTGAGGAAAAATTCACGGGATTAAAGTCATGGAAAACATTGAAGTCATTTTTTTTGCTTTCAGTTTTTATGATTTGGAACGATTTTTATTTTCGTTGTTTTGTTTTTTTTTCTTTTATTATTTCTTCATGAATTAAATTGCATTATTCATCATTACTGCATGTTCATCATTTTTATTTTGATTTAAAAAAAATCCAGAGCCCGGATAGAATGTAACTGGCACTGGCTAGGACCAGAACCGGCACTAGTTCCTGTCGAGCACCGCACTCCAAATAGGCCATTTTGGCCACTTTTTTCTTTCAAACTCTCCAACTCCCTCTCAAATTGACTTTAATTAGTACCGGCTTCACCTTCCAAACTTCTCAAGATTTGATTTATCACCTCCTAAACACTTTAAAAACATCAATCTATCCTTCTTTCATTATTTTACGATTCAAAATTCTCTAAACCTTCTATTTTTCACAAAAACCCAATCTTTAATCCGCACGCAAAGAGCTTGGATTTCTAGAAAACAATTGCATCTTTTACTTGCCCATGCATAAGAAAGCAAAAAGGTATGATTTTTATTGAATTCCTAAGGTTAAAATGTTGTAGATGAAATTTTCTAATTTTAAGTATATTTTTGGCAAAAAATTGGGATATATAATGTTCTCTAGAATTATGAATTAACTAGTGAACTTCATGACTTCGGATATATTATGAGTTAATGATTCTTGAGTATTTGATTCATTCACATGAACATTAGGGAATTTATGCATATGCTCATGGGTAGGATTATGGCTATTATGATGATTAAGTAGTGATGCACATTGGCCTTGCATTATTTTGCACTTGATCACTCTAATGCCATGATGATGCCTTCATTTACATGATCATGTATGCACATTCGAATGCATTGGGTTTGTTCAACACATTTATGCTTTACAGTGAGATTTCTATGTGATCCTGCAGGTTGTGTTGAATTGATTTAAGGAATTGAATTGGTTGTTGTTGGGTGTGTGACATACTTTAAAGGAGTTTAGAAATTATTGTTATGAGCTGGTTAAGGGTTGAGTGAATGTCGTGTATTGTGTTTGAACAAGGGAGATACAACCCTTCTAAAATCTTTAAGCTCATTCATTTTATCCTCCTATTTTCACCACTACTTACTTAACACCATGTCTAGAGCAAGGGGTCAAGCCTCAAAGAGGGCTTGAGCTTCCTCTTCCTCAGCCCCTTCATCTGTAGATCTCTTATTCCTTAGACCAGCTAAGATCATATATCCATCATGTGAGGAGTAGTATAATAGGAGAGCTTCTAACAAGATTATTGTGGAGCATACATTCTCGCACCGACCCTAGACCGTGCCCTTAAACTTGGAATGATGTTTAGAAGGCTAGGGTGGGGACCTATTGTACAGCTAAAAGGGAATTATTGCCCAGTACTCATTAAGGAATTCTATGCCAACTTGGTTGACAAGGGTAATAAACACCTTCCACACATAGAGACAAGTGTAAAGGCCAACCCCATTATCATCACACAAAATCACTTAGCTACTCTTCTCCAGGTCTATGATGATGAGTCTTGGCAAAGGATAGATGTTAACAATTAAAAAATTCTTTCTAACCCTGATTGGGATGCCCATGAAACTAGAGCCACTCTAGGGTTGTACAAGCATAATGCCTTCCAAGCCAACAGTTTCTATTCGAACAATGACCTTGTTGCCAACTTTAGGGCTCTAGTCTACATGTTTGGGTTCAATGTACCCCGTGCCAGTGGTTTCAATGAGACAAGCCTTATTGATACATATATCTTGCATAGGATTATGACCACCTAGCCTATCCCTCTTACTCCATTAGTTATACAATCTATTCGGGATGTGGTTCATCGCCATCTTTCTACCAAAGCCTTCATCTTCCTCTTAGTCATAATGAAGATTCTAAGAGACTTTGGTGTTAGCACTGAGAGAGAATTGATGGAGACTACCACTGAGCATAATATGGCTACGGAGCAGACACTGATGAGTTATGGGTACAAGTATAACTAGGAGCTAGAGAAGTGGTTAACACCCTATGAGGTCAGGCATCCCGGTCAGGTTAGGCCACCACTTGTGGAGGAGGAGCACCTACCACCACCATCGCGGGCATGAGCAGGTAGTTCACAGTACCAAGCCAGGACTGACTTTGAGAATACAGTGCTGCGATAGTTAGCCCAGCGGACGGAGATGCTACTACACATGCAGGAATCCATCGACGACATTGCCCGGAGGTAAGCTACTATGGAGCAGCAATGGGTTGAGTAGAGGCCGCATTTTTCAGGACAACATGGTGGTGAAGGCATGTCCTCACCTGATGATCATGATGGGGCAGATTGAGATGCTTGTTCTACACATGTCCCTACTTGTCACTCTCTTTTTGTTCTTTTTCCTTTATATTCTCATGTCATTTTATTTTGGAGGTGTACTTTTCTTTTTTTTTTTTGGTACTATTTTTTTTCTTTTGTTTTGATTTATTTCTCTTTTCTAGTTTTATGCTTTGGTTTGCTCTTTTGTATTTTTCTTTTTAGGTACTTTGCCAATATCTTCTTCTCCAGGAACTCAACTCTTGTACAGCAGCACGCACAATGAATGGAAGTGATTTCTTTCTTATCTTTTCCCCTTCATTTTTTGTCCCATGGCATTTAATTCCTTGTTCTATTTATTTGACCATTGAGGACAATGTCTAGTTTAAGTGTGGGGGAGTGGTTAGATTGAGAATTCTTCTATTCTTGATTCTTCATAATCTTCTCGATTCTTCTATAATCTTCTCGAAATTCTTCTTTGGATCCTTGTTTGAGAGCAAATTTTTTCGAAAATTTTCTGATTTTCTTTGAGATTTCAAGAGGTATTTTTAATCCATGTTTTTGTGATAGATCATAGAGCATATATTCTATATCATTTATGGCTTATGCATGACTTTTTGCACGTACTTGGACTAAATAGTTCTTGATCAAATGCCTTACATTGTTCTTAAACCTGTTTTTCCACTAAAATTCATTGAGAATTCTAGAACTTACTTGAATACCTCCCGAGGCGAAATAAGAAAGACATTCATGATTTAACTTAGGGATGACGGTAATAGACCTTTTTTAGATAGTTTGAGCTTTTCAAGCCTACCTATCTTTATATTATCCTTAGTGCCTATTTTGAACCTAAATGGTAAATTTCTTTCTTAAAACCTGTTATCATACTTTGTCCATTACTTTTTGCTGAGAGTTTAAATAATTCTTCCAAATCTTTAAACGCTCTTGATGGTTAAAAATACATGTAGGAGAATGTTGAGGGAGAATACTTGTGGAAAGATCATGACTTGTTACTTTCGGTCATGCATCAATGGTTGTGTTGTGTTGGGAATGGAAAAAAGAAAGAGAAGAAAAAGAAAATGAAAGATTGAAAGCAAAAAGAAAACAAAAAGCTGCTAGAAAAGATGGAAAGAGAAAAACTGAGAAAGAAATAATAGCAGCATTTGAAAAAAAGAAGAGAAAAAAAAGAAAAAGAAAAATTGAAAGAGAAAGAAAAGAAAGATCACAAGAAGATTGGTGGTTGAGGTGTAGGTATTTCTGAAAAACTTGAGTTCACATCAAGTTCTTGGCACCATTGTTGAAATGTTTGAATGATCTTGTGAAAAAAAAAAAAGTAGTGATGAGTTGAGAATGATTGATGAAAATGTAGGATTTGCTTGAACCGTGCTGTAATTGCTACACAGGGTTATGGGTTTCGATTAATTTTGGAATAGGAGAGTAAGAAGAGTTTGGAATTTCTTGATACATCGTGTTTATCCTTTTCTTGCAAACTCTCATCTTCTTTGATATTTGATTTTCCTATATCCTTCATTTGGAAGCTACATTACAAGCCTTTAGCATTACCTTACACGCTTGAAAGTCCTACATGACCTAAATAGAATCATGGTATATCTCGGATTACTGGAGAGAGTACATGAAAAGTAAGCTTATGGAATGCATATTCTTTTTGAACTAAATTCTTTCTAATGGTTTAAGAATAATGTTAAGTATTACGATGGTTCTACTAGTCACGATTCACTTACACAAGTCTTGCATTTGTTATGAAGGATGTAGTATCATGTGTTTTATTGTCTTGAATGAAGAAAGCATTGGAATACTATTTTGAAATAGATTGAGTGATCTTATCAACACTTGTGTTTTTCCTACTTATCTTTGATACTTTGCTTGAGGAGAAGTAAATAACTAAGTGTGGGGGAATTGATAGGGTTTAAATTAGTCATATTTTTTCTACTTATTTGAGATTATTTTGTGATGCATTCATCTTATTCAATAACTAGTTAGATTCCTTCATATTTGAGATTTTACCATTGGAAAGGTATTTTGTGCATTATTTTAGATTTTAGGGGTAAAATAAGGTAAAAATGTCACAAAACAGAATAAAGGTGGTGCCGGACAGGGCAGAGGAACCAGCGCCGGCCATGTGTTGCTAGCACACACTTCGAGATGATAGAAAAATCAATGAAACATCTGGAATAGAACTGAACCAGCGTCGGTTGGGAAGCTGGAACCGACGCCGGCTGCACTCAAGAAAACATTGCAAAGAAATCAAGAAAAAAATTGGCGAACAACTGAGGAAGCAGAACACAACCGACGCCGACTCTATGCAGCCAAGGTGGTGCCGACTGTGACCTGATGTTGAGACGGTGCCTTGATTTTTGCACATATTTTTTGGTAATTTGTAGAATTTTAGTATCTTCCTACTTCTAATTGGCCAAAACCCCTACACCAACGAGTTTAGGCACTTCCTAAGCCTATAAATAGATGAAAAAACATAAGAGAATGGGGGAAATTCATAGATCATGATAGAAAATCTCTCAAATCAAGGAAGAATTTTACCAAATCAAGGAGGATTGTGTAAAAAGGTCTTCAATGGAAGAAGAAAGATGCTTGTCTATGAGTGCTTTATTTTACTTTTTTTTTTCTTTTTATTGAACAATGATGTGTTGATTATTTTATTGTAATTTGACATTGCTTTAGGTATTCATGATTTTTAGAGTTATTTGATCTTTTGATTAATTAGTTGTTCTTCTTGGTATTTAATTACTTGTGCTTATTACGAGATTAGTTGGTTGTTCCTTTCTATTAATTTACTAGACCAAGGGGGTTGCTAGTGGTTTCAATTCATTAATTTCATATTCGTTGTCGATTAGTTACTAGACCAAGGGGGTTAATTGATGTCAGCCAAGACCAATGATTCATTGATTAATTTCATGTTTTAAGTTTGCCGAGACGAAGGAAATTTAATCAGGGATCATGTTTAATGCATCTTTTGGGTGAATTAGTTGAGACGAGACGAAGTAATGCTAATTTATCTAGAAGATAGTGATTTCATGGATTGACCAAAGAAGTGAATCTATCTTAATCCTTCATGATGCCAAGAGAATAATTAATTATAATAATGATTATGTACTTTAAGATTATGTTGGTCAGAATAATGGTTTGAGTTACATAATTCTCCATTCTTGACATGTATATATTATTTTATTTTATTTTCCTTTTTATTTTTTTCACTTTATTGAGTCAGTTAAACAATGAAAGAAAAATGATTAATGCTTACTTATTCTTGAGGTTTGACACTTGTTTGAACCCTATGCTATGTTAATGATGAGTACGCTTGCTCATATGTGTAATTTAGGATTAACGTTTTAATTTAAACTTGATTAGGAATGTGCTTATTTTGATATGATTTGTATACCTAAATAAATATGCATCAATGCCTTTTGGAGTGACTAATGCACCGCTGGTGTTTATGAATTTGATGCATCGTGTTTTGCAACCATACTTAGATAAATTTGTGGTGGTATTGGTCGACGATACACATATATACTCATGGAGGATCATGCAAAGCATCTAAAGCTAGTATTGGAAGAGCTAAGAGAGTACAAGCTTTATGCCAAATTTAGCAAGTGCGAATTTTGGTTGGACAATGTGTTGTTTCTTGGCCATGTTATGACCAAGGATGGAATTAAAGTGGACCGAGTACAAGTCAAAGTAGTTTTGGACTGGAAGTAGCCAGAGAACATCACCGAGATCAGAAGCTTCTTGGGGTTAGCCTGCTATTATATGCAATTTATTAAAGAGTTCTCAATGCTAGCATCACCTAAGACCTAATTGTTGAGAAAAGATATACTCTTTATCTGGAGTGAGAAATGCGAGAAGAGTTTCCAAGAGCTAAAGTGGAGATTAATGACGGCTCCAGTGCCAAGTTTACCGAAGGAGATAAACCCCACGCTTTGTATACTGATGCTTCTAAGAAAGGTTTGGGAGCGGTATTGATGCAGGATAGGAAGGTAATAGCCTACGCCCCTCGGAAGTTGAAGCCACATAAAGTTAATTGTTTGACACATGATTTGGAGCTGGCTGCCATTATTTTTGCTTTGGAGAAATGGCAGCATTATCTATATGGAGCCGAGTATAAGGTGGCCACAGACCACAAGAGTTTGAAATATATTTTTACGCAGAAGGACATAAATTTGAGGTAGCAAAGATAGATGAAATTTTTGGAGTAATATCGTTGTCTTATTAACTACTACCCGGGGAAGGCCAGTGTGGTTGCTGATGCCCTAAATCGTAAAGTTAAAATGGCCAGACTGTGAGTGCAAGAGATTCAAGCAATCCAAGAGGTGTTGGATAGAAGGACGAAAATGCAAGAAGAAAGGATTATCGTCAGTAATCTAAGATTAGTACCGGATCTAAGGCAAGAAATCATCAAAGCACAGCAAAGCAATGCAGAGTTTCAACATTTCATGGACAAAGAACTTAAATGGGAAACTAGTGAATTCTGATAGGACGAGACGGGAGTAATGTATCTCCAAGATTGTATATGTGTGCTTGATGAGCAACTACTAAATGAGAAGATTTTGGAAGAGGTGCATAAAAGCAAGTATGCTATTTATCCAGGAGAGGTAAAAATGTATCAAAATCTAAAGAAATCCTATTGGCGGCCTAAAATAAAGAGGGATGTGGCGAAGTATGTCTCCATGTGCCTGACCTGTCAGAAAGTTAAAGCGGAGCACAAAAAGTAGGTAGGATTGTTGCAACTTTTACCGACACTGAAGTGAAAATAGGAAGAGGTGACCATAGACTTCATTACCGGACTCCCTATGGCAAGGACCCAAAAGGATGCTATACGGGTAGTGGTGGACAAATTGACTAAATCAATAGATTTTATACCTATGAACGTAAGGGACTCAATGGCAAAGTTAGCTCAAACATATGTGCAGGACGTAGTCAGATTGCATGGAGTATCTTTGAGTATCGTGTCCGACAAAGACCCTAGGTTTACATCCCGATTTTGGGCTAAATTTCAAGAATCGGTGGGTTCTAATCTAAAGTTCAGTACGACAGCACACCCACAAACCGATGGTCAGTCAGAAATGGTTATTCAGATATTAGAAAACATGTTGAGAGCTTGCGTATTGGATTTTAGGGATAAGTGGATTGATTGCGTTCCATATGCAGAATCAACTTACAATAATAGCTACCAATCTTCGATTGGAATGGCCCCATATGAATCATAAGTGTCAAGTACCTCTGTACTGGAGTTGGTCAGATGATGGTCACACAACCAAGTCTGGAGAAGTTTGCATTTAGGAAATGTCAGATAAGGTGAAGCTGATCAAAGAGAGGGTTGAAAGTGGCTCAAAGTTGACAAAAACTTATGCGAATAATAGGCGAAGGGAATTGGAATTCCAGGTAGGAGACAGTGTGTTTTTGAGGTTGACTTCGAGTAAGGGAACCTTAAAGCATCCGAAAGGTGGAAAGCTGAATTTGAGATATTTGGGACCGCTTCCAATCACGAAAAGAATTGGACCAATTGAGTATTGGCTACATCTAGCAAATAGTTTAACAGGAATACATGATTTATTCCATATATCTTAGTTGAAGAAGAACAATGCTGACCTGGGACATATTTTGAATGATGAACCATTGGTATTGCAACCTAACTTGAGCTATGTGAAGAAACCAGTCAAAATTTTAGACCAAAGTATCAAGACTCTCTGGAATAAGCAAATACCGATGGTAAAAGTACAATAGAAGCGTCATGGCACTCAAGAAGCCACGTGGGAAACAAAAAAAATGGGTGAAGCGGAAATACCCAGACTTGAGATAAAGGTACACCTGAATTTCGGCACGAAATTCTTCTAAGGGGGGAGGATGTAAAACCCCACCAAAACTTACCCCAGAGTAAGAGGGATAGGGTGCATATCATATCATCTTGCAAAAAATATATTTCTTGAACGATTTTATGTGCCTTAGAATTGTAGTATATAGGTTATATGGTTTATCCATTCTTGTTGAGCAATAAGGGTAAAAAGGTAATTTTAATTGAGCTTAAAATAGGATGATGGCTTGAGGCTTTGATAAGAAGAGAAATTGATTGGGAAAATAAGAGCACGAGTTAGTGTGGTTTAGTGGTTAGAGCTTTGTGATTAATCTCTAAGGTCTTGAGTTCAAATTCCCTTTTCGGCCAGCTACAAAGCTGAACAATTCTTCATTCCATGATTAAATCATAGCTAGTTCAGCCATTCACCATTGCAGGATATGAAACCTTAAAGAAACAAACACCATTATCCAGTCCTCTACCTTAAACATCTCCATATTTCCCTCAATTTGAAATTTGAAAAAGCTGGAATTCTCTCTCTCTTTCTTGGATAACCGAAATCCCTTCCCCTAGCTAGCTAGGCCATTCGGCCATCATTCACAAGACACAAGACACACGAAACACTCACTCTCAATTTCCTCTCAAGAACACCAAGAACACACACTAAGCTTCTTCAGCCTTCAATCACCTCTATTCATCCCAAATCACTAGAAGAACCTTCGAACCAACCAGGATTCGATCCATTCTCAAATATAGGCCACTCCATAACATCAAAACACCAAAGTTCATCTTCCATTCGAATCAAGCACACTTTCTGGTCAAGAACAAGAAGAACATCAAGAAGGTAAATTTAAACATCTTGGACCTTCTTCATCTCATCATCACCATTTCATAATCATCCTAATTCACACACTCTCTCCCTCCCTCTCTCTCCCTCTCCCTCTCTCTCTCTTGGCCGAATCATTGGTGGCCATTCTTGAACAATTTCAACCAAGGAAGGGCCCTTAAGCCTTCAAGGACCTTTATTAAACAAAGTGATATCTTCAACTAACGATCATCAAAACAAGTATTTTTTTCTTAATCTCCTCTTTAAATTCTCAAACTCAAAGCTCTTAGGTGATGGATTTGATAGGTTGATTAAATAATGTGGGGTTGGAGATATTTATGTGGGTGGAGGGAATAGATTTAAGACATGAATCTTTGAATGAATGTTGTGACTTAAGAAGTATGATTATGCTTTAAGATCATTATATGTTCATTAGGATTAAGTGCTTTATGGATGTTTGATGTCTGATAGACATTAAATCACCATTGTTGATTATGTCTTCATAACGTTATTTTCCCAATAAGTCCATAAATAATATTATAGCTAGTAGAATATCACCTTTGTTGTGATGTTTGTTAATACAAGTTTATTTTTTGATAAATCTACATGTTATTTGTTAGATCCATGTGTGTATGAATACGTATATAAATTTTCTCTAGTATTTCACTATAGTATTAAAAATTATTGTAAGAACTACTTTTATTATTTTTAGTATTATTCTTACTATCATTATTATTATTAATATAATAATTATTGACTAATTTCGGTGAACACAAATATTTTTTAAACTAATAATTATTTAAAATATTGGTATTTTATTAAATAAATAAATATAATATTTTTATTAAACATTATCAAATATAAATAATAATATATTGGAATTAAGTTGGCATCAAATATCTTTTATATTCATATTATTATTAGTTAGCTTTACTAAAAATTTTATTTATACTCATAAATATTATTTATGTGAGAATAATTTATTATTAAAATGATTTCTAATCTATTATTTGTAATAATATTATTTAAGATTGATTATTAATAGTACTTATTATTTATTAATATTACTCATTATTTATTATTTGTTAATAAATAGTTAATATTATAGTTTATTACTTATTTATTATTTATGACACCTATTTATTTTAACTTATCAAATTAATCTTATTTTATCAAATACTTTATCAATTAATGTTAAAGCTTGAAGCATTGTTGTCATAACTAGATATTGTTGTATCTAGTTGAGCTTAAGCATATTAGGCTATGAATTATTTATTTAAAGCAAGTATTGTTTGGATGTTGGGGCATATACCCTGTATTTCCCCCAAGCAGAGTTAGGTTGCCTTAAATTATCTTGGAAGGCTATTGTACTAAATAAGGGTAGATTAGTCTTTGAAGGGTTAGGATAAGGCTCTCAGTAGCTGGCCATCTCTGAAGGGTGAGTCCTTCCTGAATAGGATGCTAGTCTTGTAGATCGTACTGGTCCGAGCTAGCAAGTATAGTCAAGTGGGCTGTGTATTTTTGGAATGGACAACCGGTAAGTTTGGATGTAGAGATGGAGGAGTATCTCACCTGGTAGGCTGTACACCTACCTTGTGTTAGCATGCAAAAAGTGTGGCATCCTGAACATTCTTTTCTCATAGTGCACAAAGTGTGATGCCATGGCTACCTCTTTTGAGTGGTTGCTTTTATTGTATACATGCGTTGCTTTTGAAAGGAAAACAATACTCATCACTTATGAAATTTATTTGAGACTTGCCAGCACTTACTTTTATGAAGGTTTCTCAACATGTATACATGAATTGTTTTACCTGAAGCACTAAAAGTACACGGGTTACTGAGATTCATGTATCACCATATTTTTATACCATGCTTTTAGGTTGATCCTACCGTGAAGGTTAACGATTAGAGATTGTCTTTGTTTTGAAGGCATATTTGTTTTTCTATGTATTTTATTTTGAGAGACTCTGGCAAACATTTATTTATCTTTCAAATTTGTTCTTGTATTATTTGAGTTATAATAAGTTTGATTTGGATTGTTTCTTTCGTTTCTTTTGTGAGTCCTAGTTATAACGACCCCTTGTCCTATGGACGAGGCAACATCCCCAACTCTAATAAGGTACATAGGTAGTTTGGTGTTACACTATACTCCCTAACAATGTGTTTTCTTGAGTTAGTAAGTCCGAGAAATTGATTACTTCAACTAAAGATTAAGCTATGTGCTTGCTGGAATTTTTGCAATATTGTGATAGTTGTTCGTTTTAATTCAAGATAATATAGCAAAATAATTTATCTTTGCAAAGCATTTTCATATTGTTTTCTAGATATATTTAGGATGTTATTTATATTAGATATTATGTAAGAAAACCCTGGGATTGATACCAGCAATTTTTCAAACAACTAGGAAAACAAAAACAAATCTTTTCAGTTTTATAATATGTTCTATTTGAAGCTGTTATTTCTATATGATAATGCACAAATTTGGGGTGGGTCAAAACAAATAAAACATAGCTTTGTGTTTGTTCTTTTAAATAGGAAAGTTTCAAATTTTCTAACGTAAGGATTTAAAGTTACATTTTTTTTTTTATTTTGTGTCTATATTGGACAGAATGCTACAATAATGGCTTCTAAATTTTTGCTTATGATTATTGTCTGATTTTCATGTTTGGAAAACTGTATTCTGTTCTTTGCATGTTATGGTGTCTTTTGAAAAATAAGTGATAGGAATCAAATTAGACATGAAGGCCATTTTCAAGAAGGGGGAAGAAGGACAATATCAAACTTCATGGTTCCTTGGGTGAGATCCATTTTCAAGAGGTTTAAAGGGAATTTCAAGACAACAAATTCAACAAACCCAGGCCCAAGAAGATTGTGAAGAGATAGATAGCAAATGAAGGGCCAAAAGATACACAACACAAGTAACAATCCATGTAGAGAATTAAACCAACCTTTAAACAAGGATTCAAGGCCAAAGGAGTATCACGAATAGCTCAAAATGATCAAAATTTCACTTTGAAAATCAAGGGGACGCTTGGAAAAGAAATTGAGGTTAAATAAGCTAGAATAGAAGTACAACGAAGCTATCCAGAGTCGCACCAAAGCTAATTTAGGGTGGTGGACCGACACCTGCCCGAAATGGGCTTGTTATATCTTGGCCTGAACAGAGCCGGGCCAGTTCTGACATTTTACAGGTTTTTTGGTTTTCAGCCTTTTTGATTTGCATTTAATCCCCACGAGTTTTATTATATTTCTATTTATTTTAAAGCATATAATAGGACCTAAATACTTATATTACGGCCACCTAATTCCATAATTATTTTACTAATTACTTAGGTCATGTTGGGAGACTATATATACCCTATTATAGCTTTGTAAACATAACTTATGATATTTTGGAACAGAGAATTCTGATTTTCTCTCTAGAGAGATATATTGAGGGTGATCCTCTTGGGTGATTCCCATAAACATCAAGGCCAATTTAAATGATTTAGTTCCACCCTTAAATCTTGTCTCTAAACCTTAAAGGATAATCTCAACTTCTTCTTTATTCTCATGTGTTAGGTTACCTAGTATGTTTGATAGGATTGAGTTAGGTGCCTTCAAATTCCTATCCTTGGTATTCTAATCTCTAGTTAGATTAGGGTGTTATGGTGTCTTTGAAGTAGGCTAGATTCACATTATCATCATAGTGTTAATGTCCTAGAATTTTATTGATTTTGTGTGTGAGTTTGTTAGGGTTCTTGTTCTTGAATTTAATCCACAAGTTTGTTTCAAGTTCATATCAAAGTGGTATCAGAGCTTGCAATGTGTTGATTCTAATCAACAAACTTTCTTTGGGCAAAAGGTACAATCTTCTTCAAGATTTATTGAGAATTTTCAAATTTTCATCACTTTTTCTCTTGCTATTTTTGAATGTCAAGAACGTGAATTATTGCTATGGGAATGTTGTTAATTTGACCATATATGATATATTGATGTTTGGGAATTTGGTATGAAAAGTAGTTGATTTAGGATCTCAAACAAGCTGAAATTTGCTATATAACATTGAGCTACAGGATTGCACTCATGGTGTTTGACATATTACTCCAATAGTTTGTGATTGTTATACTTGACTACCAAAGCTTTCATTCATGATGTATGATGATTAATTTGATTAGTAGAGTTCATATGCGAAGTTAATTGGCGTTGTAGTTAGGTAAATCTTCTTGTTGATGCAAGAAGATTTATTTTATTTTATTTTTTCACATTTCATTTGTCTTAAGCTTGGAAACATTTGCATATCTTGAACTCCTACTTCTATTTCTTGAATTTTCTTGTGTAATCATTTCCTTAAGTGCTTGTTAATTTCTAAATAGTGTTCTTGAGGTTGTGATAGGCATCAACTAGTTTAAAACTCCATGGAAATCCATATTTTTTCCTTGTTGCAAACCAAGTGTTTGATAAAATGCCTAAATGAATTTACATTCATTGTATGAGTTATTAGCTTGCATTTTACACTTGAAAATCATTGCTAGAATTAAGGTCGCTGGTGCCTTTAAGACACCTTTGTTTCTTATCTTTTAGAATTTAGTTGACTTAACTAGTAGAACTAAATCATTTGAAGTGGGAAAGAGTTGGGAAGAACTTGAGTATGGAATTAAGAGTTTGAAAAAGGCAATAAGGTGAGTTCATTGTGATAAAAGCCAAGAAGAATGCAAACATGAGTGCAAAAGTGACCAGTAAAAATTAAACGTAAACATGTGAGGAAGTGAAGTAAGAATTCTCTTGTGTTTTCTACTTATATTTTAGGATATTTCTCTTAAAAGAACATCACAATGGCTAGTGGGAATAGAAGTAGAGAAAGTGACAATGATGAGGAGTCTTGCTATAGTAAGAGTAGTTATGGGGAATATAATGAATATGAGCAAGAATATAAAGAGGATGATTATAAGAGCATGGGATATTAGGATGAACATGATGAAGGACCAAGTACAAGTGGAAGGGAGTATGATAGATATGAAGGAGATACATGGAAAAGTGATCAAGAATGTGAGAACTTAAGTCTTAGGAAAGATTGGAGTAGGGGGAGTGAAAATAACGGAGAATCTTATTTGAGTGGAGAAAGACATGATATTTTTTAGGAACAAATTTGGGAATATGAAAAAGAAGAACATGAGAGTGAGGACTATTAGAGTGAGGAAGTGTATATGGTAAGAGCACAAAAAACATTAAAGCATGGGAAGCAAAAGAACTTGAGGGAGTGTGAATGCAAAATATGTGGTTATTTTCAGCACACTTCCTATGATTGTCCAAAATGAGTTAAATAAAGGAGTAGTGGAGGATTGACTTGTGAGATTTGTTGTAGTACAAGGCACACAAAGGTTTATTATCCAAATAAATTGGCCTATGAAAGATTTTATAGGGTGTACAATTGCGAAGGAGAGAGATAAATTGGGAAGCAAAAAGCTAGACTTGAGACTAAAATGGCCACGAAAAATGTTGTAGTAGTTGAGAAGCAAGGAGAAGTAAGAAAAGAAAAAGAAGAATGTAAGCAAAAGGATAAAATGGTGAAATAAGGTATGGTGCAAGAAAATGAAGAAAAGGTTGAGAAGGTTAAACAAAAGGAGATGATGAGAGTACAAGAAGATGATAAGCTTAGTGATGATGGAAGAGATGAAATGGATCAATTGAGTCCAACAAAAGGGGTGACTAAGGATTTGTACAATATCTTATTCTTTTTAGATAAAGCATCATATCCACTAGAAGTGTTAGAGGAGAATGAGAAAGATGAAGTTGAGCAAAATGGAGTTGAATTTGTTGAAGGGCAAATATAATCCAGGAATGAGGAAGAAGGGGAGCAAATGCGCGCTATAGATGAAGGTCCCAAAAATGCTTCAAGTACTTATGAAGTGGGAGAAAGCTCATATCAACAAGAAGAGAAAAAGAAGAGTTGGCTAAAGATGGTGCAAAGGTAAATGAAGTGAAACTAGGGAGAATGAGCCATCTCATTCAACTTCACAAAAAGACCACAAATGCAGTGGAGAAATTAGAATGAATGGAAAAGATAGGAATACACTTGAGAAACCTTGTGCAGTAATTAGTGTTATGAGGGAAATTATTGAAGCTTGTGTGGTTGAAAGAAAAGAGGACTTACAAAGAGAACATATTTTCTATTCAAGGAGTCAAATTAAAGAAAAACCATGTAGCTTGATTATTAATGGAGGGAGAATATGAACAAACAAGCCAAGGTTACCATTGATTTGGAAAAGTATAATGATAAAGTGGTTTGTGATGTATTTCTCATGCATGTAGGGCATATTTTGTTAGAAAGACCTTGGTTATTTGATAGAAATGTGGTTCATGAAGGGAAGAGGAATATTTATTCTTTGAGAAACGATGGAAAAAAGTTCACTCTACTTCCCTTATCACTAAGTGAGGTTGTCAAAGTTCAAAATATTTTGAGGGAGGAAGATAAAAAGAAAAGAGAACAAAAAAAGAGGGAAAAGCAAGAGAGGAAAAATAAGTGCAAGAGTGATATGATCTTGGGGTTAATTTTCTATTGAATTTCGTGGCCAAATCTAGGGCAAAATATAAGACCCATTGAAGAACTCAAAATAGAGAATTTTATGAAGAAATGAGATACCGAATTTAAATACTAGGACCTTAAGCCCTAATAAAGAACTCAGAACTCTAGAGAAGAGAATCAAGTCTGCTAATTCATACCCAAGAACCCTTGATTCAACACGGAACCGAGAACACTTAACGAAGATGAACTAGGCAACCAAAGATAACATATACTCTAGACCCTTCGATTAACAAGAACCTAATATTCTATTCTGATAGGTTAGTTTGATCTATCATTAAGAGTTTATAGACTCAAATAAAAGGTAATGAATGGAATCCTAAGATTGGTCTTGGCTTTTATAGAATAACCCTCAAAGAACACTCTCAAGAGTGTCTTTTGATTTCACTAATAATATCTAAGTTACATTTTAAATGTTCTAACGCCATATATATAGGCATCTAAACCTAACTAAAGTGAGATAAAATCTCAGCCATTCAAGCCTTTAAAAGGTTCTAAATATCCCTATTACATAATAAAAGTTGTGGGAATTAATTTAGAAACCAAAATAAAATAAAATAGGAAAATTCAGCAAAACTGGGCGTGGCTCGAAGGTACCTGGCGCCAAGTTACTGGTCCTAGCGCCTGGTATGTTCTAGAATGGAGCAACTCCTCTAGAGTGTACTTGGCACCATGTGTACTAGTGTACCCAGCACCAGATGTGTCCTGGTTCTACACAGCTGGCTTTTTCTTATCCTTTCAGCCCCCTCTTGTGCTCCTTTGGCCCTCCACATGAATTGTTGTGCAAATGCAACTTTCTTGGGCCTTCTCTTTGGCATCCATCTCTTCACACTCTTTGTATTCCTTGGCTTGTTGAATGGTTTTGCTTAAATACTCTCTTGTAAGCCTCCACATCTTACATTCTTCCAACGTGCTATAAAGTGTGGCCTATAGTTCCATCCTCATTCTTTAGCTTTAGCATATTGCTTGGATGAATTCCTAACATTTCCCCCTTCTTTGGGCGAATTCATCTTCAAATAAGCACCAACATATGATTTCACACAAGAAGGCCTTTGTGAAGATGAAAATACAAGTTTATGCTCTCCCACATACAACGTATTTTTCCCTTCATCTTCACTTTTCTTCTTTATAGCCTCTCCCTCTTTGTTTTCATTTTTCAAGCACAAAAGAGTTACTCTCATTTTATCTCCTTCTTCTCTCTTTTTTTCACTCTCCTCATTTGCTCTCTCTTGTTTTGAGGTCTCCTTTTGCACTCTTTCTTTTCCCTCATCATTTGACCTCTTATTCTCTTCCTTTAGAAGATCTCCTACTACACTCTTATTTTTTCTCATTGTACTTTCTTTTTCTTTGAACTTCTCTAACCTCACTTGGGGGTAGTGGTAGAAGAGTATATGGCTTACTTCCCATAATAACCGAGTAGGAATTTTTCCTTCCATCATGCAACACTCTCCTATCAAATTGACATGGCCTTCCCAAAATTAAGTGGCTAGCTTTTATAGGGACTATATCACAAACAATTTCATCTTGATACTTCCCCATTTCAATTGTCAACAACACTTGTTTATTCACCCTCCACTTCCCACTATCATGGAACCATTGCAATCTATAGGGGTTGGGGTGTGTCAGCACATATAGACCCAATTCTTCCACAAGACTAGGACTTACAACATTGGTAAAGCTCCCTCCATCAATGATAGCAACACATAGCTTTTCGTTAATAAGGCAATGGAAGTAGAAAACGTTGTTTCTTTGTAGGCCCTTCTTCATTTCATCATCACAAACATCTCCTATAGCACAAGTCCCTATTTCCTTAATTGCAACTCTGGCTAATGAGTAAAGGAGTGGCACAACCATTCCATCGTCACTAGAATTATCATCCCAATTATGTCCCTCATTTCGTTTCTCATCTCCACGATCCTCCTCCCCACTAGTTATCTCTACTTGGGTAATAGTAAACATCAATTTCTTGGTTGGACAATCATATAAGTTGTACCATAGCCTAAGCATTTGAACCATTTGATGTCCTTAGTTTTTGTAGGTCTCTCAATACCTTTCTCCTTATCCTTGCCACATTCTTCTCTAGGCTTGTGGGGTTCTCTTGGTGGTCTTGATGGTTTTGGTTGCTCTTCTCTCTCTTTAAGTTGGTGGTTGAAAATAGGATTATTGTTGGGTATCTCTTATGCATATCATATATGGCACAGCAGAAAATTAAAATGAGATACCATCGCAGGATCCGCATATGTGTAGAAAATAAGACATAAAGAGAACAAAGGTAACAGCTTTTTACCTTTCTTCGATCGTTTGAAGAACAAAATTTTTTTTTCTTCATATCGAGGCATGATCCAGCAATCTTCTTAATCAAACACCACGAGAGTTGAACATCCAACCACTATAATCACAGTGTGTGATTATCTCTAACAGAAATCCACCCAGAGGATACACTCAAGCACCAAGATTTTTTGTACTAGCAGAAAACAACAATGGCGACTAGGGCTCTTCTTTAAAAGAAGGACGAGAGAGAGAGAGAGAGAGAGAGAGAGAGAGAGAGAGAGAGAGAGAGAGAGAGAGAGAGAGAGAGAGGTTTTTGGAAGCCCTTGTTTTGTGTGTATTGCCCCTAACACGTTAGGGTTCCTGCATGTCCTATATGTCACAAAAAGAATTACCAAAACTGTGAATTCTAAAATAATTAGAATTCTCTAATTGTAATTGGAGTTATCAAGTTCTCATAATTATAATTTGGCCCATAAATTATAACTAATTATAATTTGGTCATAACAACTTCTCTTTCTCGCAATTAACCCCACTATGTTATCAAATAACATCTTGAGTATATAATCCTCCATTGTGTATAACCTATTAGGTTTCCCGGTTAATTGGTAGCGAACATGAATTAATCCAAACATCTTTGAGATTAATAATTCATAATTAATTAGAATTAATTATATTAATTCTAACCAGGATTGGTTTATTAATTCATCAATTAATAAACCCATATTAGCATATTATAAGCGGTATCTAGCAACACATCATGATCACCCAAGAGTCCAGGAAGTCAAGTGGCTTGACATGAACCCTTCAATAACAAACTACAGTGCAATTAACTCCTTTCACCATACAATAGCTCATTTGGGTTGGAGTACGAAATTAGTGCTAACTTCTTCCAGAATATATATTAATTCTAGCCCGAATACAATAGTACTTATACCAGGAACCCACTACTCTAAATGTGTATCAATTGGAACTATTTCCAATACACAATCGCCTTGGCCATGGACTTCTCGAGTAGTAATTTCTACAAGTGGCCATGAGATATTTGCCCCTACTATTAGGAGTAGTGAATCCTTTATTGACCCTCCCAACTACTTTCGTTTATATCACAATATACCCAATATCCATCTCATAGGCGGCCCTCGATCTGGCTCCAGAGATTGAAATGAAAGCACAAAGCTCAGCAAACATAGTACCTTAGAGATCTCAAGTCTAAGGATATTTGCACGTTTGCTATATTGAGACTATATCACTAACGCTAAATAGTTATCCATGTGATTATCTCATAGCTTGGTCATCCAATGTACTTGTTCCATTAACAAGCATCCATGTGTTAACTTTGAGTATCTCAATACTCATGGATATGAGAATCACTGCCTGATCAAATTGGGAAGTCTAACACATGCTAGTCTTAACGCATTAATGATCTCCTGTCTCATTAATACTACGACTAGGGACTATTTAAGTACTAACACTATACATTGTAGTAGGAATCTTATATCATGATCTTTATCATGATTTCCTTAACACAGTGTTGTACTAGGGACTTTATCTAATAGTTATTTTATACAAAAGTAAATAAAAGAAACTGTAAGATAAATAATGCCTTTTATTAAAATAAAATGTGTTTTATACAATGTACAAGTGATTGCCTTTAGGGCACAACACTAACATGGTGTAGATAGTTTCTTTGGAGTGTGACTTTCTTTTGAGTTGTCCATCAATTCTAATCGCCATATGCACAATTTCCTCTAAAGTCTCATAAGAATGTAATTCAACCACATTTGCTATATCCCTATTCAACCCACTAAAAAACCTTACTTTTGTAGCCATCACATCTTCAACAATGTTGTCCCGCATCAAGGTCACCTCCAACTCTTTATGAAAATCCTCTACACTTTTGTAGCCATCAAGGTCACCTCCAACTCTTTATTAAATTATAGTAATTTAAGGGTACAAATCTCTCTTTCATCAAGTTCCTCAAAAATTCCAAAGTGGCAACCGATTGATCTACCATTCTCCTTCTTTGGGATGCTACTTAGTCCCACAATACTAAAGCATACGTAAGGAAACTTGAAATGGTCAATTTAACCTTGTTCCGCTCACTATACTCATGGCACTCAAATAAAATCTCCATTATCCTTTCCCACTTAAAATAAGCTTTCAGGTCACTTTTTTCCAGAAAAGGGGGTACTTTAATATTGATGTGCCTTAACTCTCTATCTCCCTAACCTCGTCTCACTTTCTTACTCTAATCATGTTTCCCCAATTTTGTCCTTGATAATCTTCCTCATGGACTCCCTCGTCCCAATCTTCTATTCTTTCAAACTCTCTCTCAAGACCTTGTTGTTACCTGCTACGTGACCTTACCTGATTAAGATTTGTAATTACCTGCTACCTAGGCCCGCCGGGGCCGGGGATGTCGCCCCGTCCAAAGGACAAGGGGTCTTTATAACGAGGTCACACAAATAAAATAGCGGAATAAAAATAATAAAAATAATACTTCAACTTAAGATTTATTACAACCCAAGAATAAATCCACGAATTCCCAAAAGGAAACAAATCCATAAATAAAATTATTCACTCTCGTCTCCCCAAAGCAATACATAAAATCAAAAGGCACATTCTTTTCCAAGGCAGATAACACTAGCTACTCATCCCCACAGTAGGATCGGCCTGAAATCATGGTAAAAAGGTGATGAGACAGAAATCTTAGTAAGTCCGTGTGTGCTTTGGGTGTTCAGTGAAAACAGTTCATGGATGCAAAGTGTGAAATCTTTATAAGAGAAATATTAGCAAGCAATAAATATTAGTCAAAAGCAAGAGTGGTGTTTTCCTCTTTTTGAAACCATACAAGTGCCCAATAAAATCAACCACTCATAAAGGTGGTCATGGGTTACCACACGTTGAGCCCCATAACCAGTCAGAATGCCTAACACTCTGTGCAGACTAACAAAAGAAATACTGGCAAACAATGAATGATGTTCAAAAATAAGAGTGGCATTTTGGGCTTATCTAGCCGTACATAATTTATAAGATTAACCACTCGAAAGAAAGGATTATGGGTTACCACACGTTGGGCCCCATAATCGGATGGTCAGAATGCCTAACACTTTGTGCAGACTGACAAAAGGTAGGTGATCGGCCTACCAGGCAAGATACTCCTCCTTCTCTATACCCAAACAACAACCGGGTGTCCATTCCTGCAAAACACAGTCACTTGACTGAAATAAAACAAACTGCTAGCTCGAACTGGCCTGACTAAGTAGTAGTGGCGTTTCTCTAAGTTGAGCTTATCTTCTGGAGATGGCCTCCTGCCAGAAGACTCACTCTTGCTCTTCAAAACTAGTACTACTAGCCTACCCTTATTGAGTACTCAACGTAACATATTCCACTTGGGGAGAAAATGAACAAAACACTGTTCCTCTTGAAAATGGCAATTAAGGTTTTCCAAAGTTTCGGGCAAAACTGGTTTTTGAAAGAGTTTTAGGTTTTGAGTAAAACAGCCTCTTGATTTGCAAATAATTTATTTGTCTGAAATAAGAATGGAAATAATCCTCAATTGCTTTTACAGAAATGAGTGTCCATGCACTCTACATTTGGCTTGGCATAAAAAAAAAATTATTTTTGCATCAAACAGGTTTTATGCAGGAGCTTACCTGATCCTTGCTCACAACAAAGGTCTCCAATAGCTGACCTGACCCGCATAGGGTAAATACAAACCACAATCAAACTCAAGCCAAAGACTCACTTTCTCAAATAAAACTAACTCAACTTACTACAGTCATATCCCTAGTGTCCCAAGCTTTAAAACTCAATAATAAATAAAAGGGTTTATAAAATAAATCTAGTTTGATATTAAAATAACTAGAGTTTGAGAAATAGATGCAAAAAGTTGAAGGTTTAAATCTTGCTAAAAATAAATTATGGTTTATTTGAAAAAGGGTCCAATATAGTATTAGGTACAATAATGATTCATCAATAATTTAGTTGTTAGAAAACAATTGATAGCTAAAATTTGTTGAAAATAAATTTAATAAGTATTGCTTGAAAAATAATAAGCAAATCCTTAATGGGTTTTGATTAAAAGATAATAATTAAATTTTTAGTAATAAATATTTTATTAATTATAATTATTTCCATAAAAGGATTTAATTGATTTTATCATTTTAAATAATATATATATATATATATATATATATATTCCTGCAAAAACTATTATTTATTTGAATAAAATATCACTATTTTATATAAAAGACCAAATCCACATTTTCCCATGGTTTTCAAAATTTTACTAGAAAAATCATATTATTAAATATTTTATTAATGAAATAAAATTTAGCTTAGGGACAACTAGACCATGATCATATTCCTATAGCTAACCACAATCATGAACATATACAACCCTTCAATTCATCAAATCATCCAAATGATGCCTACAAGCATAGATCTCAATTTATCAAAACATGATCTAACCCCTACTAGCATAAAAAAGATCATGGCTTCAATAATCCAACATGAATATAAATCCTATTCACCAAAGGTGACATAATCTCTAGCATAATTCATCACAAATAGTACCTATAACATGGAGACATGCATTAAATGTCAAATCATCATATAATCGACCAAGATAATCCATCCATGCATAAATCGCATCTCCTTCATATTCATACATACATTCATGCTTCAATCTCAACAATATATATATATATATATATATATATATATATATATATACTTAAATCCTATCTCTATCCACCTACTATCATCATCATCCTAGAGACATGAATCTAGAGTTTAAAAGAAAGGTTGAAGGGACTTACTTGGTTGATGAATGCTTTGAAGGAGTTTAGAGTAGATCTCAACTCCTAGATGTCTAACTTTGTCCATAGGAGATGGCGAACGCATGTTCATGGGAGAAAAAGTCATTCGGCCAAGAGAGGGGAATTCTCGGCCATGAGAGAGAGAGAGAGAGAGAGAGAGAGAGAGAGAGGGAGAGAGAAAGAGAAAAAGAAATCATTAGTATGTTTATTCACATAGGTTCTCATTAGAGATCAAGATTGGAGAAGATGAAGTTGTTAGAATAAATTTACCTTGATGGTGTTCTTGACCTTAACAGAAATTTCTGGTTTTTGATCCAAAAGTGCTAGTTGGATTTTGGAGTTTGATGTTAAAAATGGTACGGATGGACTCACAACAATGAATAGATTCAATCTGGAATTTTTAGAGGTAGTTTGAAGTGATTTGGAGAGGTATTAGGTGAAAGGAAGTAGTAGGTGTTCTTGGTGTAGTGTGTGTTCTTGAAGGTTGAAGAAAATCGAGAGATGGTAATGTGCAGCCGCTGAATTTTTGCGAGAGATAGGGGTGGACGAATTTCTGTAGGGTTTAGGAGGTTGATTCTCTGATTTGGAAGGGAAAAGGAAAGGTTAGTTGTTACAATCTTTGAAGAATATTTTTAGGAAGTGAAATTGGAAACTAAATATTCCAAGAATATCTTGATTGTTGGACAGCTTTTGGAAATCTGCCATGGCTGATTGTTTGAGCAGAATTTCGGTAGGATTAAAGCTGGCTTATGGAGGCTTATGGTGGCCGAAAGTAGCGTGTACAATGATGAAGAAGAAGTATGGTCCATTGAGCAAAATATTACGGAAGGTTACTAAATAAGATGGCTGAAATTTTGGAAACCAATCAAGGTAAATTGCAGGGATTTGTTTGTGAGATTTTTGGACAGCCATTAATGGAATTTCATGCAGAAGTTCAAGGGGATCAATGGAGCTCTGTTGATGGAGGTTTAAGGAAGGTTTTGACAGACTAAGGTTGGTGTTTTGGCTGTAAGAGAGATAGGAAACAAGCTGGACAAAAATCGGCACAGAAATTTCGCTGCACAGTGAATTTTCTGGCAGATTTTCGTCTGCTGTTCAAAGCCATTTGCAGCAAGTTTTGAAGGGGATTTCAGGGGTATTCAAAGCTGGTTTCCTGCCTTCTTTATGGAGGAAAAACATGGCTAAGGTGCTGCACAAAATCTGGGAGAAAACAACTTGGTTTGGAGCTCTCAAAGCTGATTTTCGTACAGGAATTTTTCCTGTTTTGCTCCAACTTGTGCAGTCCGAAATTGGACAAAAACTTTCAGGTTTCAAACTGATCCTAAAGACAATTTTTCTGGTAGCATTTGGGAGGGAATTTTAGCTAAAAATTTCGACCTTTTGAAGGTACAACAAGCTGGAAAATTCCAGCTCATTCTATGAAGAAAGAAGAACTAAGCTAGAGGAAAATTTCAGTAAGCTTACTAGGGGGATTTTTCCTCTTGAAATTCCTCACAACTCTTCCATATTTTTCAGACCATAAGGAGTCTTTTACCAAGACATTTTGATCCTAAAAGACCTCAGTACTTTACTGAATTTTTTGGAAAGAAAAAGGCTAGAACACCTTGATCAAACTAATGAGTTGAGCATTGAGAAAAATTAAAGAACAAGGAAGAATGAATTTCCCTTCAAGAATTTCGAGAAGAGTAAAAGGAGTGGAATGAGGTTACTTCCATCATTTCTCTCCTAGAACATCATCACCACATTAATCTAGGCCCTTAATGCCGAAACCATCCTTTCCCAAGCAAAATAAAATTTACTCAAGCTAAAGCTTCTATGATGGACTTTGAACTCAAGACCTCAAGAAATAAATTCCAAAGCTCTAACCACTAAACCACAACGACTCTTGTCGATATTTTCACTAGAAAATTATTTTCTATTCAATCCATAGGCTATCTCCCTATTTTCACCCCGGGCAAAAATTACCATTTTGCCCCCGGGCAAAAATTCTCTCACACAATACACACCAACAAGACTTCAAGGTAATAAAACTCGAATCCAGAACACATAAAAAATTCGTATGAGAATATATTTAACCATGAAATAAAATATGATATGCATCCCAACCCCCTTACTCTAAGGTTGGTTTCGACTGGGGTTTCACATCCTCCCCTCCTTAGAAGAATTTTGTCCAAAAATTCATGCATACTTCTATTTCGGATCGGAATACATCCGCTTAACCTACTCTTCTGATTCCCATGCGGCATCCTACGTGCCATGATGCTCCCACTGAACCCCGACCATCGAGTACGGCAATTTCGATCCATCATATTCCCATTAACATGGCCAATCCAACTTGACATAATGAGGCGCAGGATTAGAAGAAATTAAAATGTCTGCATAATAGTAGGCTTACTTTCTCTTATTGCTGCATCTGCTTCTAGTACCTCCGCATTCGGTCTCCGGCATTCACCTGAGATTTCTATCCTCACTTCCTGCAGCTCCACCAATGTCGGCTCGACTGGCCGCGCGAGCAAGCATTGCTAGGTTTCCTTGGTTGGTACTTCCAATTTTTAGACAGTTATTCCTCATATGCGAAGGGTCCCTGCAAATATAGCATTTTCGGTTCTCCTTCTTAGACCAGCAATCCTTCATCTCGTGCCCCCTCCTGCCACAGTGATGGCAGGTTATTGCATTTGCAGTGGCCCCAGCTAGCGCGGTCCGTGCTTGTTTTCCTTTATTTTCGTGTTGCTGCCCTGCAGGCCTCTTAGGAGTAACACGCTCAGATAAGTTCGATGCTTTGCTATCTGCACTACATTTGTCCTTATTCTCGGTACGAGTTTTGACTTCCCCCGCTGCAGCATAAGTCGTTGATGGAAATGGTGCCAATACCCTTCGAAGTTCCTGTCTCAATCCCTTCATGAAATGCCGAGTAATGTTTTGCTCTGATTCTATTAGCTGTTGACAGTACTTGGATAAGCGATTGAGTCGAGTAGTATGTTGAGTTACTGTCATATTCCCCTGCTTTAAGCTCTGGAACTCGTCTTCTCGCTTAGGGTACCTTTGCTCGGTCAGAGTCTGCAGAATTCCGGCCGTCTTACAACATGCTTGGCCCAATGACACATCAATTGGAACTTTGGACCCCGATCCCATATTCGGACCACTCCTTTCACCCAAGTTGGGTGGTTGCGTCTGGGCTGTCTCGACTTCCAGTACCACTGGATCGGCTCCTGGAACCATTCTGCTTGTCGAAGTTGCACTGCGCTTGGGTGCCATTCTAAACCATACCCAGATGATGAGTTTATGCATGCAAGTTTAAAATATTTTGAGCATGCATTCATATTCAGGTTTAGGTAAAAGAAAATCATATGTAGGTTTTTGTAAAAAGAATTGCATAAAATTTATTTTTTTCTCAAATCTTAGAGTACTCTAGGTACTCCTATTTCCATAAATTTTGAAATGAAAGCAGAAAATAGAAATGAAATTCCTTAACACAGAAGTTTACGAAAAGTAATAAATAAGCATCCTGATCATATAAGCTCTTAGCATCTATAGTCCTCATCAGAATCTACAGAGTCGACCTTGTATAACCATTCCCCAGAGTTCTTAGAGAAATCTACCCAATCCTGCTAGCAAACCCCTCCATGGGCTCCTTCCTGGGGCGCTTAGAACTCTCTCCGGGCTCGATTCGGTGGGGAAGAGAAATGAAGGAAGGAACGAAGGAAGGCCTAGGTGGAGACTCATAATCTATCTCTCCCGGGTCATCACTATCTATCGATAAATCCACATGGGACTAGGAGGGTGAGGAACATGCTCTATGGCTATCTCCTCATCTTCACTGTCAGAAGTTATAACTATTACCAGGATTGGGGGGGGCTTAAGGATCTGGACCTCATCATCACTGCTATCCTCCATAGGAACAACTGGCTGAGGGGCAGGTCGAGGAACTGGAAGGTCCTTCAGGTATATAGGGATAGGCGGGTGCCACTGCTGCCCTTCCCCATGGTCCTAAGCATTCTAACCATCCTACGGCATCAACAAGATAAGTTAAATAAACATTTAAGCTTAAATAAAGAGAACATATACTATGAATAATTGCCTAAACCAAGTCTCTGATACCAATTGTAACACCCCGCTATCTAGGCCCGCAGGGGCCGGGGATGTCACCCCGTCCAAGGACAAGGGGTCTTTATAACGAGGTCACACAAATAAAATAGCGGAATAAAAATAATAAAAATAATACTTCAACTTAAGATTTATTACAACCCAAGAATAAATCCACGAATTCCCAAAAGGAAACAAATCCATAAATAAAATTATCCACTCTCGTCTCCCCAAAGCAATACATAAAATCAAAAGGCACATTCTCTTCCAAGGCAGATAACACTAGCTACTCATCCCCACAGCAGGATCGGCCTGAAATCATAGTAAAAAGGTAATGAGACAGAAATCTCAGTAAGTCCGTGTGTGCTTTGGGTGTTCAGTGAAAACAGTTCGTGGATGCAAAGTGTGAAATCTTTATAAGAGAAATATTAGCAAGCAATAAATATTAGTCAAAAGCAAGAGTGGTGTTTTCCTCTTTTTGAAACCATACAAGTGCCCAATAAAATCAACCACTCATAAAGGTGGTCATGGGTTACCACACGTTGGGCCCCATAACCGGTCAGAATGCCTAACACTTTATGCAGACTGACAAAAGAAATACTGGCAAACAATGAATTATGTTCAAAAATAAGAATGGCATTTTGGGCTTATCTAGCCGTACATAATTTATAAGATCAACCACTCGAAAGAAAGGATTTTGGGTTACCACACGTTGGGCCCCATAATCAGATGATCAGAATGCCTTACACTTTGTGCATACTGCCGGTCTGAATGCCTAACATTTTGTGCAGACTGACAAAAGGTAGGTGATCGGCCAACCAGGCAAGATATTCCACCTTCTTTATACCCAAACAACAACTGAGTGTCCATTCCGGCAAAACACAGTCACTTGACTGAAATAAAACAAACTGCTCGCTCGGACCAGCCTGACTAAGTAATACTGACGTTTCTCTAAGTTGAGCTTATCTTCTGGAGATGGCCTTCTGCCAGAAGACTCACTCTTGCTCTTCAAAACTAGTACTACTAGCCTACCCTTATTGAGTACTCAACGTAACATATCCCACTTGGGGAGAAAATGAACAAAACACAGTTCCTCTTGAAAATGGCAATTAAGGTTTTCCAAAGTTTTGGGCAAAACTGGTTTTTGAAAGAGTTTTTGGTTTTGAGTAAAACCGCCTCTTGATTTGCAAATAATTTATTTGTTTGAAATAAGAATGGAAATAATCCTCAATTGCCTTTACAGAAATGAGTGTCCATGCACTCTACATTTGGCTTGCCATAAAAAAAAAATTATTTTTGCATCAAACAGGTTTTATGCAGGAGCTTACCTAATCCTTGCTCACAACAAAGGTCTCCAATAGCTGACCTGACTCGCATAGGGTAAATACAAATCACAATCAAACTCAAGCCGAAGACTCTCTTTCTCAAATAAAACTAACTCAACTTACTACAGTCATATCCCTAGTATCTCAAGCTTTAAGACTCAACAATAAATAAAAAGGGTTTATAAAATAAATCTAGTTTGATATTAAAATAACTAGAGTTTGAGAAATAGGTACAAAAAGTTGAAGGTTTAAATCTTGCTAAAAATAAATTATGGTTTATTTGAAAAAGGGTACAAGGTAGTATTAGGTACAATAATGATTCATTAATAATTTAGTTGTAAGAAAACAATTGATAGCTAAAATTTGTTGAAAATAAATTTAATGAGTCTTGCTTGAAAAATAATAAGCAAATCCTTAATGGGTTTTGATTAAAAGATAATAATTAAATTTTTAGTAATAAATATTTTATTAATTATAATTATTTCCATAAAAGGATTTAATTGATTTCATCATTTTTAATAATATATATATATATATATATATATTTTCCAGCAAAAACTATTATTTATTTGACTAGAATATCACTACTTTATATAAAAGACCAAATCCACATTTTCCCATGGTTTTCAAAATTTTACAAGAAAAATCATATTATTAAATATTTTATTAATGAAATAAAATTTAGCTTAGGGACAACTAGACCATGATTATATTCCTATAGCTAAGCACAATCATGAACATATACAACCCTTCAATTCATCAAATCTTCCAAATCATGCATACAAGCATAGATCTCAATTTATCAAAACATGATCTAACCCCTACTAGCATAAATAAGATCATGGCTTCAATAATCCAACATGAATATAAATCCTATTCACCAAAGGTGACATAATCTCTAGCATAATTCATCACAAATACTACCTATGACATGGAGACATGCATTAAATCTCAAATCATCATATAATCGACCAAGATAATCCATCCATGCATAAATCCCATCTCCTTCATATTCATACATACATTCATGCTTCAATCTCAACAATATATATATATATATATATATATATATATATATATATATACTTAAATCCTATCTCCATCCACCTACTGTCATCATCATCCTAGAGACATGAATCTAGAGTTTAAAAGAAAGGTTGAAGGGACTTACTTGGTTGATGAATACTTTGAAGGAGTTTAGAGTAGATCTCAACTCCTAGATGTCTAGCTTTGTCCATGGGAGATGGCGAACGCATGTTCATGGGAGAAAAAGTCATTCGGCCAAGAAAGGGGAATTTTCGGCCATGAGAGAGAGAGAGAGAAAGAAATCATTAGTATTTTTATTCACATAGGTTCTTATTAGAGATCAAGATTGGAGAAGATGAAATTGTTAGAATAAATTTACCTTGAAGGTGTTCTTGACCTTAACAGAAATTTCTGGTTTTTGATCCAAAAGTGCTAGTTGGATTTTGGAGTTTGATGTTAAAAATAGTACGGATGGACTCACAGCAATAAATAGATGAAATCTGGAATATTTAGAGGTAGTTTGAAGTGATTTGGAGAGGTATTAGGTGAAAGGAAGTAGTAGGTGTTCTTGGTGTAGTGTGTGTTCTTGAAGGTTGAAGAAAATCGAGAGATGGTAATGTGCAGCCGCTGAATTTTTGCGAGAGATAGGGGTGGACGAATTTCTGTAGGGTTTAGGAGGTTGATTCTCTGATTTGGAAGGGAAAAGGAAAGGTTAGTTGTTACAATCTTTGAAGAATATTTTTAGGAAGTGAATTTGGAAACTAAATATTCCAAGAATATCTTGATTGTTGGACAGCTTTTGGAAATCTGCCATGGCTGATTGTTTGAGCAGAATTTCGGTGGGATTAAAGCTGGCTTATGGAGGCTTATGGTGGCCGAAAGTAGCGTGTACAATGATGAAGAAGAAGTATGGTCCATTGAGCAAAATATTACGGAAGGTTACTAAATAAGATGGCTGAAATTTTGGAAACCAATCAAGGTAAATTGCAGGGATTTGTTTGTGAGGTTTTTGGACAGCCATTAATGGAATTTCGTGCAGAAGTTCAAGGGGATCAATGGAGATCTGTTTATGGAGGTTTAAGTAAGGTTTTGACAAACTAAGGTTGGTGTTTTGGCTGGAAGAGAGATAGGAAACAAGCTGGACAAAAACCTGCACAGAAATTTCGTTGCACAGTGAATTTTCTGGCAGATTTTTGTCTGCTGTTCAAAGCCATTTGCAGCGAGTTTTGAAGGGGATTTCAGGCGTATTCAAGGCTGGTTTCCAGCCTTCTTTATGGAGGAAAAGCATGGCTACGGTGCTGCACAAAATCTGGGAGAAAACAGCTTGGTTTGGAGCTCTCAAAGCTGATTTTCGTACAGGAATTTTTCCTGTTTTGCTCCAACTTGTGCAGTCCGAAATTGGACAAAAACTTTCCGGTTTCAAACTGATCCTAAAGACCATTTTTCTGGTAGCATTTGGGAGGGAATGTTAACTAAAAATTTTGACCTTTTGAAGGCTCAACAAGCTGGAAAATTCCAGCTCATTCTATGAAGAAAGATGAACTAAGCTAGGGGAAAATTTCAGCAAGCTTACTAGGGGGATTTTTCCTCCTGAAATTCCTCACAACTCTTCCATATTTTTCAGACCATAAGGAGTCTTTTACCAAGACATTTTGATCCTAAAAGACCTCAGTACTTTACTGAATTTTCTGGAAAGAAAAAGGCTAGAACACCTTGATCAAACTAATGAGTTGAGCATTGAGAAAAATTAAAGAACAAGGAAGAATGAATTTCCCTTCAAGAATTTCGAGAAGAGTAAAAGGAGTGGAATGAGGTTACTTCCATCATTTCTCTCCTAGAACATCATCACCACATTAATCTAGGCCCTTAAGGCCGAAACCATCCTTTCCCAAGCAAAATAAAATTTACTCAAGCTAAAGCTTCTATGATGGACTTTGAACCCAAGACCTCAAGAAATAAATTCCAAAGCTCTAACCACTAAACCACAACGACTCTTGTCGATATTTTCACTAGAAAATTATTTTCTATTCAATCCATAGGCTATCTCCCTATTTTCACCCCGAGCAAAAATTACCATTTTGCCCCTCTCACACAATACACACCAACAAGACTTCAAGGCAATAAAACTCGAATCCAGAACACATAAAAAATTCATATGAGAATATATTTAACCATGAAATAAAATATGATATGCATCCCAACCCCTTTACTCTAAGGTTGGTTTCGACTGGGGTTTCACATCCTCCCCTCCTTAGAAGAATTTTGTCCAAAAATTCATGCATACTTCTATTTCGGATCGGAATACATCCGCTTAACCTACTCTTCTGATTCCCATGCGGCATCCTACGTGCCATGATGCTCCCACTGAACCCCGACCATCGAGTACGGCAATTTCGATCCATCACATTCCCATTAACATGGCCAATCCAACTTGACATAATGAGGCGCAGGATTAGAAGAAATTAAAATGTCTGCATAATAGTAGGCTTACTTTCTCTTATTGCTGCATCTGCTTCTAGTACCTCCGCATTCGGTCTCCGGCATTCACCTGAGATTTTTATCCTCACTTCCTGCAGCTCCACCAATGTCGGCTCGACTGGCCGCGCTAGCAAGCATTGCTGGGTTTCCTTGGTTGGTACTTCCAATTTTTGGACAGTTATTCCTCATATGCGAAGGGTCCCTGCAAATATAGCATTTTCGGTTCTCCTTCTTAGACCAGCAATCCTTCATCTCGTGCCCCCTCCTGCCACAGTGATGGCAGGTTATTGCATTTGCAGTGGCCCCAGCTAGCGCGGTCCGTGCTTGTTTTCCTTTATTTTCGTGTTGCTGCTCTGCAGGCCTCTTAGGAGTAACACGCTCAGATAAGTTCGATGCTTTGCTATCTGCTCTACCTTTGTCGTCATTCTCGGTACGAGTTGTGACTTCCCCCGCTGCAGCATAAGTCGTTGATGGAAATGGTGCCAATACCCTTCGAAGTTCCTGTCTCAAACCCTTCATGAACTGTTGGGTAATGTTTTGCTCTGATTCTATTAGCCGTTGACAATACTTGGATAAGCGATTGAGTCGAGTAGCATGTTGAGTTACTGTCATATTCCCCTGCTTTAAGCTCTGGAGCTCGTCTTCTCGCTTAGGGTACCTTTGCTCGGTCAGAGTCTGCAGAATTCCGGCCTTCTTACAACATGCTTGGCCCAATGACACATCAATTGGAACTTTGGACCCCGATCCCATATTCGGACCACTCATTTCACCCCAGTTGGGTGGTTGCGTCTGGGCTGTCTCGACTTCCAGTACCACTTGATCGGCTCCCGGAACCATACTGCTTGTTGAAGTTGCACTGCGCTTGGGTGCCATTCTAAACCATACCCAGATGATGAGTTTATGCATGCAAGTTTAAAATATTTTGAGCATGCATTCACATTTAGGTTTAGGTAAAAGAAAATCATATGTAGGTTTTTGGAAAAAGAATTGCATAAAATTTATTTTTTTCTCAAATCTTAGAGTACTCTAGGTACTCCTATTTGCATAAATTTTGAAATGAAAGTAGTAAATAGAAAGGAAATTCCTTAACACAGAAGTTTACGAAAAGTAATAAATAAGCATCCTGATCATATATGCTCTTAGCATCTATAGTCCTCATCAGAATCTTCAAAGTCGACCTTATATAACCATTCCCCAGAATTCTTAGAGAAATCTACCCAATCCTGCTAGCAAACCCATCCATGGGCTCCTTCCCGGGGCGCTTAGAACTGTCTCCGGGCTCGATTCGGTGGGGAAGAGAAATGAAGGAAGGAACGAAGGAAGGCCTAGGTGGAGACTTATAATCTATCTCCCCCGGGTCATCACTATCTATCGATAAATCCACTATGGGACTAGGAGGGTGAGGAACATGCTCTATGGCTATCTCCTCATCTTCACTGTCAGAACTTATATCTATTACCAGGATTGGGGGTGGCTTAAGGATCTGGACCTCATCATCACTGCTATCCTCTATAGGAACAACTGGCTGAGGGGCAGGTCGAGGAACTGGAAGGTCCTTCGGGTATATAGGGATAGGCGGGTGCCACTGCTGCCCTTCCCCATGGTCCTAAGCATTCTAACCATCCTACGACATCAACAAGATAGGTTAAATAAAGATTTAAGCTTAAATAAAGAGAACATATACAATGAATAATTGCCTAAACCAAGTCTTTGATACCACTTTAACACCCCGCTACCTTGGCCCGCCGGGGCCGGGGATGTCGCCCCGTCCAAGGACAAGGGGTCTTTATAACGAGGTCACACAAATAAAATAGCGGAATAAAAATAATAAAAATAATACTTCAACTTAAGATTTATTACAACCTAAGAATAAATCCACGAATTCCCAAAAGGAAACAAATCCATAAATAAAATTATCCACTCTTGTCTCCCCAAAGCAATACATAAAATCAAAAGGCACATTCTCTTCCAAGGCAGATAACACTAGCTACTCATCCCCACAGTAGGATCGGCCTGAAATCATAGTAAAAAGGTGATGAGACAGAAATCTCAGTAAGTCCGTGTGTGCTTTGGGTGTTCAGTGAAAACAGTTCGTGGATGCAAAGTGTGAAATCTTTATAAGAGAAATATTAGCAAGCAATAAATATTAGTCAAAAGCAAGAGTGGTGTTTTCCTCTTTTTGAAACCATACAAGTGCCCAATAAAATCAACCACTCATAAAGGTGGTCATGGGTTACCACACGTTGGGCCCCATAACCGGTCAGAATGCCAACACTTTGTGCAGACTGACAAAAGAAATACTGGCAAACAATGAATGATGTTCAAAAATAAGAGTGGCGTTTTGGGCTTATCTAGCCGTACATAATTTATAAGATCAACCACTCGAAAGAAAGGATTTTGGGTTACCACACGTTGGGCCCCATAATCGGATGATCAGAATGCCTAACATTTTGTGCAGACTGACAAAAGGTAGGAGATCGGCCTATCAGGCAAGATACTCCACCTTCTTTATATCCAAACAACAACTGAGTGTCCATTCCGGCAAAACACAGTCACTTGACTGAAATAAAACAAACTGCTAGCTCGGACCGGCCTGACTAAGTAGTACTGACGTTTCTCTAAGTTGAGCTTATCTTCTGGAGATGGCCTTCTGCCAGAAGACTCACTCTTGCTCTTCAAAACTAGTACTACTAGCCTACCCTTATTGAGTACTCAACGTAACATATCCCACTTGGGGAGAAAATGAACAAAACACAGTTCCTCTTGAAAATGGCAATTAAGGTTTTCCAAAGTTTTGGGCAAAACTGGTTTTTGAAAGAGTTTTAGGTTTTGAGTAAAACCGCCTCTTGATTTGCAAATAATTTATTTGTCTGAAATAAGAATGGAAATAATCCTCAATTGCCTTTACAGAAATGAGTGTCCATGCACTCTACATTTGGCTTGCCATAAAAAAAATTTATTTTTGCATCAAACAGGTTTTATGCAGGAGCTTACCTGATCCTTGCTCACAACAAAGGTCTCCAATAGCTGACCTGACCCGCATAGGGTAAATACAAATCATAATCAAACTCAAGCCAAAGACTCACTTTCTCAAATAAAACTAACTCAACTTACTACAGTCATATCCCTAGTGTCTCAAGCTTTAAGACTCAACAATAAATAAAAAGGGTTTATAAAATAAATCTAGTTTGATATTAAAATAACTAGAGTTTGAGAAATAGGAACAAAAAGTTGAAGGTTTAAATCTTGCTAAAAATAAATTATGGTTTATTTGAAAAAGGGTACAAGGTAGTATTAGGTACAATAATGATTCATTAATAATTTAGTTGTTAGAAAACAATTGATAGCTAAAATTTGTTGAAAATAAATTTAATGAGTCTTGCTTGAAAAATAATAAGCAAATCCTTAATGGGTTTTGATTAAAAGATAATAATTAAATTTTTAGTAATAAATATTTTATTAATTATAATTATTTCCATAAAAGGCTTTAATTGATTTTATCATTTTAAATAATATATATATATATATATATTTTCCAGCAAAAACTATTATTTATTTGACTAGAATATCACTACTTTATATAAATGAAAAAATCCACATTTTCCCATGGTTTTCAAAATTTTACTAAAAAAATCATATTATTAAATATTTTATTAAAGAAATAAAATTTAGCTTAGGGACAACTAGACCATGATTATATTCCTATAGCTAAGCACAATCATGAACATATACAACCCTTCATATCATCAAATCTTCCAAATCATGCATACAAGCATAGATCTCAATTTGTCAAAACATGATCTAACCCCTACTAGCATAAATAAGATCATGGCTTCAATAATCCAACATGAATATAAATCCTATTCACCAAAGGTGACATAATCTCTAGCATAATTCATCACAAATACTACCTATGACATGGAGACGTGCATTAAATCTCAAATCATCATATAATCGACCAAGATAATCCATCCATGCATAAATCCCATCTCCTTCATATTCATACATACATTCATGCTTCAATCTCAACAATATATATATATATATATATATATATATACTTAAATCCTATCTCCATCCACCTACTGTCATCATCCTAGAGACATGAATCTAGAGTTTAAAAGAAAGGTTGAAGGGACTTACTTGGTTGATGAATGCTTTGAAGGAGTTTAGAGTAGATCTCAACTCCTAGATGTCTAGCTTTGTCCATGGGAGATGGCGAACGCATGTTCATGGGAGAAAAAGTCATTCGTCCAAGAGAGGGGAATTTTTGGCCATGAGAGAGAGAGAGAAAGAGAAAAAGAAATCATTAGTATGTTTATTCACATAGGTTCTCATTAGAGATCAAGATTGGAGAAGATGAAGTTGTTAGAATAAATTTACCTTGAAGGTGTTTTTGACCTTAATAGAAATTTCTGGTTTTAGGATCCAAAAGTGCTAGTTGGATTTTGGAGTTTGATGTTAAAAATGGTACGGATGGACTCACAGCAATGAATAGATGAAATCTGGAATTTTTAGAGGTAGTTTGAAGTGATTTGGAGAGGTATTAGGTGAAAGGAAGTAGTAGGTGTTCTTGGTGTAGTGTGTGTTCTTGAAGGTTGAAGAAAATCGAGAGATGGTAATGTGCAGCTGCTTTATTTTTGCGAGAGATAGGGGTGGACGAATTTCTGTAGGGTTTAGGAGGTTGATTCTTTGATTTGGAAGGGAAAAGGAAAGGTTAGTTGTTACAATCTTTGAAGAATATTTTTAGGAATAGAATTTGGAAACTAAATATTCCAAGAATATCTTGATTGTTGGACAGGTTTTGGAAATCTGCCATGGCTGATTGTTTGAGCAGAATTTCGGTGGGATTAAAGCTGGCTTATAGAGGCTTATGGTGGCCGAAAGTAGGTTGTACAATGATGAAGAAGAAGTATGGTCCATAAGCAAAATATTACGGAAGGTTACTAAATAAGATGGCTGAAATTTTGGAAACCAATCAAGGTAAATTGCAGGGATTTGTTTGTGAGATTTTTGGACAGCCATTATTGGAATTTCGTGTAGAAGTTCAAGGGGATCAATGGAGATCTATTGATGGAGGTTTAAGGAAGGCTTTGACAGACTAAGGTTGGTGTTTTGGCTGGAAGAGAGATAGGAAACAAGTTGGACAAAAATCTGCACAGAAATTTCGTTGCGCAGTGATTTTTCTGGCAGATTTTCGTCTGCTGTTCAAAGCCATTTGCAGCGAGTTTTGAAGGGGATTTCAGGGGTATTCAAGGCTGGTTTCCAGCCTTCTTTATGGAGGAAAAACATGGCTAAGGTGCTGCACAAAATTTGGGAGAAAATAGCTTGGTTTGGAGCTCTCAAAGCTGATTTTCGTACAGGAATTTTTCCTGTTTTGCTCCAACTTGTACAGTCCGAAATTGGACAAAAACTTTCAGGTTTCAAACTTATCCTAAAGACCATTTTTCTGGTAGCATTTGGGAGGGAATGTTAGCTAAAATTTTCGACCTTTTGAAGGTACAACAAGCTGGAAAATTTCAGCTCATTCTATGAAGAAAGATGAACTAAGCTAGAGGAAAATTTCAGCAAGCTTACCAGGGGGATTTTTCCTCTTGAAATTCCTCACAACTCTTCCATATTTTTCAGACCATAAGGAGTCTTTTACCAAGACATTTTGATCGTAAAAGACCTCAGTACTTTACTGAATTTTCTGGAAAGAAAAAGGCTAGAACACCTTGATCAAACTAATGAGTTGAGCATTGAGAAAAATTAAAGAACAAGGAAGAATGAATTTCCCTTCAAGAATTTCGAGAAGAGTAAAAGGAGTGGAATGAGGTTAATTCCATCATGTCTCTCCTAGAACATCATCACCACATTAATCTAGGCCCTTAAGGCCGAAACCATCCTTTCCCAAGCAAAATAAAATTTACTCAAGCTAAAGCTTCTATGATGGACTTTGAACCCAAGACCTCAAGAAATAAATTCCAAAGCTCTAACCACTAAACCACAATGACTCTTGTTGATATTTTCACTAGAAAATTATTTTCTATTCAATCCATAGGCTATCTCCCTATTTTCACCCCGGGCAAAAATTACCATTTTGCCCCTCTCACACAATACACACCAACAAGACTTCAAGGCAATAAAACTCGAATCCAGAACACATAAAAAATTCATATGAGAATATATTTAACCATGAAATAAAATACGATATGCATCCCAACCCCCTTACTCTAAGGTTGGTTTCGACTGGGGTTTCACACTATACCCTAGTAGTAAGCTCACCATTGGGAAGGGTGGTAGAAGCGGGTAAGAAAATGGGGAGTTGTGGAGTTGAGGTAGGAAAGGAAATTTCGGAGGCCGACCTCATAATTCTGCCCACAGACGATTATGACTAGATCTTGGGCATGGAATGGTTGTCGAAGCACGGAGCTCAAGTGGACTGTAAGATCAAGACAATGCAGTTTGTGAGACCTGGTCAGGATGTAATTGAATTTAACGGTGAGCGAGCGAAGAAACTGAAATTTCTGATTGTTGGTGGTAAGGCCCGGAAGTTGCTCAAGAAAGGATGTATGGGATATTTGGCGTATCTCCTAAACAAACCTAAGGATCAGTGTACCCTGGAGAGTACAGAGGTGGTAAAAGATTTTCCGGACGTTTTCCCTGCTGAGCTCACTTCTTTACCCCCTAAATGAGAAGTTGACTTTACCGTGGACCTGATTCCCAGAGCAGAACCGGTGTCAAGAACCCCCTACCAGATGGCACCGACGGAGTTGAAGGAGTTAAAGGAGCAATTAGAAGAATTGGTGAGGCAAGGCTACATCCGACCGAGTACTTCGCCATGGGGAGCCCTGGTGTTGTTTGTTAGGAAGAAAGATGGTACCCTAAGGCTATGGATTGATTATCGGGGACTGAACATCTTAACAATCAAGAATAAATACCCTCTACCCTTGATCGACGAGTTGTTCGATCAACTTCAAGGCGCCGCTTGCTTTTCGAAGCTGGACCTGTGGCAAGGATACTATCAGGTAAGGATTAAGGAAGAATACATTCCTAAGACTACTTTCAACACGCGGTATGGCCACTACGAATTTGTGGCAATGCCGTTCAGTGTAACCAATGCATCGACAGTTTTCATGGATTTGATGCATCGCGTCTTCCAACCATATTTGGACAACTTCGTGGTTATCTTCATCGATGATATCTTAATCTACTCCAAGAATCCGGAGGATCAAGCAGAGCACTTAAGGTTAGTCCTAGAGAAGCTGAGGGAATTCAAGCTTTTTTCCAAGTTCAGTAAATGTGATTTTTGGTTAAGCTCGGTATCCTTTCTCGGCCATGTGATATCCAAGGATGGGATAAAGGTAGACCTTGCCAAGATGGAAGTTGTAGCAAATTGGAAACAACTAGAAAACGTTACCGAGATACGAAGTTTCCTTGGGTTGCCTGGGTACTATCGGCGTTTCATTAAGAATTTTTCTACTCTGGCTTCATCGATGATGCGACTGTTAAAGAAGGATGTCACTTTTTCTTGGAGTGAGAAGTGCGAGAAAAGCTTCCTAGAGCTTAAGAAGAGGTTGATTTCAGCACTCGTACTGAGCCTACTCGAGGCTGACAGGTCCTATGCACTCTATATGGACGCATCCAAGGAAGGTCTAGGAGTTGTGCTGATGCAGGAAGGGAAAGTCATAGCGTATGGGTCTAAGAAGCTAAAGCCGCATGAAGATAATTATCCAGCGCATAACTTGGAGCTGGCAGTCATAGTGTTCGCCTTGAAGAAGTGGCGACATTATTTGTATGGTGCCCAATATGAAGTCTTCACTGACCATAAGAGTTTGAAGTACATCTTCACGCAGAAGGACTTGAACCTTCGACAGCGTAGATGGATGGAGTTTCTGGAGGAATATAAGTGTCCTATTAATTATCACCCGGGCAAAGCGAATGTGGTAGCTGACGCATTGAGTCGGAAAGTGAAGATGGCACACCTGAGAATACAGGAGGTGCCGGCAGTCCAGGAAATCTTGGTGCAAGAAGCGAAAGTTCAAGAGAGGAAGATCTGTGTGAGCAATTTGACCCTGAAACCCAATCTAGAGCAGGAAATTATATCAGCCCAACAAGACAGTGTGGAGTGTCAGGCTTTCAAGGAGAAAGAAATCGCAAGGGGAGGAAAGGATTTTCGAACTAATGAGAAAAGGGTACTTTATTTTTGGGACCGAATTTGTGTGCCTGACATCCAAGACTTGAGGAAGAGGATACTGGAAGAAGCTCACAAGAGCAAGTATACCATACACCCTAGAGAGGTAAAGATGTACCATGACCTGAAGAAGAAATATTAGTGGGCTGGGATGAAAAGAGATGTGGTTCAGCATGTGTCAACCTGCCTGACGTGCCAGAAGGTTAAAGTAGAGGATAAGAGGTCTGCAGCTTTACTACAACCGTTACCGATTCCCGAGTAGAAATGGGAAGAGGTGACTATGGATTTTGTGACTGGCCTTCCGATGACCAAATTGCACAAATATGCAATCTGGGTGGTAGTGGACCGACTGACCAAGATAGCGCATTTTATACCACTGAACGTAAGGGACTCGATGGAAAAGTTGGCTCAGACGTATACCCAGGAAATCGTAAGGTTGCATGGTGTACTATCAAGCATTGTGTCGGATAGGGACCCTAGGTTCACTTCGAGATTCTAGAACAAGTTCCAAGAGTCTTTGGGTACCACACTGAAATTCAGCACCTCTGCTCATCTGCAGACCGACGGTTAATCTGAAAGAGTCATCCAGATATTGAAGGATATACTCCGAGCATGAATTTTGGACTTTGGAGACAAGTGGATCGAGTGTTTACCACATGCAGAATTGGCATATAACAACAGCTATTAGGCATCGATTGGGATGGCGTCATACGAAGCACTATATGGGTGAAAATGTCAAGTAACGATATACTGGGGATGGACAAAAGAGGGGAACATTAGAAGGACTGGTGAGGTATGCATTCAGGAAATGATGGATAAGGTCAAGGTTATCCGAGAGAGGCTAAGGGCAGTGCAAAGCCGATAGAAAGCTACGCAGATTCTAGAAAAAATGAAATGAAGTTCTAAGTGGGTGATTGTGCATTCTTGAAGTTGACTCCTAGTAGGGGAATCCTGAGGCATTCGAGAGGAGGGAAGTTAAATCCTAGGTATTTAGGACCGTTCCCGATATTGGAGAAAGTTAGGCCGGTTGCCTACAGATTGGATCTACCTGATGGTCTAACTAGGATGCATGATGTATTCCATGTATCTCAGTTGAAGAAGTACAACCCCGATCCAAGTCATGTACTCAATGAGGAACCATTAGAGTTGCAACCGAATCTGAGTTATATGGAGAGGACAGTCAAGATCTTGGAGCGGAGTATCAAGACTTTTCGAAATAAGCAGATACCTATGGTGAAAATACTTTGGGTTCATCATGGAGCATAAGATGCAACATGGGAAACGGAGGAATGGTTAAGACGGAAGTATCCAGATATGCTCTAAGGGTATGGAACCTAAATTTTGGGACGAAATTCTCTTAAGGAGGAGTGGATGTAATACCCCACCCAAAACCACATTTGACTATGGGGGGGAAAAAAGTCATGCATTGCATAGTATTTCGCATTTCACGTGTTATCTTAAAATTATTCTTGCGTGGCTGCATGTGATTTTCAAAGTTGTTTTTGCATTTGATTTATTTGGTGTGAAATAATTGTGTTGTTTAAGAGTTGATTAAGTGAAGTTTAGTTGAGGAGATGGATGGATAAGAATTAGGGTGGAAAGAATTTCTTAGAGAAATATTAGCATTGGAGTTGGTCTGGAATAGCGGGGAGGTTGGTGATTTCTTTAGGTGACTCGAGTTCGAATCTTACCTCTTGCGAATCTTAGTTTTCTTTTTGAAAATTCTTTTCCCTAGACTTCTACATGTCTTGGCCTAAAAAGACCTAACCATCCTAGTGAATTTTCAGCGCCATCGTTCTAAGGAAATAAGTCTTTATATTTATTTCCTAAATTTAAGGATTTTTTATGTGAATAAAGGTTACTGTTATTTTCAGCTTTTGTTCCCTTTGATTTTCGAAAAAACCCTAGCTGAATAACTAAATTCCAACTTGATTTTAACTTACTAGATTTTGTAATGGATAGTTGGAATTAAAGTATTATTTTTCTAGTTGGATACCTTCTGGATTTTTAACCTAGAACCTTAGATAAAAATCTGTAAAATTTTCCAGCTAGGTGTCGTCACTTTCTGAAGGAGTTTTAGCCCAACTCAAACTCTTCCAACACTAGGAAATCTTATCCAAAATCCTTTAGCAAATCAGATTTTATTTCAATCCTACTTCAACTAGGTTTTGCTTCCTTTTTCTAGAAGAATTTCGGCAGCCTTGTGCAAGCACAATCTGTCCGAAATTCCAGCACTCCTAAGTGCAGTCCAACTCTTCAAATCCTAGCTCAAAACATCTTCAATTCAGATTACCTTAGCCACACAAAAATAAGATTTTACTCACCAAAAATCTAGAAATTCGGCCAGCTTAGGAACCAGAATTTCAGCCAGCCTTACACAGGAAATTTCGGCCAGCTTGCACTCCAACTCAAACGAAAATTCTGCACACCAAAACCTACCAAAATCCTCAGTTGATTAAGCCAATTTTCAGCGCCTAAAACCCTCACCTTTTCTCTAAAAATCGTGGTAGAACAATAGCTAAAACAGTCCAGAATTTCTCCCCTCTGGTTCAGTGATTTTTGCACAGCACATGAGCCATTCTTGCACATAATTTTAGTTCTCAAAACCTACTCAAACTCTTCCTTGTTTTGGCTAAAAACTCTGAACGCACACAGCCCTTTCTTGAGCAATATTTCGGCCAGCATAAGGTAGCAATTGTAGAATATTTTCTCCTCTTAAACCCTCCCAAATTCGGCAGCAACAAGGTGCACAACAAGCTGCAATTTTCAGCCTTGTTGTCCACGAAAACTAATGCCATTAGGAGTCTTTCTTAACACCACCATCTAACCCTAAACTAATCTTTTCTAACCCTAATCATAGTAGCTGACTACCCTCTCCATTCTACACCAAAATTCCAGCAAGAATCTCCCTACAATTTTCGAAAATCACAAGAATAATTCCTAGCAAGAAACCGATCACATTCGAAGGTAAGCAAAAACCATCTTAACCTCTTGATTCCTTTCTTCCATCAATTCTTCTCCTTTTCTTCCCTTGAATCACGCACTCTAAAGGCTGATTTCATCCCTTTTACCTACTTTCAGTCAAAAGGAAGGAAAGAAGGCAGCTTTTCTCTTCTACTCGAACGAACTCAGGACGAACACCATAGGAGCATCGAGATCTTGTTATTGTCGCAAGGTAAGGGAACCCTTACCCTTGATGTCGAAATTAAGGTTGAATATGGTTGATGATGTCCATTAGCATGATGAATGGGTATTTTGAGTCGAGTAATTAATTAAGCATATTCGATGCATAACAATGCCATATTTTACTGTGGTAATGATAGATATGAGTTGTGATGGTCAAGTCAAGCCTTTTTGAGATAATATTCATGTCTTTGATGAATATATGGTCATATAATATGAACTTTGGGGATTGGTTAATTTATTGGGAATTAGATAGTGGATTGTGAATTGTTATGGGAATAAATGAATTTAGAGCATGTTCGAATCGATTGAGACCCTGATCATGATATTATATGGTTTTAGATCAGGAAAATATTTGTGGAAAGCAAGCTATGATTTTATCTCATTTGTCTGAGATATATCAAGTAAGTCCTTGCATAAACTCTTTTGTTAAATGTTGTGATGGAAAGTCTATGTTGTAAAGCTTTGTGAAACTATTGTTAAACTATGTTCACTTGGGTTGTAAACATGGATATTTATTCTTTAAATGGTTTTTTCAAACTAATGATTTTATCAAAAAAACTATTCTTTCTTCTACATTTTTAGAAAACTCTTCTAAAGAAAACCACGTTGCACACAACCAAGGTATGGAAATATTTTAAATCAGGAATTGACGGATATGTTTGTTGAGTACTCAATAAGGGTAGACTAACAATACTAGTCTTTGAGGGCTAGAGTAAGTCTTTTGGCAGGTGGCCACCTCCAGAAGATACGCTCTGCTTGAAAAGGCGACAGTATTGGTTGGTCAGGCCCATCCGAGCTAGCATTTGTACCTGGTAAGGTATTATTTATTTTCCCGGCATGGACACCCGGATGGTTTTGTTAGATGTAAAGAAGGAGGAGTATCTCACTCGGTGAGCTGTACACTCACCCTGATCAGAATGCCCAACGTGTGGTAATCTGGTCCCGAGAAGGTGCACAAAGTGTTGTGCCTTGTCCTCATGGAGCCCAACGTGTGGTGACATAACTGTTTATATGAATGGATGATTTTTTTTGGATAAGATGTGATTATGAGAAAAACCCACTCATTGCGAAAAGAAAGTATTTATGACTTGCCAAATATTTCTGCAAATGTTTTCCACTATGCATACGCGAACTGTTTAAAACACCATGTGCACACACAGGACTTACTGAGATTTTATCTCACACTATTTTATATCATATTTTTAGGAGATAGATTGTGCTGAGCCAGCGGGGCATGTGATAGTTGAAGCTTTTGTTATTTTTTTCCCCATTTTGTTCTAGGAGCCAGTTGTTGTTTAAGCTTCTGAACGATATTTGTTTTATTTCGTATTGCTCCAACTTGAGCCAGATGTAATAAGAGTTTTTCTCTATTTATCTAAGTTAATTCTTTTGGGGTTGACTTTATATTTTATACCTCGTTTTAAAGACCCCTTATCCCGCGAGACGGGGCGACATCCTCGCCCTTTTAGGGTACGTAGTAGTGCTGTGTTACATTTAATGTCCTAGCATTTTATTGATCTTGTGTGTGACTTTGTTAGGGTTCTTATTCTTGAGTTTAATCCACAAGTTTGGTGCATCTCAAGTTCATATGAATATGACCCCAAACCGATATGTTTTTGTTGGTGTTTTACCCTTAAAAATTTAGATTAAGCTTCTTATATTTGGAAACAACTTGGGTATTTTAAGGAAACATACTAAGATCAATTTTTATTCTTTTTATATGATCAAGACCAACTTATATTCTTGCTTTGGGATGTATTAAGGACTGAAATACTGATTTATTTGATATGAATGCCTGCTACTTGGGAGTTGGGTCGTGGGAAGACTTTCAACTTAGATTTGCATCTATATGACCGATGTCTGACCAGGAAAACTAATGCAGATTGACTTACATGAATGTTATTTGGTAAGACCTAAGGTGATATAAACTAGATGCACTATGTGAAATATGTTTTCCTAAGGTAATTAAGGTTAGGTTGTGACTTCCTATTTTGTGACTTTTTCTTATACTTGTAAGGTTGCCTTATAGTTGCAAGGACCTACTTTTACTGGTTCAAAAACTTATTTATTGCTAGATGAAAGTAAGTTCCCATGCTTCCATGAATTATTTGTATATATCTATTTTTGGAAACTTTCCTTAAATTCTACAATTTCTAAATTTAGAAACTTCCTATAAACGGAAACCTTTTCCTTTTTAGAAACCTTTCATATCTAAATGTTTTCCATTTTTAGAAACTCTCTAAAATTAGAACTTTCCTTTTTTCTCAAACATTCCATTTTAAAAATTTTCCCGTTTTGAAAACTTTCTAAAAAAGGAAACTTTCCAAAACTTATCCATTTGACATGGGGGTCAAAGTGATTAACTCTAAACTTTGTTTTAAGAAAACAAACTTATATTTTTATGTCCATGCATACAAAATTCATGAAAAATCATAGCATGACTATTTTTAACAAGTGCCTCCTATATTGATTCTTGAGATAAATTATATATGAAAATATTTTTGCTCGAAAATATGAGCAATAGGAAAACATAGTTTGGCTTTGTTTTGAGATGACTTGATATGATTTTCTATGGGAGCTTGTGAAATATGAAAATAAGCATTAAGTACTCAATAAGGGCGGAGCCTCTATATTAGTCCTAGCTGGATTGAAAATATCTTTTAGTAGGTAGCCACCTCTGAGAGATTGACTCTTTTTGGTCAAGATGATAGGGTAGGAGTATGAAGCCGATCCTCTACTAGCAACGGGGTTCAGAAGGAATCGAAGGTCGAACAAGGGACAACTAGCTTGGGATTGAGTAAGGGAGGAATAAGCTTCTCACTCGATATGATGTATAGCTTCGCAATAGCTTGACATTCCATGTAATTATGCTATTATATGGGAATCACCTATATGCCCTAAAACCACCAATAGGTTAAGATTGCATATAATTATGCCTCTGGGTAGGAAATTACTTCTGTGTCTTTATACCACTAGATGTTTGGGATTGCATATACTTTACCTATAGGGTGGGTGCTACCTCTATGTCCTTACACGACTAATTTTTTTGTAATATGGATTGCAGATGCTTCGTAACATAAACAGAAAGCTTTGGAAATTCTAGAACTGATACTTGTGAAAATACTTACCCTTTCTCAAAACTCTTACTTGATATTTTTCATGTCAAAAATGTTTTCGCTCTAAGCATGCTTCAAGAAAATGTTTTGATTAGCTCAATGCATACACAAGACATATTGAGATTTTTTATCTCACACGTTTTTTAAATTCATGGTTTACAAGAAAGCCCAAAATTTTCTCAACTTAGGAGTGCTATGTCTGAGATTACAAGACTTGTTACATTGCATATTTATCATGCTAGTTTGCAAGTTTTGAATATTTACGTTATTTTGCAGATGGTGTATAAGTTTTCTGAGACTTGTAATAGTTTGTGACTTTATTTCTAATAAGTTATGGATTTGTATTCTCCTTTTCCGATATAAAGACCTCTTGTCAAGTGGACCGGGTGATATTCTCGACCCATTTGGGTTACGTAGGTAGTTGAGTTGTTACAATTTGTATTAGAGCCTAGGTTATGTAAGCCTAGATTGGGCCTTACTTTTTATTTTAAAGATTTCGAATCTAAGCATGATTATGGTTATCTAAGCTCGAGCATTTCTTATGACGATTTGAATTTGGGACCTTCATAGGTATTGAAGAGTTGATATGTGGGGCAATTTTAGCCTTGTGTATTGTAATAATATTAACATTGATGAGGTTGTGAGAAAAGTCTGAGTTGAAAAAGATAGGTATTTTAGAGAATTTGATGAGTATGCTTAAGTGAGATCCCTTAGGTATAGAAAGAGTAGATATGATGAAGAGATATAAGATCTTGATACCCATTGTAGTATTTCAATTTTAACTATCCTATTTTTTATTTGAAGAATAGGGTTGTGTTATAATGGTGGGAGCAAGAATTTCGGAAAGATGATTTTACGAGGATTTAAGTTCTGATATCCTATTATGCTTGTTGACTATGTGTGCATAATGGGGACATTGTCAGGAATGTTCCCATGATTGCATGTAGTTGTATGCTACATGAAACTTCTTTATATGACTTTTATTTGATTCAGCATACCATATGAATTTACTTATTCTTGGTACATAGCATATTTGCACTTTAATTTTGGGTTAGAATAACTCGGTTGAGGAATGCTTCACCGAGGAGTTTTTGGATATTGCTTAGGAGTAGAATTAAGAAAAAATACGATTGTGGGAAATAGATACCTTCTACATATTATGCTACTGTAACAGATGCAACTACACAAAAGAATTGGACGACTTAGGATGATTTAGAATATGTAAAATTTTTGTACTAAAAGATTGGTAGAGCAACAATGGAGAAACTAGGAAAAGCAAGCAAAGGCTACTCCGACGGAAGCTACTGCAAATTTGATAGTTTGTTATCACAGCAAGAAAAAAGGACACATAGAAAGGGATTGTAAGCTCCAGAGGCTGAATTAGAGATGCCTTAATTGTCGAGATTTTACACATCTGAGGGGAAATTATCTAAAGCTACCCTAATTTTCAGCCACCATATCTTGGCAATAAGGACATGCTGCTAAAGGAGGAAATAACATGAAATCACCTATGAAGGCTACAAAACTTGTTTTGAATAGAGAGGATGTTGGGACCGGATGTACTCGTAATGGAAGGTGAACTTTATATCCTATCTTTTGACAGGAATATGCACTTTAGTCTGAGTTTTGTGTGATTTTATATATATTATGTAGTGTATTACTCGTTTGAATCATGATAGTGATGAATAGGGTTATAAATCATCTTTGCGCACCTCTTCGCATAATAAAGTGGAAATTTATAGGTTTCTATCCAAGATGTGAGATTTTAGTTGAAGAAGTAAATTTACCAAGGAATCTTATCTATTTATAATTTAGAAAAAGCAAAGAGCTTGAGTTGATTATAGGGATATAGTGGTGTATTGTTGTAGACTGGATGGATATAATTAAATTTAGAGAAGGTAAGGTAGAGGAAAAGTGCAATGCTTAATAGCGGGAAGGAATAGTTGAAACCGATGTTGAAGGGACACCTAGATATCTAGTCTAATTAGTAGATATATATATCCCATAAGCTGCGAGTATAGGAGGATACCTAAGTGGTTAAAGGTTTCTATAAAAATTTCTTTAATGAAGTTGATCACATTATCTCTAATCTGGGAGGTAAAACTTGTATTGACTTTGGTGCTATCCAAAACCCCTCTTGAAAACCCTTTAACGTATGCCGACAGCAAGGCTCAAGAAATTAAAAAAAAAAAACAACTGAAGGAGCTTCTCAAGAAAGGATATATCTATCTTAGTGTTTTCGTTTACAGAGCCTCAGTATTGCTAGTGTAAGAAAAGAATGGAACTTTAAAGTTGTGTATAGACTATAGAGGATTAAACAATTTCACCATCAAGAATGAATATTACTATTCCGCTAGGCTTGGGACAAAGATTATTTTAACAGTGAAATTATGCAAATGATATACCTATGATTTTGATTAATAGTAGGAACAGGCATTACGAATTTGTATTGATGACATTCAGGATGACAAGAATCCCTACTACCTTTGTGGAATAAATGCATATGATTTTTCAGGATTTCTCTTGAATAAGTTTGTGGTGATCTTTAGGGGCAATATTTTGATATAGTCTAAAAGCCCTGAAGGGGATGCAAAGCATTTGAAGTTATATTTAGAAAGGTTGAGAGAGCATAAATATTTTTCCAATATTGACAAATGCGAATTTTGCTTAGGCACAGTTTTATTTGGAGACGTATAATAACTACGGATGGGATTACAATTGACTTGTTTAAAGTGAATGATATCACCTATTGGAAGTAATCTAAGTTTGTCATAGAGATTAGAATATTCTTGGGATTAGTAAGTGACGCATGTTTTTTAGTATTGGAAATATTATCAACAAGGGCCATAAACAATCAAGTTTTAATTAAAATGCTAACTACTTAAACCACACATATATACAAGTATACCTATCATATAGGATAGGGAATAGTAAGTATCAAATCCACAGGAACTTAGATTCCCACCTTACTTTATCCTAATCTTTATTGTTTAGCCAATAAAATAAAGAGATGAAAAAAAATAAAGTACTTATACTAGAGAAAATCAAGTCACATAAAAAAGTCACAACGATAATCAATGAGTAAGAATAAGGACAAAAGATATGTAATGAAGAAATACATGACAGTTCTATGACAAATGAAGAGAATATCTTTCAATCAATTGATTCTCAATCCCAAATACCAATATGAGTTTAAACAAGAAATTTTACTCTTTTTCAAGTTATGAAATTCAATTCTTAGATTAATTAAAGGGTATCTTCTAACTCCCTTATTAAATCTAGGAAGCAGTAAAAACAACTCAATTAAACAATTAATGTTCCTATATTCTAGGCAACACTAAAGTCTTTTTTAATAGAAGTACTTCTGTATTCTAGGTGATGTTAATATCTCTTTGATTACCAAGTCTTTCCCTTAACCCTCTTTTTCAATCCAATTAAGGAAGAACAAGAGAGTGAATTAATTAGTCCCGAGTTAATTAATTTAACACATAAAATCAAGTAATCAAATATTTAGAATTAGAATTCAAAAAATTTAGAAATAATTCAACACAAAATCATAGAGTTAAAAATATCCTTAAATATAATTAAAACATATAAATCCAACTTTAACAAAACACAATTACAAAGAAAGATAGAAGAAAAACTTGTAGACAAGTATAATCCCTGTCTCATTTGCAATCTTCTTGATAAAGCTTCTTTTTTTCTCCAAGATCTCCATGGTCCTACTCTTTTTGATGTTTTCTTGAATTCTCTAGGAATTCTTTAATTATATAGTGTGAAAACTAATTTAATATGTATTAGTGACTAATATTTATCAGAGTTTAGATTGCAAAAAAGCCAATATGAGTCCTAATTTACGTCCGAATTAGTTTTTAAAAGATCTCTAAACAAATTGCAAAGTTCTGGTACGAAAAGCATTGTCCACCACCACAAGTCTAGAGGGCGGCAGGCACAGGTTCAGGCTCTTAGGCCGGCTTCGCTCAACTCCTCTATGAATTCCCTCTATTTTCCTCTGTTTCATCTAGTATTTAACACCACCCGACTCTCTTTCATGGGCTGACGTCGGTTCAACTCTTTTTTGGCCAATTCTAGCACTTTTTTCACCATCTTTCCAATATTTCATTGACCTATTCAATTTTGAACAAAAGATAGCAAATTGGTAGGAATCAATAGCTTTTTGAACATGAAATCATAACAAATATAACATAAATAACCCTCAAAATAGGTCTTCATTTAGCTCTGTAGGAATTCCCCATGCAAAAATGGATTTACATAGTGGAAGAAAACGAGAATTCCAAACAACTAGGATCATTCTTATGCATTAAAAGGAATAAAAAACATGTGATAATAATACCTTTGGTCTACCTATGTGAACCAAAAATTTCCCTCTATTCTGAAGGCGCGATCTAAGCAAGCACAGTGAATATCTTCTTTTTTGTTCCGTCAAAGCACTGCAACCCAAGTGTACGATTGCCTCTAATATAGTCCACACGAGAATGGTGCTCAAGAGTCACTAGAGCTTTGTACTAGAAAAACTAATTATGGCGGCTAGGGTTTTCTATGATTTTCTAGAAGATGAAGAAGACAAAGGGAGCTCTCGGTTTTTTTAGGGGGAAAAAAAATTCCATGTAATTCACAAATCATAATACCCATGGAGTCTATATAATGATATATATATTGTCCGTATAATTTTTAGTAATCAGAATCCATAATGTATATGGATTCTTAACTATCAACTATTATTACGATTATTGTTAATTATAATATAGCCCATAAATTATAACTCATTATAATTTGACCACAACAACTTCTTCTTTTCACAATCAACCGATTAAGTTTTCTCGTCTATTGGTAGCAAAATATGAATTAATCTAAATATCTTTAAGATTAATAATCCGTAATAATTTTAGAATTAACTTATTAATTCTAATAAGAACTGATTTATTAATTATCTAATAAATCAATCTATATTCAGCAGATCATGAGCGGTATCTAGCAACACATCATGACGACCCAAAAGTCCAGAAAGTCAAGTGGCTTGACATGAACCTTACAATAGCAAATAACAGTGGAATAAACTCCTTTCACCATACAATATCTCATTCGGTTTGAAATACGAAATTAGTGCCAACTCCTTCCAGAATAATAAATTTATTCTGGCCTGGATATTTTAGTACTTGTTCCAAGAATCCACTACTCATCATATGTATCAATTGGAACCATTTCCAATATACAATAGCTTTGGCCAAGGACTTCTCGAGTAGTGATTCCTACCAGTGGCCGTGCGATATTCGCCCCTACTATTAGGAATGGTGAATCTTTTATTGATCTTCTCAACTACTTACGTTTGCTTCATGTTGTACCCAATATCTATCCCATAGGCGGTCTTGTCAAGACTCCAGATATTAGAATCAAAGTCCAACACTTAGTAAATAAAGTACTTTGGAGATCTCAAGTCTAAGGATACTTGCACATTTGCTATAATGAGATTCTATCACTGGCACTAAATAGTTATCCATGTGATTATCCCATTGCTAGGTCATCCATGTACATTAGTATGGCAAAAACAAAGACACCAAAGCATGCTACAGAACAAAACCAAAAACAGAGCATCGCATGAAAGCTATTTACCTTTGCGTTTCTTCACTAGTCTTGGAGGTGCCAGTGCCTCAGTCTGAACCACTTCTGGTTTCGAGATCGATTCTTCAGGCTATTGTCCTGCAAGCCGACGGCTTCTTCTGGGCATTAACGTAACTCCTCTTGGCTATCAGAATATAACCCAACCTCAAATGCTTGGTGAAAGCTATGGAAGAAAAGGATGATCTTCCTACTCCGACTAAATGCTATTGAGCATCAGGAGAGACGTATCTCTATTCTTGTTTTCACAGAGAACACACACACACGAGAGAGAAGAAGAAGCAGAAAATCGCTTGAGGGGAAAAAAAGAACGTGCTCTCATAAACCTCTTTTGCTGCCCTCTAAATCCCAATAACCTTAATCATAAGCTATTATCCAGGCATTCAAAAATTAAACAGAAGCCCTAAGGTCCATGTCATGTTAAGCCATTAAATAGGCCTTTGGACCTATAGCCCAGTTCATTGGGTTAAGCTTTTAATTTAATTTAATTATTCCTGGATTAATAGAAGCTCAATAATTAAATTGATTAAATAACCCAATGGACGAATATAAACCTCAAGACTTGGCCTAGTTCATTAAGTTAAGCCTTCAATTCAATTTAATTTCTCCTGGACTAATACAAGCCTAATTATTAAATTAATTAAATAACCCAAATGAGCCAATATATTATTCTCTTTCTTTGGACATTTTACTTATTCTAATCTAAAAAATAAACCAAGCTACTCGAATAAAATAAAATCTATTTTATACAAGATCAATCTCTCAACCCAAGCCCATCAAAACTTATGGGCTTTTTCGAGGACCAAAAGACACATCGCCTTGGCTACTAAAATGACCAAAATACCCCTACTATAGAAAATAGCTGTATTTTACATTTTAAATATTTCCTAATATCACCATAAGAAAATATTAACCCCAAGGATAATGCTGCGTTAGCAAAGTCTCCGACCTACAAGTGTTATGACTAAAATACCCCTCTACGCATCGCCATACATTTAGAGAGGAAGAGTATACTAACACCTCTCTAAAAGGCATTTACCAGTCTTAGACCTCTAGTCCAATGATCCACGACTCCTGGAATGTTTTTGCTTTCCAAGGGAGCTACCCTAAAGCAAACACCCAAGTCATGTTCGCCAAGGCCCTAGATATTTAGATCATTTGAACAGTCACAAGGGGTGATATAGCGTAGAAGCTATCTTGTACAAGTCTATCCTAATTAACTAGTCATATATACCTAACATACAAGTATATCGGCTGTAACACCCCGCTACCTAGGCCTGCCAGGGCCGAGGATGTTGCCCGGTCCAAAGGACAATGGGTCTTTATAACTAGGTCACACAAATAAAAATTGCGGAATAAAAATAATACTTGAACTTAAAATTTATTACATCCCAAAAACAAATCTAATAAATCCATGAATAAATTAAAGAATATCCAAAACAAATCCATAATAACATTCATCGACCCTCATCTTCCCCGAAACATTACACAAAATAAATTATCAGAAAATCTTCCAAAGCAGGCAATATCAAGCTACTCATGTAATACCCCACCCAAAACCACCTTGACAATGAGAAAAAGTCATGCATTGCTTAGCATCTTGCATTTTATGTGGTAGCTAGAATAATTTTATTTGCATGGATGAATGTGAATTTTTCCGTTACTCTTGCATTTGAATTAATTGATGTGAAATAGTTGTGTTGCTAAAGACTTATTTAAGGGAGGTTTGGTCGAAGACTTGGAAGGATGAGTATTGGGGTGGTAAGAACTTCTTGTAGAAAAATTAGCATTGGAGTTGTTTTGGAATAGCGGGGAGGTTGGTGATTTCCTTTGGTGACCCGAGTTCGAATCCTACCTTTTGTGAAGTAAGTTTCCCTTCTTGAAATTCTTTTCTTTAGACCGTTTCTTATCTTGGCCGAAAAAGAATCTAGCTATCCTAGAGAAATTTTAGTATTTTTACTCCAAGGAAATAAGTCTCTATATTTATTTCCTAAATTCAAGGACTTTGATGTGAATAAAGTTCACCTTTAATTTTCAGCTTGTGTTCCTTAGGATTTTCGAAAAAACCTAGCTAGGAGCCACTTTGAAGAATTTCAAGTGGTATAAAACTCTTCTTGATGAATATTAGAGTTAGGGAATATATTAGGGAAAAATCTTATTTTACCTCTTCAAAAATTCTAGCCATAATCCTTGTATTTATTTAATTATTTTAGAGAAATATTTTAACTAAAGTCTTAGATATTTTCTTTGGGTTTAAACGCCATTTCCATAGGAGTAAGACTCTATATTTAACTCCTAAGTTCAAGGATTTTAGCTAAGGATGAAATTTGTTTTATTTTCAGCTTTTGTTCCCTTGAATTTTCGGAAACCATAAGCTGGAAATATTCTGGAAATTTTTCCAGATTTTGTTCGCCACCTTGGAGCACTTTTAGCTCAATCCAAACTCTTCTAGGACTAGAGGAAATCCTATCCAAATCCTTGATAAAACCAGATTTTATTTCAATCCAAATTCAACTAGGATTTCTTCTTTTTCCTAGCTGAATTTCGGCAACTTTGTATCAACACAAGCTGTCCGAAATTCCAGCCATCTTTAGCTACAATCCAACTCTGAAAATCCTAGCTCAAAACACCTAGAACACTCCTTAACAATTCAACTACCTTAGCTGCATAAAACCAGAATTTTATTCACACAAAAACACTGAAATTCGTCCAGCATATACACAGAAAAATTCGGACAGCTTTGTGCAGGATTTTTGGCCAGCTTTGTGTTCCTACTTCAACCGAAATTCTGCACACATCATTCACTGAAAAACCCCAGCTGAACAAGCTATTTTCAGCGCCTAAAACCCTCAATTTTCCTCTGGAAATTTCGGTAGAATTATACCAGCCAAACCAGTCCAAAACTTGCTACACTTGTACAGAATTTTCACAGCACTTGCACAGGATTTTTCAGTCATCAAAACTCACTCAAACTCTTCCTTGTTTGGCCCCAAAAATCTGAACACATTTAGCCCTTCCTTTGAGCAGTATTTCAGCCAGCATAAAGGAGCAAAATTGCATAATCTTTTCCTCCATCAAACTCACCTAAAATCGGCAGCAAGGAGACACGCAACTAGCTGAAATTTCGCCTTTGCTGTCCAAGAAACCTAAAGCCATTAGGAGTCTATCTAAACATCACCATCTAACCCTAAACCAATCTTCTCCAACTTTAAATCATAACCACCGTTTACCCTCTCCATTCTACACGAAAATTTCAGCAACTTCTCTCTGCAAATTTTCGAAAATACAAGAGTTGTTCCAAGCAAAAATCGAACATACCTTAAGGTAAGCACAAATCCTTTCAACCTCTTGATGCCGTTTTCTCTAATGATTCTTTTCTCTTTCTTCTACCCTTAAAGCACGCCCTATAGAGGCTGATTTCCTCTTCTTCCTTAATTTTCGGTCAAGTGAAGCAAAGGAAGTAGCTTCTCTCTTCTTCTCAAGCGAACTCGGAACGATCACCATAGGAGCATCGAGACCTCATTACCTGGTAGTTGCAAGGTAAGGGAATACCCTCCCTTGATGTCGAAAGTAAAGTGTAATGGTGTTTATTAGCGAGATAAACATGTGGTCGTAGTATTTGATCTTTGGGGATTGAATAGTTTACTTGGAATTAAATAGGAGATTGCGAATTGTTATGGAAATAAATGGGATTAGAGCATGTTTGAATTAATTGAGACCCTGATCATGATATTATATGGTTTAGATCAGGAGGATAATTGAGGAAAGCCAGCTGTGAATTTATCGCATTTATCTGAGGTATATCAAGTAAGTCCTTGCATAAACTCTTTTATTAAATGTTGTGATGATAAATCCTTTTATAAACTGTTTTGTTAAAGGTTGTGATGGCGAGTCCATGTTGTGAAGCTTTGTAAAGCTATTGTTAAACTATGTTTTCTTGGGTTGTAAACGTGGATATTTATTCTTTAAACGGTTTTGTCAAACTAACGGTTTTATCAAGAAAACTATTCTTTTCCTTAAATTTTTAGAAATCTCTTTTAAAGAAAATCACGTTTTACAAAGCCAAGGTTTGGAAATATTTTGAATCAGGAATTGACGGATTTGTTCGTTGAGTACTCAATAAGGGTAGGCTAACAATACTAGTCTTGGAGGGCTAGCGTAAGTCTTCTGGCAGGAGGCCACCTCCAGAAGATGAACTCTACTTGAAAAGGTGACATGTTGGTTGGTCAGGCCAGTCCGAGCTAGCATTATGCCTGAAAGGTATTATTTATATTTCCCGGCATGGACACCCGGATGGTTTTGTTGGGTGTAGAGATGGAGGAGTATCTCACCTGGTGGGCTGTACACTCACCTTGATCAGAACGCCCAACGTGTGGTAATCTGGTCCGGACAAGGTGCACAAAGTGTGGTGCCTTGGCCAATTTGTTCTCATGGAGCCCAACGTGTGGTGACATGATTTTTATCCGAGTGGAGGATTTATTTTGTACAAAGTATGACAATGAGAAAAACCCACTCCTTGCGAAAAGAGATTGTTTATGACTTGCCAAATTATTTTTACAAATGTTTTACACTTTGCATACACGAACTATTTAAAACACCATGTGCACACACAGGACTTACTGAGATTTATTCTCACACCGTTTTACACCATGTTTTCAGGAGATAGATTATGCTGAGTTAGCGGGGCATGTAATAGTTGGAGCTTTTGCTATTTTCTCTATCCATTCTAGGAGACATTTATTGCTTATGCTTCTAAACAATATTTTATTTTATTCCGTTTTGCTCCACGTTGAGCTTGATGTAATAAGAATATTTCTTTATTTATCAAAGTTGATCCTTTTTTAGATTGCCTTTATATTTTATACCTCGTTCTAAAGACCCCTTGTCCTACGGGACGGGGTGACATCCCCGCCCTTTTAGGGTACGTAGTCGTGGGGTGTTACAACTCACCCTCACAGTAGGACCGACCTGAAATCATGGTAAAAATGGTGGTGAGACAGAAATCTCAGTAAGTCCGTGTGTGTTTAAGTGTCGGGTGAAAACAGTTCGTGAATGCAAAGTATAAAATTCTTTACGAGAGATCACTGGCAAGCAATAAACATCCGTAAAAAACAAGAGTGGTTTTTTGGCATTTTCAGCCATACATAATTTATAAAATCAACCACTCGAAAGAAAGGATTACGGGTTACCACACGTTGGGCCCCATAAAGAAATGGTCAGCATGCCACACTTTGTGCATACCGCCGGTTAGAATACCACACTTTGTGCAGACTGAAAAAAGTAGGTGATCGGCCTACTGGGCAAGATACTCCTCCTTCTCTATACCCAAACAATAACTGGGTGTCCATTTCGGCATAACACAGTCACTTGACTGAAGAGAACACTGCTAGCTCGGACCGGCACGACCTACTGGACTGACGTCCTATCTGGGAAGGACTCACCCCTCAGAGGTGGCCACCTACTGAGAGACTTACCCTAACCCCTCAAAGACTAGTCCTAGTAGTCCACCCTTATTGAGTACTCAACATAACGTATCACACTTGGAAAAAATGAACAAACACAGTTCTACTTGAACATGGCAAATAAAGGGTTTCCAAAATCTTTGTCAAAAACAGTTTCAAAAAGAGTTCTGAATTTGAGTAAATCTGCTTGATAAAAATGAGTGTCCATGCACTCTACATTTGGCTTGCCATAATTAAACATTTTTCAACATTCAGGTTTTATGCAGGAGCTTACCTGGTTCTTGCTCACAACAACAAGGTCTCCAACAACTGACCTAACCCCACATGGGCAAATATAAATCACAATCAATTCCAAGCCACAATGCACTTCCTCAATTTTAAATCAACTCCTCTTACTACTACCATGTTCCTAGTGTCCCAAGCTTTAAGGCCAAACAATACATAAATAGGTTTGTAGGTTGAGCCTAATTTGATATTTAAAACAATTAATGGTTTGGGAAATAATTTCTAATAAGTTGAAAGTTTAAATCTTGCTAGGAAAAATTTAGAGTTTATTTGCTCAAGAGTCCTAGGTAGTAATAAGTAAAATAATGATTTAATAATAGTTTAGTTGTTAGAAAATAATTGGTTGTTAAAACTAGTTGAGATTAAATTTAATGAGTCTTGCTTGGAAAATAATAAGTACACTTTTAAAAAAGGATTTGATTTAATAAATATTTTACTAATTATAATTATTTCCATAAAAGGCTTCAATTGATTTCTTTATTTTAAATAATATTTATTTATTTTATTTTCTAGCAAAATTATTATTTATTTGACCAAAATATCCTTTATGTATATAATAATCCAAATCTACCCTTCCTAGGGTTTTTTCGACATTTACTAGGAAAATTTTATATCCTCAAATATTTTATTTATGAAATAAAATTAGTTTAGGGACAACTAGATCATGGTCAAATTTCTATGGCTAACCACAATCAAGATTATATGCAATCCTTCCATTCATCAAATCATCCAAATCATGCACATAAGCATAGATCTAAATTTATTAAAATATGATCTAACCTCTACTAGTATAAATATGATCATGGCTTCAATAATCTAACATGCATATAAATCCTATTCACCAAAGGTGACATAATCTCTAGCTTGCTTTATCTCAAATACTTCATGCATCAAACCTCAAATCATCATACAATCAACCAAGATATTCCTTCCATGCATAAATCCCATCTCCTTCACAATCATACACATATTAATGCTTCAATCTCAATAATGCATACTCAAATCCTATCACCATCCACCCACTATCAACATCATCCTAGAGACATGATTCTAGAGTTTAAAAGAAGGATTGAAGGGACTTACTTGATCGATGAATGCTTTGAAGGAGTTTAGAATAGATCTCAAGTCTTTGATGCCCAACTTTGTCCAAGGGAGATGGCGAAAACATGGTCATGGGGAAAAGGAGCCATCTGGCCAAGAGAGGGAGGTTTTCGGCCATGAGAGAAAGAGAGAGAGAGAGAGAGAGAGAGAGAGAGAGAGAGAGAGAGAGAGAGGAAAATAAACCATTAGCATGTTTATACACATAGGTTCTCATTAGAGATCAAGATTGGAGGAGATAAAGTTGTTAGAATAAATTTACTTTGAAGGTGTTCTTGTCCTTCACAGAAATTTCTGGTTTTGATCCGAAGTAGCAAGATGATTTGTGGAGTTTGATGTTAAGAATGGGGTTGATGGACTCACGGCAATGAGTAGGTCAAATCTGGAAGTTTTAGAGAGGATTTGAGATGGTTTGGAGGGGTATTAGGTGAAGGAAAGAGGTAGGTGTTTTTGGTGTAGTGTGTGTGTGTGTGTGTGTGTGTGTGTGTGTGTGTTTTCTTGGAGGTTGAGAGAATTCGAGAGATTGGATTTGTGTAGCTGCCGAAATTCTGTGAGAGCTAGGGCTGGCCGAATTTCTGTAGGGTTTAGGAAGTTGTTTCTCTGATTTGGAAGGGATAAGGAAAGGTTAGTTGTTACAATCCTGGAAGAATATTTTTAGGAAGTGAATTTGGAAACTAAATATTCCAAGAATATCTTGATTGTTGGAGAGTTTTGCAAGTCTGCCTTGGCCGACTGTTTGGGCAGAATTTTGGTGGGATTAATGCTGGTTTATGGAAGCTTACGGTGGCCGAAAGTAGGGTGCTTAATGACGAAGAAGAAGTCTGGTTATTTGGGGAATGCATTATAGAAAGTTGCTAAACGAAGGTGGCTGGAATTTTGAAAATCAATCAAGCATAATTGCAGGGATTTATTGGAGAGATTTTCGGACAGCCATTGCTGAATTTCGTGCAGAAGCTTAAGGGAAACAATGGAGCTCTGTTACTGGAGGTTTAAGGAAGGTTTATGCAGAACAAGGGTGGTGTTTCGGCTGGAAGAAGATTAGGAAACAAAGATGGAAAATTTTCCTGCACAGAATTTCGTTGGGCAAAAATTTTCTGGACAGATTTTCGGCTGCCATTTCCAGCTAACTTTCAGAGAGTTTGAAGGGGAATTTTGGGGGTATTCAAGGCTGGTTTCCAGCCTTCTTCATGGAGGAAAAACATGGCTAAGTTGCTGCACAAAATCTAGAAGAAAACAGCTTGGTTTTGGACTCTCAAAGTGGCGATTTGCACAGGAATTTTTCCTGTTGTTGCTCCAGCTTGAGCAGTCTGAAAATGGCCAAGAAATTCAGATTGCAAACTGATCCTAAAGACCATTTTTTTGGCAGCATTTGGGAGGGAATGTTAGCTAAGAAACTCGACACTTTTAAGGCACAATAAGCAGGAAAATTTCAGCTTGTTCCAAGGAGGAAGATGAACTAGCTAGAGTGAATTTTCAGCAAGCTCACTAGAGGGATTTTTCCTCTTGGAATTTCCCACAACTCTTCCACATTTTTCAGACTATAAGAAGTCTTTTACTAAGACATTTTGAGCCTACAAGACCACAGCACTTTACTGAAATTTCTGGAAAGAAAATGGCTAGAATCACTTGATCAAACTAATGAGTTGAGAATTAAGGAAAATCAAAGATCAAGGGAAAATGAATTCCCTTTAGGAAATTCGAGTAGGGTAAGGGAGTAGAATGAGGTTACTCCTAACATGTCTCTCTTAGGAAATCATCCCTACCTTACTCCAAGCTCATAAGGCCGAAATTATTCTTCCCCAAGCAAAAAAATAAAATTTAATCAAGCTAAAAGCTTCTATGATGGAATTCGAACCCAATACCTCAAGAATTGATTCCAAAGCTCTAACCACTAAACCACAACAACTCTTATTGTTATTTCCACTAGAAAATTAATTCCTATTTAATCCTCAAGCTATCTTCTTATTTTCACCTCATGCAAAAATTACCATTTTGCCATTCTCACTCAATACTCACCAACAAGGCTTCAAGACAATAGACTCAAATCCAAAGCACTTAAAAATCATATAAAAATATATTAAATCATGAAATAAGATATGATATGCATCCCAACCCCCTTACTCTAAAGTTGGTCTTGACTGGGGTTTCACATCGGCTCTACGATAGAACCTCAACTACAGCATATCAAAGTATATGCTTCCAGCTTCATCAGACCACCAACTCATACTCAAGTGGTAGAGTATCAGTTCACGTTGTAGCTATAATAGTTTAGGTTTCTTCTAAATAGTACTTTTAGAAACCACTATTATATGCCATGTTCTACGTATTCAAAATACACTTATATTATGGAGTGAGTGGACTACTCATTGGCTAAAGGTAAGCCATTCCCTATTTAGAATTCATAACATAACAATCTAAACATGATGAGATTCCCATTCTCATCAATCGGCTAAGAACAAATGTTTACGTATTAAGTAACTTATGATCCATACCTTACTGTTAAAGACCACCATTCACATTGATCACTTACTTAAATACAATGGGTCCTTTCTAAACATAAATCATGCATAAATAAAACGTAAATTCAAAACAAAAAAAAATTGAGAATAAATTCAATAATTACATCAAAAACCTAGTCTAAAAGGCATACAATCCAACAATCCGATATACTTGTCTAGGTAACAAGCATCCACGTGTTAACTTTGAGTATCACAATTTTCACAGATGTGAGAATCACTGCCTAATCAAATCAGGAAGTATAACACGTGCTAGTCTTAACTATTAGGATTCATGGACTCTTAAACACGAAAAACATCCACGAATCCCTTCCGAGAACCCAAGCCAAATTATTAAGATCAATCTAGGAGTTATAGAATTACCTCTATTTGCTGTAATCAAGACCTCTAGCTTTCAATTTTCTGATGTACATGCAACTCGAACAATCACTAGACGCTGCAATATGCGAACGCCTTATATCAAATACACACAATGAACCAGCTCGTTACCCAGGAGTGCTAGCACCAAGGGTTTTGAGAGGCTTAATTTTTTTGGTAAAATTGAAGGCACGAATGTTTTGACGGAGAGCTTACTTAAGAAGATGACTACTGTTTTCTTATTAAAACCACCCGAACCTCTTGGAGTCCAACTCTTATAATATTTTATCATATTCTACATTAAATTCAAATTAAATTAAAACTGATATAATAAGATTCTGTCGTTATCTCAGTAATTTAACTAATTAATTTACCGAGTCAGATTCTTATAATCTGGACATTCTCTAGATACATCGAATGTGCACATATTTCTAGATTTATTGTATCTAGTCATTTTCTAGATTCAATTAACCTAGACATATTTCTAGATACATCGAACCTAGTTACTAGAAATATAACCTAACGTGTTTGCTTAATTGTGACCTTATAGGTTCATTTAACACTGGTAGTGTACCTAAATCTCATTTAAATGACTCACAAGTTGTAAGCCTTTCTACCAAAATATTATAACTATCCAAATTAAATGAAGATCAGTGATCTCTTTGAACCAAATCATAACTTTATTATTTAGTCATTTTGTCACAGGATATCTAGATTAAGCATAAGGCACGAAGCATGTCATCCTTATTAAACTCAACTATTTCTTGATCACATAGTGGACTATTCAAACAAATGATATCAATATCTCAAATTAATATATTTGAGTATGGCCATGCATGTTAACAATCTAACTTATCAAGGGAACCATGGATATCTCTCCCAAAATTGAGAGGGACAAATTCTTTCACTATCAATTATATTCCTCTCTCTGGTTTATTTTATATCCAACAGTGATCTAATTTATTATTTGGTTAAAGACAACTTTAGGCAATGTCAAAATATAGAATTTATCAAGTAGGAAAATATGATGAAATCAGGTCGAATGACTTCTAATAGTATTATGGCAAGAAAGTACTTACACAATGTTCCATGAAGTACTCTCATAGTAGGTCACATCTAATACAATGTTCTCTAGCATTTATTTATGTTTTGACATGATATCACATATATCTATGATCAGCAAAACATAGCCTTCAAGTCACAAACATGCTAATATTAATTTATTATTATTTCATTAATATTAATCGATCAGGGACAATTTAAGAATAGTCATTGTATTTGTTATAGGGTTTTACTATCAAGTCACGTACTTGATGAGCACAAAAATAAATATACTATTCATGGAATGAAATGCCTCATTTTATTACATAAAACATAATAACAGTAGTATAAGTACAAATTACTTTAGGGCATATCCCTAACATTAACGTATTAATGATGTCCTATCCAGAAGTAGTAGAAAACTCACATCATGATCTCTATCATGATTGTTTAACACAGTGTTGCACTTAGGACTTTATCTAACAGTTATATTCACACAAAAATATAAATAAAACAAGCTGAAAGATAAAGAATGCCTTGTTTTATTAATAATGCACAATATACAAAATACAAGTGATTACCTCTAGAGCATAACACTAACAAACTCCCACTTGCACTAGATATAATCATTCATGTACCTAATACCGAATGACTCGACATGTATATCGTGTTTCTTTTAGGATAGTGTTTTTGTAAGCGGGTCAGCTATGTTCTCACCCGTGGGAACTCTCTTTATCTTTACATCCTGTCTATCTATGATTTCCTTAATCAAATAAAAGCATCTATGTAAATACTTGGATCGCTGGTGAGATCTTATCTCTTTTGTTCGTGCAATAGCTCTATTGTTGTCACAATATAGAGATATTGGTTCAACAACACTTGGAATCAATCCAAGCTCCGTCACGAATTTCTTGATCCAAAGAGCTTTCTTAGCTACCTTAGAAGAGGATATGTACTTAGTTTCAGTTGTTGAGTCGACAATAGTATCTTGTTCGAAACTCTCCCAACTTATTACCTCTCCATACAACATAAACACGTAGCCAGATTGTGATTTGAAATTATGTTGATTAGATTGAAAACTGGCATCAGTATACCTATTTATTTTCAAATTACCTTCTCTATATACTAAGAATACATCCTTAGTCCTTCTCAAGTACTTAAGGATATTCTTCACAACTGCCCAATAGCCCTCACCAAGGTCAAATTGGTATCCACTTATCAAACTGAGAGCACAAGAAACATCGGGTCTAGCACATATCATAGCATACATGATGGATCTAATTACCGAAACATATGGAGTCCTACTCATGTAATCCCTTTCAACTTGTGTCTTTGGAGACATCGACTTTGAAAGGCTTATCCATATGGGACATGGGTAAGAATGCTCTTTTGGATTGATCCATGCTAAACTTTTTTAGCACTTTATCTGTATTTGTAGACTTTGAAAGACATATCTCTATAGATCTAAAGTCCAAGAATATAGGTTGGATCTCCAACATCTTTCATGGAGAATTTCTTGGACAACTAACATTTTACTAACTGAAAGATAGGTATATCATTTCTTATTAACAATATGTCATCTACATAAAGGAATAAGAAAACTATTGCAATCCCTCTAACTTTGTTATATACATAAGGTTCATTCATATTTTGAATGAAACCAAACTCTTTGATTGTTTCATCAAAATGGATGTTTCAACTCCTAGAAACTTGCTTAAGTCCACAAATGGACCTTTGCCGCTTGCACATTTTTATGTTATGATGTTTGCTTTTTAGTGTAGAAAATATTATCAACAAATTACACAATCAAACAAGCTTTAATCAAAATACCAACTACTAAAGCTACGCATACAGGCAAGTATACCCATTGTATAGTATAGGGACAAACAAGTATCGAATCCATGAGAACTTAGGCTCTCACCTTACGTTAGCCAAATCTTTATTGTTTAGCTATTAAAATAAGAAGGGACTAAAAAAGAAAATAAATAAAGATAAAAATAGATATAACTCAAGGATGCAATTTCATGTAACTTACTATTATCTTGAAAACATAATATTCTCAATTAGCATTCATCACAATTAATTATCATCTTAGCATCATGAAGGAACTTAAGTAAAATTCAATCGTTTCCTAAGTCATGAACTTACTTATGTAGATTCCACTTTTTCCCCAATCCATGGAATCACTATCCTTTGATTAATTTAGCAGATTTTCCAATCAACCTAAAGTAACCAAAAGATGCATTAAACTCATACCTCATAAACATGAAATTAGCTAATGACCCTTTGCTCAAGGTGAAATCAACTAATTTTTTTTTATCACTTTAGTCTTTTAATCTTAACTTCGTTTCCCAAGTCCATTAAGATCTAACAAATATGAAATCAATGCAATAAACTTCTAACATCATTTCCCAAGTCAATTAGAAGAAAACACATCAATAATCAATTATAACAAGTAATCAAATACCAAAAATAACAATAGATTAATAAAAAAAATCCCAATTAATTCAAAATTATAGTCTCCAAAATAATATCCAATTACAATCAAAACATTAAGCACATCATTGTTAAAGAAAAGTAAACAAAGGAAAATAGATAAAACTCATAGGCAAGCCCTTCTTCTTCTCTTGAAAACCTCTTTTGAACAATGCTCATTTGAGTGGTGATTGAGTAGCTAGCTTGGATCCTTCAAATCAAATATTTCTCTTGTGTGTGTGTGTTTATATATATATATATATATATATATATATATATATATATATAAACCTTCTTGATATCAAAATTCGTTACTTGAGAAGTTTAGTCTGATTAGAATTCAAAAAATACCAAAATCCTTTGAAAAATACCAAAATCTCGCACAACCGCCTCTGTGCAGAGTGCACCTAGCGTCGAGTACGGTTAGGCCACCTGGCGCCAGGTCCAATATATTTTTGGACTCAATTTTGTTCCATTTTTTCTGTTTGACCAGAATGGAACTGGTACCTAGTCCCTTAGCTGGGCCTGACGCCAGATCTGTTCTGGAATTGTTCACTTATCGCTCGAAATCAACTTCAAATTAGACAAATTTGTCAAAAACACTTTTTACAAGCAAAATATCAAATTGAAGGAATACGCCTAGTTATTACAAAAAAAGTATCTCAAAATATTCCAAAATAACTAGGAAAAGAATAATGATTTTAGCCCCTATCATATACTCCCAACTAGAACTTTTGCTTGTCCTCAAGCATACAAGAACTAGACACTAAGCATCTAGAACAAGGAAAAACAAATTTTCAACTTATCCTTAGCAAATTCATCGATAATAAAGGCATAATCTTCTTCCAACCTCAAAAACAAACTTGTCATTCACTCAACCTTTTTAAACCTTGTAAACTCATGTATTAAATCCAACAATCCAAAGGCCATTAAAGTTAAGTTAAATAAGCTTATATTAGTACAAAAAAATCATCTTACTCCTCAAGCAAAATATAGATAACATATATCGTACAAGTCAAGCCATTTAACCAATTCAAGGATTATAAACTCAAATTTACATAACTCAAGTTAATGAAATAAGGAAAACACTCCACTCTTCTTTTTCTTTTATGACTTTTGCAATTGATAGCCTCAAGTGCATGGACTTCTCTTCATACACTGTATTGGCCCCCTTATAGTTATCATTTATCATTTTTTTTCAGTAATATTCTTTTTCTTTCTTTTTTCTTTCCTTACCTTCTTACCTTCGGGATAGCTCAAGAATGTGTGATGCTTCCTTGTTTCTTCTCATCCATTCACCGTATTGGCCCATTTTTCAACAAAAACTCTCTCTTTTTTTCCTCCGCAGATGAAAGCAATTGTTTTCAATTCACATTCTTTCCTTTTCACTAATTTTTTTTTTTATTTCAGTTCCTCACATTTTTTATTCACAACTCAAAGTCAAGCAAACTTTAAATCTATAATACAAGAATTGGTCAACAACTCTTCCCATATTTTATCATATCACCCATATTCAAACTTAAAGAATAAAATATAACTCAAATTCCCAATATAACTAAGGCTAACTTAAATTCTCAAGACTTAATAAAATTCAACTTAATATACAAGTTTACCTTTAAATAAAAATCCAACCATAACGAATGACAAATCTATATCCAAAGTTATAAAGAAGATCACAACTCCATTATCAACAAATAAGTTTTATTTGGCTTCAAAATCTCCAAACTTTCAAATTTTTCAATTTTTTAATTTTTCAACAAAATTATTTTTTTTTTCCAAAAAAATTGTTTGGTACTAAGAAAACACTAAGATCATTGATAAAAAACTTGGACACAAAATATTACTAAACCACTGGCCCATACTTAAAACTAGACAGTGTCCTCATTAGCCAAAAATTAATACAAGAAAGTATCTCCAAATAGACTAGAAATAATAAAGGGGTAGAAAGTTTAAGCAGTACTCCCGAATTGCAATAAAGCTCCAATAGATATAAAAATGTGACATAGATAGAAGAGCTTGTCCAAGAGGACTTTATTCTGACCTGCAAAAGAAAACACAAATAAAAGCACAAAGAAAATAATAACAAAAGAAAGACACATCTAAATAAAAGAAAACAAACAACAAATCCTAAGAAAGCAAATAAAGACATGACTCACTCCCCGATACTTAAGATGGAAAATATTTTCCTTAGTAGTAGGGGAAATAACACCTAACAACTCAAAATATAAAATAAAGATACAAACTCTTTTCACTCATCATGCTTCCTCATCAAACCTTTGAAAAGAAGTTAGTGCTTAAAGTAGAAAATAGGTAACATGAATGTAGAAAGGAGGGAGGTTTTTGAAAAGGTCATGTTCATGAAAACAATTTTTCTTAGTAAAACTAAACAAATGAACCTCATTCTCAAACATTACTTTAGACACACAAATATTTTTGCCAACTTATAGATGCACATGGTCTCCAAAGAATGCATCAAACGTGAAATCACCATTTAACCCTTCATAAGATTTTTAATAATGAAAATTCCCTTTAAAACTTATCATATGAGTTTTCAAAGATAGGATTAAGAAATCCTTCCTTTTCAATGCATGGTCTACAAAAATTAAGTTACCTCCCTAAAATTGGGGTGAAGTGTAGAGATTACCACCATCCTCTAAGGACTTCTTATGATGTAGCATTGAAAGATCCAACTCCTCTCTTGCCACATTATGTAATTGTTCTTTTTCCTCTATGTGGGGGTCTTTTTATTAAAGTGTATAGTTCTTTATGGCATCCTCAACCAACATGGCTAGTTGTGTTATTTGATGACTTATTTGTTGGGATGCTTCTTCATGCCATCGAATGGACGTGTCTGTGTTTGCAACAAAGGATTTAATTGAAGCTTCAAGTGACGTCTCACTAAAAGTGTTAATCTGAGCGTGTAACCTTGCCAATCTATCATCATTGTAGCACCTTTGACATTGTTTCCATGAATAATTGTCCATGATGATAGTTTGAACCTTGCACTTAAAGAAAAATAAAAATTAAATCGAAAATAAACAAAAATAACAAAATAACAAAAAAAATAAATAAATAAAACACAAATTACAAATATTCACAAACTACCTAAACACAAAAGTTAGAGATATATACACATAAAACAAAAGCTAAATCAACAAGATTTGAGTGTTTTAGTAGTGCACATCCTCGGCAACAGCGCCAAAAACTTGATGCGTCTTTTTCAGTGTAGAAAATATTACAAAAAAATTACATAATCAATCAACCTTTAATTACCATGCCAACCATTAAAACTACACATACGGGAAAGTATACCCATCATATAATATAGGGACTAGTAAGTATCAAATCCACGAGATCTAAGGCTCCCATCTTACTTTACCCAAATCTTTATTGTTTAGCCAATAAAATAAGAAGAGACTAAAAAAGAAAATAAATAAAGATAAAAATAGATATAATTCAAGGATGCAATTTTATGAAACTAGACAAGTATCCTAAAAACATAATATTCAATCAATTAGCATTCATCACAATCAATTGTTCTCTTGGCATCATGAAATAAAATAAGTAAAATTCTATCGTTTCGCAAGTCATGAACTTACTTATGTAGAGTCCACTTCTTTTTCAATCCATAGAATCACTATCCTTTGATTAATTTAGCAATTTCCCAATCAAACCAAAGCAACCAAAAAATGCATTAAACTCATACCTCATAAACATGAAATTAGCTAATGACCCTTTGCTCGAGGAGAAATCAACTAATTTTTTTTTTTATCACTTTAGTCCTTTAATCTTAACATTGTTTCCCAAGTTTATTAAGATCTAACAAATATGAAATCAATGTAATTAACTTCCAACATCTTTTCCCAAGGAAATTAGAAGAAGGTGCATCAATAACCAATTATAACAAGTAATCAAATACCAAAGACAATAATAGATTGATAAAAAAAAATCTAAATTAATTCAAAACCATTATCTCCAAAATAATATCCAATTACAATCAAAATATTAAGCACGTCATTTTTAAAGAAAAGTAAACAAATGATAAAATATAAAACTCATAGACAAGCTCTTCTTCTTCTCTTGAAAACCTCATTTGAACAATGCTCCTTTGAGTAGTGATTGAGCAGCTAGCTTGGATCCTTCAAATCATACCTTTCTCTTGTATTTATAAGCCTCCTTGATACCAAAATTCATTGCTAGAGAAATCTAGTCCGAATAGAATTCGGAAAATACCAAAATCCTTGGAAAAATACCAAATCGCGCACAACCGCCTCTGTGCAGAGTGTACCTGGCACCGGGTATGGTCGGGCCATCTAGCGCCAGGTTCAATCTATTTTTGGACTCAATTTTGCTCCATTTTTACTATTTGACCAGAATAGACCCAGCACCTGGTCCTTGGCTGGGCCTAGCGCCAGGTCTGTTTTGGAATTGTTCACTTTTCGCATGAAATCAGCTTGAATCTGCACAAATTTGTCAAAAATATTTTTATAAGCAAAATATCAAATAGAATGGAATATTCCTAGTTATTACAACAAAAGTATATCAAAACATCCTCAAATAACTAGGAAAATAATGATAATTTTAGCCCCTATCATGCTATCATTGGACATGAACCCTTAGGTTATATCATATACACTTTCTTAGTCAGGTTTTTATACAGGAAAACTATTTTTACATCCATTTGCCAAATCTCATAATGATAATGAGCGGCAATGGCTAAGAGTATTCTATTGGATTTTAGCATAGCAACTGGTGAGATGTTTCGTCATAGTTAATACCATGCTATTGACAATAACCCTTAGCAACCAGTTGTGCTTTATAGGTAACTAGGTTACCATCCATGTCAGTTTTCTTCTTGAAAAACCATTTGCACCAAATAGGTTTAATTCTTTTGGGTAAATCAACCAGAGTCTATACTTGGTTGTCATACATGGAATCCATCTTTGATTTTATGGCTTTAAGCCTTTTGTCAGATTTTGTTCTATTCAGAACTTCCTTATAAGTAATAGGCTCATCATCATCTAAGAGCAATATGTCATTGTGGTCACTAATGAGAAATCTATATCTCTCTAGTGCCACACGTATCCTACTTCACCTATGAGGTTCTTGTGTAGTTGAAGATTCATTTATTCTCTCAATAGATGTGGGATAAGACGATTGATCCTTATCTGTTTATCCTTCTTGAACTTCACTAAGTTCAATCTTACTCTCACTGTCCCCTTTAAGCATGTGCTCATTTTCTAAGAAGACAGTATATTTTGAAACAAACACTTTGTTTTCGAAGTGGAGATAGAAGTAATATCCGAAATATTCTTTTAGATAACCCATAAACAAACACTTGTCAGACTTACTGTCAAGTTTGTCAGACTGTCTCTTTTTTACAAAGGCAGGGCAACCCTATACGCTTAAGTGAGATAACTTTAGTTTCTTGCCCAAGAACATCTCAAGTGAGATAGTATCAACTTTTTTTTATGGAACTCTGTTTAGAACATGAACAGAAGTCTCTAGTACATAACCTCAAAACGATTTTAGTGAGTCTGCAGAAGCTATCATGGTCTTTACCATATCAAGAAGGGTTTGATTCCTTTTCTCTGACACACCATTTTATTGAGGTGTATGTAGTGGAGTTTTCTAAGATAATACCTTATTTTCTCTTAGATAATCTTGAAAATCTTAGTTTAAGTATTCACCTCTTTGATCAGATCTTAAAGTCTTAATACTTTTCCCAAGTTGTTTAACTGCTTCATTCTTGAAGTCTATGAACTTTCAAAAGCTTCAAATTTATTTTTCATTAAATAAAAATACCCATATGGTGAATTATCATCAATAAATGTTATGAAATAGTGATAACCTGCTCTTGATTGTATAGACAATGAGCTACATATATTAGAATGTATAAGTTCTAATGATCCTTTGGCCCTTTCTTTTTTTCTATAACAATAAGTTTTAGCCATTTTACCAAGTAAAAAAGACTCCCATGTGCCATATGATTCATAACCAAAATGACCCTAAGTTACTTAGCTTGTATAACTTAGAAACGTGATTCTCATTTATATGGCCTAAATGATAATGCCATAAATATGATGGGGTTGAATTATCTATCCTTGGTTTCTTATTATTTACATTGAGGATTAGATTATCCATGTCTAGAACATATAAACTATTAACTAAAGTTGTTGAACCATATTGAATATCATTCAATGAAAAAGAGCAACATTTATTCTTGAAAATTAAATGAAATCCATACAAGTCTAAACACATAATTGAGATAATTTTTTTCAATAAAACTGGTACATAATAATAGTTTTGAAGTTCTAAAATTAATCCTGAAGGCAGGTGTTGTAACACCCCTACTAAAGGTAATAGTGGAACCATATCAATACCGTGTGTCGCCCCGTCCAATTTCCCATATCAGGGGTCTTTATAATGAAAACAACAGAGTATACATGGTCTAGATCCATACAACAACCTATACTAGTGGTCACATACACATATATAACAAAAAATCTCATACATGAAAATTTCTACTTCACATCAGTGATAAGGTACATTATCAAAAGGTAAATTGTGAAAGTCTACAATTTGGACAAAAGCTTTTGAAAACATGATAATGAATCACTTAGCCAATATCACAATCAACTATTATCTTGATTTCATGAAGGATTAAATATAGATCCACTTCATTTGCAATCTATTGAATTACTATCTTCTAGCTAAATTAGTAAACATATTCTGTCTCGACTAACTTATCTAAAAGATGTATGAAAATCAATTCTCATATAAATTTCTATATTCTAGATGATTTAAAACATAAAATTAGTCAATGAATCCATATTCTAGCAATCATCAACTGACGTTTAATTACCTATGTTCTAGACAATTAACCCATTTTTCATGCAAGATAAGGGATAACAAATATGAAATTAATTAATTGAAGTCATTACCAACCTTTTTTTCAAGCAAGTTAATAACAAAAATCAATCAACCAACTCTGGAAGAAAAATAAGTAATCAAATACCAAGAACAATAATCAATTGATCAAAAGACTTAATTAACTCAATAAATCATGAATCCCAAAAAATAATGTTAAATTACAATGAAAACATTAAATACATAATTGTCTAAGAAGAAGAAAATAAAAATAAAAGAAAGAACTCATAGATAAGTTTCTTTTTTCTTCCTTGAAGACTTTCTTGAACAGCTCTTCTTGATTTGGTGAATTCCTCATTGAATGGGTGTTTGCAATTTTAGCTCTTGGATTTACCTCTAATTTCTTGTGCTGTCTCTTGCTTTTATAGGCCTCTTAGATGCTCAATTCGTAGTTTAGGATGTCTTAGTCAAGTAGGATTCGAAAAATACCAAAATTACTAGAAAATTCTCAAATTCGTGCATAGGATTTTCTTGTTCCAGAGTGGACATGGCACTGGGTCCAGTCAACCCACCTAACACCAGGTCTATTCTATTTTCTTCCTAGAAATCGCTTTGTTTCCTCTGCTTGACTAGAATGGACCTGGCGTCTAGTCTGTTAGCTGGGCCTAGCGCCAGGTTCATTTTGGAATTTCTCCAATTTTACTCAAATTTAACTCAAATATGCACAAATTTGTCAAAAGCACTTTCTACAAGTAAAATGTCAAATAGGACAGAATATGCCTAGTTATTACAACAAATGTATCTCAAAACAACCTTAAAAAACTAGGAAAATAATGGTAATTTTAGACTTGAACTTTTTCTTTTCCTTAAGCAAAACACTTTAATCAAGAAAATCATCAAGAAAACACAAGTTCTTTCTGATTTAAAAATAAAATTTTAACCTAGCAAGGATTATACTTCTCTTCAACCTTTAGATAAAACTCTTGTCATTCACATCCTTTGAAAATAATTCAAACTTTGAAACATTTGACAAGACATCACAAAAATTTTAAAGTCAAATTAATCAAGTGTATACCTTAATGTAAGAAAATTATTTCAAGCTTCAAGTTAAAATATAGAAGGCATGAATCACACAAGTCAAGCCATCTACTAACTCAAGAATTATAAATCCAAAATTTGCATAACTCAAGTTATGATGTAAGGAAAGAACTCCAATTTTTTTGTCAATATTTTTTTAATGACCTAGGGAATTAATACCCTCAAGTGCATGGATTTCTCTTCATACTGTATTGGCCCCCTTTAGAGTCATCACTCGTCATCTTTTTGTTTTCTAAAAATCTTTCTTTCTTTCCTTGCTCTTTCTTACCTTTTTGGCTTCGGGATAGCCTCAAGAGAGTGCGCCGAATAATACTTGATACTTCTCCCCATATTAACCCCCTTTTTAGCAAAAGCTCTTCAAAGATAAAAAATAAGAGCATATTTTTTCCAACTTACTTAATTGTTTTTTTTTTCAACTTAAAAATGTTTTCAACACACAAAATTTTTCCACAATCATTGCTCTCAAAGAAGTTTTATCAACCCCCATTCTTCATCATAACTCAAAGCTACACAAAATTTGAACTCATAATATAAGAGTTAGCCAATAAACTTTTCTCATATTCCTCATATTTTCCATATTCAAACTAGATGAGCCAAATAACATTCAAACTCCAATGCATAAACATGATTAATCAAAATTCTCAAATCTTGACAATATCCTATCAATAAACCAATTTCACAAAAATAAATCCACCAAATGAATGACAAAAAATCCTATCTAAGTAAGAAAAAGAATTATATCATTGCTTAAACAATGAAACCCACTAAAATTTTGAAAAATTTTCACAAAAAACTGATAATGTACAGATATCAACCTCATCCCCCTTCCACCCCCCCTTCCACACACACACACACATATTTAAATTGGACATTGTCCTCAATGGCTCAAGAAATAACAATAAAGCAAAGCTCAGAAGACTAAAATTAATAAAGAGGAAAGAGAAAGAAAAGAAAATACTGGTATTACATAGTAGGTCCACTATGTTTGAATTCACCACAAGGATTAGTCATTAGAAAAGTTATAGGAGTACCTACTTGGATTATCTCAGCTAGGTCATCTAATGAACTTGTTCATATAACAAGCATCCACATATTAATCCTAAGTATCACAATACTCACAGCTATGAGAACCACCGCTTAATCCAATAAAAGGATATAACATGTGCTAGTCGTGGCGTATTAATAATGTCTCATCTCATTAATACTATGACTAGAGATTATTCAAGCACAAACACTGCATAGTGTAGTAGGAATCTTATATCATCATCTCCTTAACACTGTGTTATATTATGGACTTTATCAAACAATTGATACACACATTAAGATATAACAATCAAACTGAAAGATAAGAAATGCCTTTTTTATTAATTATTATGCAAAATGCATGGTAGAAGTGATTGCCTCTAGGGCACAGCACTAGTAATCTCCCACTTGCACTAGAGCCAATCATTCATATATTGAATACTGAATGATTCAACATGTTTATCATGTTTCTTTTGGGAACGTGCTTTAGTAAGTGGATCAGCTATATTCTGATCCGTTGGAATTCTCTCTATCTTTCCATCTCGCCTATCTATGATCTCTCTAATCAAATGATAACATCTAAGTACATACTTAGATCGTTGATGAGACCGTGGTTCTTTTGCTCCTGCAATGGCTCCATTGTTATCACAAAACAAAAGTATCAGATCTACAATGCTAGGCACCACTCCAAGTTCAGTGACGAACTTCTTAATCAACACTGCTTCTTTAGCTGCTTTGGAAGCTACTATGTACTCTGCTTCAGTTGTCGAATTGACAGTAGTCTCTTATTTGGAACTTTTCCAACTTATTGCCCCACCACCTAATGTAAACACGTAACCAGATTATAATTTGTAGTCGTCCATATCGGATTGAAAACTCGCATCAGTATACCCTTTTACTTGCAAATCACTATCCTTATATACCAAGAATACATCCTTAGTCCTTCGTAAGTACTTGAGGATATTCTTTACAACCACCTAATGACTCTCTCTAGGGTTAGATTGGTATCTGCTGGTCAAGCTAAGAGCACATTATACATCGGGCCTAGTATATATCGTAGCATACATGATAGACCTAATTGCCAAAGCATACAAAATTCTACTCATATGATCCCTTTCAACTTGTGTCTTTGGAGACATTGACTTTGAAAGGCTTACTACATGTGTCATAGGTAAGAATCCTCTTTTGGATTGATCCTTGCTAAATCTCTTCAGCACTTTATCTATGTATGTAGACTGTGAAAGACCTAGCAACCTTCTTGATCTATTTCTAGAGATTCTTATTCCTAGAATATAAGTTGGTTCTCCAAGGTCTTTCATGGAGAACATCTTGGATAACTAAATCATTACAGATTGAAGAACGAAAACATCATTTCTATTAGTAATATGTTATCTACATAAAGCAATAAGAAAATAACTGCACTCTCACTAACCTTCTTATGCACTCAAAGTTCATCCATGTTTTGAATGAAAACAAATTCTTTAATTACCTCATTAGAATGGATGATCCAACTCCTAGATGCTTACTTAAGCCCATAGATGGACCTTTGCAACTTGTATACTTTTGTGCCATTTTTGGATGTGAAACCTTCAGGTTATGTCATATACACTTCCTTGATCAGGTTTCCATTAAGTAAAATTGTTTTTACATTCATTTGCCAAACCTCGTAGTTGTAATGAGCGGCAAGTGCTAGGAGTATTCTTATGGATTTTAGCATAGTGAATGGGGAAAAAGTTTTGTCATAGTCAATACCTTATTGTTGTCGATAACCTTTTGCAACCAGACATGCCTTATAGGTAACCATATTACCATCCATGTCGGTTTTCTTCTTGAAAATCCATTTGCACCTTATACGCTTGATTCCTTCGGGTGGATCAACCAAAGTCCATACTCTATTGGAATACATGGAATCCATTTCTGACTTCATGGATTTAAGCCATTTGTTAGATTCTGAACTATTGAGAACGTCCGTATAAGTAGTAGGCTCATCTTCTTCTATGAGCAATACATCATTGCGGTCACTTATGACAAATTCATATCTCTCAGGTGTAACTCATATCCTACTAGGCCTATAAGCCTCTTGTGTGTTGGAAGATTCATCAATAGGTGTGGGTTCAGACGGTTGATCAATATTTATTTTTTCTTCTTAAACTTCAATAAGTTCAAGCTTGCTCCCACTATCTCCTTTAAACATGTGCTCCTTCTCTAAGAAGACAGCGTGTTTCGAAACCAAAACTTTATTTTTAGAAGAAAGATAGAAGTAATATCCGAACAATTTTTTCGGATATCTAACAAATAAATATTTGTCAGACTTACTCTCAAACTTGTCTGACATTGCCCTTTTAACAAAAGCAGGGCAACCCTAAATCCTTAAATGAGATAATTTTGGCATCTTACCAAAGAATAGCTCATAAGGAGTAGTATCAAACATTTTTTATGGAATTCTGTTTAATATATAAATAGCAGTCTCCAGTGCATATCTCCAAAATAATTTTGGTAACTCTGCAAAAGCCATCATGGTTCGTACCATGTCTAGAAGAGTTTGATTCCTTCTCTCAGATATACCATAATGTTGAGGTATATGTGGTGGAGTCTATTGATCTAATATCCTATTATCTCTAAGTTAACTTAAAAACACTTAGCTTAAGTATTCACCTCTTCGATCGGATCTAAGAGTTTTAATACTTTTGCCAAGTTATTTCTCTACTTCATTCTTGAAGTCTTTGAACTTGTCAGATGCTTTAGACTTGTATTTCATTAAATACAAATACCTATATCGTGAATAGTCATCGATGAAGGTTATAAAGTAGTGATAACCTCCGCTTGCTTGTATAGATATTGGGTCACAAACATCTGTATGTATTAGTTCTAATAACTATTTAGCCTTTTCTCCTTTTCTAGAAAATGGATTTTTAGCCATTTTATCAAGTAAACAAGATTCATATGTGTCATATGATTCATAATCAAATGACCCCAAGTCACCCAACTTATATAACTTAGACACGCGTTTTTCATTTACATGGCCTAAATGACATTGCCATAAGTAAGATAAGATTGAGTTATCTTTTCTTTGTTTCTTTTTATTTGTATTGAGAATTAGATTCTTCATGTCTAGAACATATAAACCATTAACCAAAGTTGCAGAACCACAATGGATATCATTTAATGAAAAGGAACAACATTTATTCTTAAAATTTAAATAAAATCCAAAAAAGTCTAAACAAGCAACTGAGATAATGTTTTTCAATAAAAATGGTACAAAATAGCAGTTTTGAAGTTTTAAAATTAATCGAAAAGGTAGATTTAGATAATAAGCCCCCAGAGCTAGTGCAGCAACCTTTGCTCCATTGGTAGCTCGCAGGTCCACATTGCCCTTTTCTAGCCTTCTACTGTCTTTTACTCCCTGTAAATTATTGCATAAATGAATCCACAACCAGTATCCAATAGCCATATCTCATTATCAAAGGCACTATTAATCTCAATCTTAAACATAGCAGGAGTAGAAGTAAAAGTGCTTACAAGCTTCTCATTCTTTTCCTTCATGGTCTCTACGTAGGCTTAGCAGTTGCGCCTCTGCCACAATGATGACATGGGCCTTTAGTGGCTGCTTCCTTCTTCTTCATGCCTCATTTGGGCTTGATAGGATTTTTCTTCTTCTTTTTTGGAACTTTCTTCTTAGATGACAAAGAACCTACTTGCAAGATCGCTCTATCATCCTTCTTTATGCATGATTCAACAGTCTTAAGCAGATTGATAAGTTCAGGTATGGTGGTCTCAATATTGTTCATGTGGTAGTTAATCACAGATTGTAAAAAACTACTTAGTAATGATTGTAGAATTAAGTCAACACTTAAATCGTGGTCCATTACGAAATCAAGAGACCCAAGCTTTTCAATATAGCCTAACATCTACAGCCCATGACTGGCCACTAAAGCACCATCAACCATCTTAGAATGGAACAGTTGCTTAGAGATATCATATCTCTTAGTTCTAACTTATTTATCAAACAACTTTTTAAGATGGAAGATAATGGTTTGAGCATCCATATGCTTATACTGTTTTTGTAACTCATGAGTCATTGACACTAGCATAATACATGATACAGTGTCACTATCCTCCTTGTGTTCAGCATGCTCATCACTATGAGCATCTTGGACTAGAGGTGCCAGAATAGGAGAATCTAGCATATAGAGCAACTTTTTCGACTTGAGAACGATTCTCAAGTTTCTATACCATTCCAGATAGTTTGATTCAGCGAGCTCATTTGTTTCCAAGACGCTGTGTAGGTTTAGGTTTGTTGACATGATGCAACTGGCCTAGATGTAAAGATAGAGTAGTTACAACATGTATATGCTCATAATATACAAGTAGTTAGGTCTTTAATTAAACGTATTTTTTTTCACTATATTACTCAAATCAATAGCCCCCACTATTGACTCGGAAAAGCCCGTTGGAAGCTTTCCTAGTTGACCAGTATCCAAATTCTTAAGAATGACCTTGGGTTAGCCCAACAAGCCACTCTTAAGTTCAGTGATAGGTATGTAATACCAATTACAACAAATATAACTACTGTATCAATGGGTGATTAACATATTTTAATCATTAAAGTATTTAATACTATCCCAACCTTCCCTCTAATATTCTTTATGCCTAGGTTAGACTAACCGGGATAAAGAAAGTAGTTAAACCCAACCTGTTAATCAAGAATTAAATTCCATAGCTTGAACAAACTCATTGTTAAGTAGGCTTGGGTATGCCCAACAACCTGGTTTCAAAAAGAGTTCTCGTTCTTACTATATTAATGGAATGTATTAGATTTAATATTATTTGAGGAATTTATTCCTTTTAGTTATTTCATTGTTTGGCATGCATACAATTTATGAATAAGCAGCATAACTTGATAAACAATTACGTGGCATGGTTATGGACTCTCTAAATTAATTTTCTCGAGCAATTAAGAAAATTATTATGGTCAACCCTATATGTTCATATATGATTTAAGTAGAATGTCTTATAATCTAGCTTTGTTTTGATTGTCGTCTTCAAAATCTTGTAAATAAAATTCTACCTCAATCTAACCTACAAAGACTAATTACATAATTTCCTAAAGGAAGTAACCTCAATTTACATTCGAGGGAGTTAGATGAGAAGATAATTACACAAAAATTTGATATAAGGCTGGACACGTTGGCCCTATTTAATTTAAACAAAGCGATAAAGATGCGTGAACAGATAAGTTTGGTCTTAGTCCATAACCATCCACCATGCCAATAAAACGTGCTTAAAAACAGCATAAAACATCCAATGCACAAAAATCCAAAATCAGTATTTTTGAAAAATCTGGGTCCAAAATTAAATTTTAAAAAGTTCTGGGTTGAAATCAAAATTTAAAAAATTATAGGTCCTATATGTAATTTTAAAAATACTTTTATCCAAAATCATGGGTTTGAAATAAATTCTAATCATTATTAGAATCTATTCTTAAAGTTAAAAAAGATAAAAATTACTTATTTTTTCTAATATAAAACAATGCAAGAACAGAGTGCACCTGGCACCAGGTGCATCGAAGGTATTCGACGCCAGGTTTACTCTGGAGGCACGCAGCTTGCATATAAAGCTGGGGAAGAATAGAGTGCACCTAGCGCCAGGTGGGTCGAACGCACCCAGTGCCAGGAATGCTCTGGAGGCATAAAAATACCACTGTTCAACTTGTTTTCCAAATTCTTCTGTAAATTTTTCATGAATAGCAACGTGATTTTTAGACCGTTTAAAACAATTTTGAAACCAAGCATTGTTAATCAATATTAACAACCAACTTAATCTACATCACAATTGAAACAACAATCCAAATTATTAAATCAAAAGCTTGATTGCAGGAAGAATCTAACGCAAAAAACCAGACCCACATGGAAACAACTTCCCAACCGTTTTTCAATGACCCAGAGACTCTTCAAACCAGAAAACCCAAACACAACATACAAAATAGCAGACATACAATCACCATGATCATACAGTTACATGCTCAGAAACAATTTCAAAGGAATTAAAGACCCATTAAAACATAAACAGAAGGCTCTGATACCACTGTTGGGATTTTATCATGGTTATCAAATAAGAATGTAGTGAATATAATAATGAAATCCATGCTCAAGGATCACATGTTTGTAATTAAAACGGGGATAAAGGAAGGAAATAGAGATTACCTTCTGTAGCAGAAAACAAGATTTTTCTTGCGCCAACCCAAGCACCAATTCCCACTATTTTGATAGTCCAATCACACCACTACAATCTAAGAGTAGGATTGTCTCTAATAGGATTGTCTCTAGCAGTAATCGAAACAAGATTGAATTGCTCACAAAGCCCGCTCAAAGCTATGCTAGTAGAAGAGGAGCGGCTAGATTTTAATTGGAAAAGAATAGGGAAGAAGAAGGAACGTCCAATTCCCATCGTTTTTTATCGTCTAACTCACTCACATGCAAAAGGGAACAATCCCATATTTATAGTTTTTGAATTTATATTAATTGCAATTAAGTCCTCCAAGATCCAATGTCTACAATTGGACCTTTGACATTTATATAATTGCAATCAAGTCCTATGAATTATAGCAAATTTATAATTGACCTATAAATATATTTTTTTTCTCTCAATTAATCCCGCAATATTATCAAATAATATATATTTACCATTCAAACCTTTATTATGAATGACCCATTAGGTTTTCTGGTCATATTTGTAGCATAATATAAATTAATTCTAACAGCTTTAGAATTGATAATCCTAAATAAAATATGGGATTAATTTATTAATTCTCTAATTAATAAATTCATGTTTAGTATATCAAGAGAGACATCTAGCAATGGCTCTTAAACACCCAAAAGTTCATAAAGTCAAGTGGCTTGACGAGAACCTTTCAATAACAAATAACCAGTGCAATAAACTCCTTTTACTATACTATTTCTCATTCGGTCTAAAGTATGGAATTAGTGCCAACTCCATCTAGAATATTATTAATTCTGGCCCGAATGTTTTAGTACTTGTTTAAGAAATTCATTACTCGATATGTATATCAAATTCAGAACTATTTCCAACACACAGTCGCCTTGGCCAAGGACTTCATGAGTAATGATTTCTACAAGTGGCCCTAAGATATACTCTCCTACTATTAGGAGTAGTGAATAATTTATTAACCCTCTCAGCTACTTTCAATTACTTTACACTACACCTAATATCCATCCTATGGGCAGTCCTTGTAAGACTCCAAAGATTATAATCAAAGTACAATGCTTGATAAATAAAATACCTTGGAGATTTCAAGTCTAAAGATACTTGCACACTTGCTATAATGAGATTCTATCACTGACACTCAATAGCTATCCAAGTGATCATCTTATAGCTAAGTCATCCAATGAACTTGTTCATATAACAAACATCCACATATTAATCTTAAGTATCACAATACTCACAGTTATGAGAACCACCGCTTGATCCCATCAACGGATATAACATGTGCTAGTCTTGGCGTATTACTAATATCCCATCTCATTAATACTATGACTAAGGATTATTTAAGCACAAACACTACATAGTGTAGTAGGAATCTCACATCATGATTTCCTTCACACTGTGTTGTACAAGGGACTTTATCAAATAGTTTATACGCATATCAAGATATAACAATCAAAATGATAGATGGTACAAGTGATTGCCTCTAGGGCACAACACTAACGATACTCATCCTATTCCTCAAGAAAAAACATAGATAACAAAAATCGTATAAGTTAAGTCATTTAACCAATTCAAGCATTATAGATCCAAATTTACACAACTCAAGTTAATGAAATAAGGAAAACACTTTACTCTTCTTTTTCTTCTATGACTTTGGGAATTGATAGCCTCAAGTGCATAGATTTCTTTTCACACACCGTATTAGCCCCCTTATAGTCATCATTTATCATTTTTCATCAATTTTCCTTTTCTTTCTTTTTTCTTTCCTTACCTTCTTGCCTTTAGGATAGCCTCAAGAAAGTATAATGCTTCTTTATTTCTTCTCTTCCACTCACTGTTTGGCCCCATTTTCAACAAAAGGTCTCTTTCTTTTATTTTCAAAGATAAAAGCATTTTTTTTTCCAACTCAATTTTTTTCATCTCACATTTTTTTTTCTTTTCCCTAAACTGTTTTTTTTTTTATTTCCACATATTCCTTATTCACAACTCAAAGTCAAACAAACTTAAATCTACAATACAAAAATTAATCAACAACTCTTCCCATATTTCATCATATCATCCACATTCAAACTCAAAGAATAAAACAAAACTCAATTACCCAATATAACCAAGGTTAACATAAATTCTCAAGACTTAGCAAAAATCTTACTTTATACACAAGTTTACCTTTTAATAAAAATCCAACCATAATGAATGACAAATTCATATCCAAAGTTGAAAAGAAAATCACAACACCATTATGGAAAAATAGCTCAATTTAGTTCCAAAATCCCCAAATTTTCAATCTTCAAAATTTTCGACATTTTCAGATTTTTTCCAAAGTACTAGACAAATTAGCTCCTTAACAAGAAAACAACAAGAGAGTTGATAAAAATTGGACAAAGAATATCACTAAACCATTCCCCCACACTTAAACTGATTAATGTTCTCATTAGCCAAAAAGTTAACGCAAGAAAGAATCTCTAAAAGGACCAAAAAATGATAACGGGGGGATAGAGTTAAGCAACAATCTCCAAGTGGAATAATGCTCCAATAAATATTAAACATGGAATAGAGAGAAGAATAGAAGAGCTTGTGCTAGAGGACTTTATTCCACCTACAAAAGAAAACATAAATAAACGCACATGGAAAATAATAAAAAAAAGAAAGACATACCTAAATAAAATACTAATAAAAATCCTAACAAAGTAAATAAAGACAAGACACACTCCACCATACTTAAGATGGAAACTATTTTCCATATTTGGGGGAAATAACAAAATGCTTAATGATTAAAAATGGAACTAGATAAAACAGAATAATGACCTAAAGACCTAAAGAAATCCAAAGTTAAAACAAACCCAAAACACATAAAAAAAACATTCTCTCCACTCATCATGCCTTCTCATCAAACCCTTGTTAAAGAACTGAATGCTCAAAATAGAAGACAAGCATAATGAATGCAGAAAGAATGGAGGTTTTCGAAAAAGGTAATGTGCATGAAAATAATTTTTTTCAGTAAAACAAAACATATTAACCTTCTTCTCTAACATTCCTTTTGATACAATTTTTTTTTTCAACATATAAGTGCACTTAGTCTCTAAAGAATGCATCAACTTTGAAATTACCAATTGACCATTCAAAAGATTTTTCACAATTAAAATTCCCCGTTAAACTTATTAATATAGATTTTAATGATAGGATCAAGAAATCTTTATTTTGCACCACATCTACAAAAACTAAGTTACCTCTCTTTGAATGGGGTGAAGGGTAGAAATTACCACTATCCTCCAAGGACTTCTCACGATGTAGCGTTGAAATATCCAACTCCTTGAGGCATGATAAAATCAACGCATCATCATTTGGACCCTTGTTCTCTAAGAATTGAGAAGAAGCTAAAAAGTTATGTGACAAAGAGAGATTAGAATTATTAGCACATAGAGTAGAATCGAATACCTCCCTTTCCACATTGGACAATTGTTCCTCATATCCTCTCTCCTTTCTATGGAGATTCTCCTGTTCAATCATATGGGCCTTTATAGCATCGCCAACCAACTTGGCTAGTTGTGTTCTTTGATAGCTCATACTTTGGGATGCTTCTTCATGCCACTTAATAGAGGAATTTATATTGGCAACAAAAGAATGCATTGAGGCTTCAAGTGACGTATCACAAAAACGTGTTAATCCAAGCTTGCAAATTTGTCAAATTCTTGCCATTATAGCTAATTTGATCTTGTGCCCAAAAGTAGTTGTTCATGACGATGTCAATCACACTCTCAAAGAAAAATAAAAATTAAATCGAAAATAAAACAAACAAAATAAAAAAAGAAAACAAAAAATAAAAGGGAAATCAAGTAATAAAAAAATAAAGAAAAGAAAAACACAATGTTACAAACTATCTAAATACAAAAGTTAGTGGTATTTACAATACAACATGAAGTAAGCTAGTCAATTAAGTCACACAATGTTACAAACAATAAGATAGAACACTGATTTACACAAACAACATATATACATATTTATATATAGACATAAGGACATATAAACATATAAACATGGTTACAGCAACAAAATTCAAGCTTTAATGATATTGTTCCCCGACAACGACACCTAAAACTTGATACATAAATTTTGGGTGTATAAAAATCATCAAATTTAAATCCATCTCTTAGTTAAGTTTTAATTAAAACATTAATCCCAAAATACACATATGAGCAAGTATACTCATCGCAAGCATAGCGTAGGGAAATAACGAGTATCGATCCTCAAAAGAACAAGTACACACTAATCACTCTTCATTCATTATTTACTCAACCCAATAAAGTGAGAAAATAAGAAAAATAAAATAATATATATACAACTCAAGATTGTAGGAATATGCAATTTAGACAATTATCCTAAAAAATATGATAATGAACCAACTAGTAATTCTCTCAACTAATTATCATCTTGGCATCATGAAGGAATGTAAAGTAAAATTCAATCATTTGTCAAGTCATGAATATACTTTCATGAATTGCACTTCATTTGTCAATTCATGGAATTACTATATTTTGATTCATATTAACAAATTTGTCAATCAAGCTAACATAATTAAAACATGCATTAAGCTCATCATCATATGTTGATTCAATTAGCAGATTTGTCAATCAAGCCATCCTAACCAAAATATACATGAATCTCAATTCCTTAAAAACATGAAATTAGCTAATGACCCATTGTTAAGGCGAAATCAACTATTATTTGATCACTTAGTCCTATAATCCCAGCTTCATCGTCCAAATCCATTAAGATTTAACAAATACGAAATCAATGCAACGAAACTCCTAACATCGTTTTGTCTTAGTCAATTAGAAGAACTCAATAACCAATGATATCAAGTAGTCAAATACCAAAGACGCTAAAGAATGGATCAAATAACAAAAACAATACAAAATCATGAATCTCAAAATAATGCTAAATTACAATAAAAGCATTTAATACATCATTGTTAGAGGAAAAGAAAATGAAGATAAAAGAAAGTATTCATAGACAAGTCTCTTTCTTCACCTTTAAAGACTCTCTTGAACAATCCTCCTTGATTGGGTGAATTCCTCCTTCAATGAGTGATTGAAATTTTTGCTTTTGAATCCACCTCCACATGTATATGTGTGTGTATCTCTTGTGTTTTCTCCTGCTTTTATCACCTTTTTGGATGCTAAATTCATTGCTTGAAGGATCTTAGCCGAGTAGGAATTAGAAAATACTGAAATCTTTGAAAATTTTTCAAATTCGTGCATAGAATTTTCGCCTTCCAAAGTGGGCCTGGGGCCGGGTACCTTCGACCCACCTGCCACCAAGTACATTCTTCTATTCTTCTAAATTTTTGCTCTATTTTTGCTTGCCGAACAGAATGGACTTGGCGCCTAGTCCACTTGCCCGACCCGATGCCAGGTATGTTGTGTTTTTTGCCGAAAGTTGCTCAATTTCTACTGTTGGAGCAAAATGTACCTGGCGCCCAGTCCATTTACTGGGCCTGGCACCAAGTGCATTATGGAATTTCTCTATTTTGGCTCGAATTTAACTCAAATCTACACAAATTTACCAGAAACACTTTTTACAAACAAAATATCAAATAGGAAGGAATATTCCTAGTTATTACAACAAATATATCTCAAAATAACCTCAAATAACTAGGAAAATAATGGTGATTTTAGCCCCTATCAATACCTACACTGAACCAAAGTATGCTCAGTCACTAAGTCTCGGTCAGTAGTGGACTTACTCGACTCTCAATCCAACCTTACTCCAAAATCTCTCAGAATATGCATAATAACCAAAGGGAATTTGAGGGTTTTAGCAGATATACCAGAGTAAACAACCTCTTGCATAGATTGAATAATAATTGAAGCAAGCAGAATAGGCTTATTTTTCCTCTTCTTACCCAGAATGTAAAGATCAACGACCCTAGACTCGTCGAAGCCAGTAGCCTTAGGATAGACGTTGAAAGCAAAGATATAGGCTATGGCACGCCAATGAGCCCCGAGGTCATTATTCAAGTAGTAACGATTTTGACCTATGTATCTTTTCTCCACATGCTAAAACTAGCCTTTACAGCACTCACATCCCATATAGGCTCAGAAATGACCTTTTGGTTATTATGGTCTACAGTAATCCACTGCCCCTCATCACGGACTCCTAAAATCCTTGCTAGTCTAATCCTTTCAAACTCAATGGGAACCCCTTTTACCATAATAGAGATGACCTCGAGGTTGTTTTATTTATTTATTTTTTTGGTCCATCATGTTGGCATAAAACTCTTTCACACGCACAAGATAGTAAGCAGCCTCCATTCTAATGGTAGGCTCCCACCCCAACAGTTTAAACATAGTAGAAAGCTCCAAAGAATTCTCTAGGGAAGGCTTATATTCTTTTCTACTACTATTTTTTTATGTTGGTGATTTTGATACCAAATGTTACAAGTGGAGTTATAGAATTAGGTAGGCTAAGTAGGGCAAAAAAAGGTGTCAAAGAAGATGCATCTTGAGCTCTCTTAGCCCCCGGTGCTAATCCCCTAGGTCTCCCAGACATGATGGAGTGATAAAGAAAAGTAATAGAAAACAAAAATAGGACTAGCTCACTCTTCACAACACAATTAATGCTCAACTCTCAACCGTCTCGCTCTTACAACACCATTCAACACCAACACCACCTCAACACGAAACATCACAAGACAGTCAACAAAACACAACACAACCTCCTCCAACAAACCTACAAGAAATATAGTCATTGTCCAATCCAAACACAATATTAACATTCTTGATCAAATCCACAATGCTTAATATTTATTAATGAATCAATGTAGAGCTCATAGTTATAATGATCAATAAACCACGCCATTCATATCATAATGTAAAGCTTATAAGCATAAAGCTAAGTTAAATATGAACAATTATCCCATATCTCAAAATTACTCACAAAGAATGCATGCTCAATAGCTTCCAAAAAGATGTAAAATAGAAAGTGTAGTAATCAAAGATTATTATCAACTATATTCCCATGCTAACTAAATCTTAAAAATAATAAAAGTTGCACTCACACCATCCATCAAAAAATAAACAAGAAATTTCTGACTAAAATTCATAGAAAAATACCTAACAATCAATATGAAAAATTTAACGATAGAAAGTGTAGAAAAATCATACCATAATGATCTCCAATGTATGGGCAATGACCTTATGCAAAAAGATTGAAGAAATTGTGCACCAACTGAAAAGATTGAAAAATAGATTTTGGAAGAAAAGATTGGATTTTTCTTAGTTTTAATCCAAAATTTCAAGAACAAAGTGAAGATTTTGTGTTTGGGCTGTGTTTGGGAGGTTTCGAAAGTGACTCGGTGGTGTTCCGGAGTTGAACCCGGCAATGGGTTGAGAGAAAAATTGAGAGGGATGAAAATTTTTTGAACAAAATGGCCAAGAATGGTCAGTTTTCATGTTGTGGCCAAACAGGCTTGTGTCGGGCCCAAGGATTGGGCCAAACGTCGGCCTGTTCTGCCAGCGTTCTTTGTCAGGCCGTGTTGGCCCGGGCATTCAGCCCGGTGCTAGGTCAGCTCTGGGCAAAAATCATTTTTTAAAATGAAGTTTAATTAAATCAAAGAAAAAGAACATGAACTCATGAAAAGAATACAGTCTAATAATTAAAAATAAATAGCTAAATAAATGAACAAATGAAAATTTAAAAGATGTCCAAAAACTAAAGCAGTTCAAAATCAGCATTTTACACAGTCTTGGTCACGTGGATTAGTCTCTGTGTTGCCTAGAAGTGATCCTATTTGATGATTGCCAAGGAGTTTAGCTAGTTGTCCAATTTGACTTTCAAGATTGTCCATGGATGCCTCTAAATTTCTTCTAGTTATATTGACTCCTTGGAATCGTATCTCTGTTTCACTTGCTAGTTGGTTGACCAACTCCTCCAATGATGGTTTAGCCGATAGAGCATTGTAAGGTAGGAGTGGTTGAGTTCTTTGAGTCCCAAAATTAGAAGAAGCTTACCGAGCTTAGTTCTAATTATTCCATGAAAAGTTAGGATGATTCCTCCAACTTGGGTTATAAGTGTTACTATAAGGATTGTTACCTTGTCGACCATTACCTAAAAATGACACGTGTTCTAATAGTTCTTGTGATGACCCTATATTTTGGTACTCATGGTTTGGATGCCCTTCCCCACAAAAATCAGAACTTACACTCATTCCCTGCCCTTGTGAAAGAGGCATTACCAATTAATCTATCTTTTGGGTGAGTGCTTCCACCTTTGTCTCTAATGCAGCTATTGCAATCACCTTGAGTATTCCATGTACACGAGCTCTAGACGGTGAACTACCCTAGGCATAGTTATTTGTAGCTAAATTTTTAATCAAGTCAAATACCTCCTCCGAGGTTTTGGAGTTAATGAAGCCTCTTACAGATGCATAAACTAATTGTCTACCCACTGTGAAGGATTTGTATTTGCGTAGCCAACAAAAATCCATGATGAAGACATTTTCTAAGAATTTCCTTAAACCTCTTCCAATACTCTTAAAGGTTTTCAGACTCTAATTGATGGAAGGCAAAGATATCAGTCCTAAGTTTGGATGTTCTAGCTGATAGGAAATATTTGGCCAAAAAATTTTTCAGCTAACACATTATAAGTAGTAATAGATCCGGTGGGCAAAGATTTTAACCACGATTTGTCTCAAGGAAAAGGGAAAAAGTCTTAGTTTGATGGCATCCTCAGAAACACCATTCATTTTAAATATGTCACCAATTTCCAAAAAGCTTGTAAAGTGGGCATTAGGATCCTCCCTAGGCAACCCATTGAATTGGACCATGTTTTGGATCATTTGAATTATATTGGGCTTTATTTCAAAATTGTTAGTCTAAATCCTAGGCCTCGTGATACTTGAGCCTGTACTCAAGATTGCGGGTTTTATAAAGTCATCCATAGTCCTCCTGTAAACTCCACCATTGTTGGGTTAATCTACCTCCATATCTTTCCTTACCCTTTCAGACCTTAGTAAGGGTTCTATTGATTTTTGGATCAATATCTACTATGTCGGATTTGGATCGTCGGATCATAAACTAAGAGCAAGGTCTACATAAGATAGAAAATAGTGAGATTATAGAATTTACAAGTTAGAAAGTTAGGATATGTTTACAAAATAAGTTACAAGGAATTATAACATATAGAGATATTAAAGTTGCAAGTGTACAAGAAAACAAAATCTGGCACCAATGCATACAAGGAATAGATATACATATTTACATATTAACATATTAACATGGTTAAATCAACAAAATCCAAGCTTTCAAGATATTGTTCCCCGGCAACGGCGCCAAAAACTTGATGCATAAAATTTGGGTGTATAAAAATCATCAAACTTAAATCTAACCCTTAGTTAAGTTTTAATTAAAACATTTATCCCAAAATACACATAAGAACAAGTATACTCATCACAAGCATAGTATAGGGAATTAACGAGTATCGATCCTCAAAAAAATAAGTACACACTAATCACTTTTCATTCATTGTTTAACCGACAAAATAAAGTGATAAAATAATAAAAAGAAAAATAAAGAAATATATACAACTCAAGGATGTAAAAATCAGTAATTTGGACAAAAGCTTTTGAAAACATGATAATAAATCACTTAGCCAATATTTCAATCAACTCTTATCTTAGTTTCATGAAGGTTTTAATACATACCCACTTCATTTGCAATTCATGGAATCACTATCTTTTAGCTAAATTAGTGAACATATTCTGTCTCAACGAACTTTCCAAAATATGCATTAAAATCAATCCTCATATAAACCCCTATATTCTAGATGATTTAAAACTTGAAATTAGTTAATGAATCCATATTCTAGCAATTATCTACTAACATTTGATTACTTATGTTATATACAATTAACCCATTTTTCAAGCAAGTTAAGAGATGAAAAATATGAAATTAATTAATTGAAGTCATTACAAGCCTCTTTTTCAAGGAAGTTAATAACTAAAATCCATCAACCAACCCCGCAAGAAAAACAAGTAATCAAATACCAAGAACAATAATCAATTAATCAAAAGGCTTAATTAACTCAATAAATCATGAATCCTAAAAAACAATATCAAATTACAATGGAAACATTTAATACATAATTGTTTAAGAAGAAGAAAACAAAGATAAAAGAAATGACTCATAGACAAGCCTTTTTCTTCTTCCTTAAAGATTCTTTTGAACAACCCTACTTGATTTGCTGAATTCCTCCTTGAATAAGTGTTTGAAATTTTAGCTCTTGGATTCACCTCTAATTCCTTATGTTTTCTCTTGGTTTTATAGGTCTCTTGGATGCTAAATTCGTAGTTTGGAGAAGTCTTGGCCGAGTAGGATTTGGAAAATACCAAAATCATTAGAAAATTCCAAATCTGTGCACAGGATTTTCTTGTTCCATAGTGGACTAGGCATCAGGTCCAATCGACCCACTTTGTGCCAGGCGTGTTCTGTTTTCTTCCTAAAAATCACTCCGTTTCCTCTACTTGATCAGAATGGACCAGGCACCTGGTCCATTGGTTAGCCCTGGCGCCAAGTTCATTCTGGAATTTCTCTAATTTTACTTGAATTTAACTCAAATCTACAAAAATTTATCAAAAACACTTTCTACAAGTAAAATGTTAAATAGGAAGGAATATGGCTAGTTGTTACAACAAATGTATCTCAAAACAACCTTAAATAAATAGGAAAATAATGGTGATTTTAGCCCCTAGCAGCCATATCTACTTTGTTTCGGGCCTAGTTAGCAGATATTAGTCAAACTCACGAGAAGAAAATTGGCAAGCTAAAGCATATGCATAAAGTACCTAAAGGGAATGAAGGATTATATGCTTGCACACAGAACTTATGATTTGATTCCTACCAATTACACTAACTTAGACTTCTAGACAGATTAGAATAAAAGAAAATCTACTAACAGATATGTTTTCACTTTATTTGGAGGGGCTATTTTAGAGAGGAGTATTAAGAAATCTTACATTATTGATTCCTCCATAGAAGCTGAGTATGTGGTAGCTCCAAAAAATTCACAAGAAGTGGTTTGACTCCAGAAGTTCCTTACAGAACTTGCACTTATGTAACAAATGGGTAGACCTGTTACCATATATTGTGACAATTTTGTAGTAGTGTCATAATACATAGAGCTATAGGAAGGGCAAGCACATTAAGAGAAAGAATAACCTAATCCAGGAGTTCATCTAGAAATGAGAGATAGCGGTTGATTAGATTTTCTTTACAAATAATCTAGTAGACTTATTTCCAAGCCATTGACAGGAACAATATAGGTTATGGGCTACTAACATATAGGCTGAAAATGTTTTTGATCAATTGATGAAGTTGGGCACTTTATCATGGTTGAGATCATTACACTATAGTTTGTAAATAGAGGAATGGTTCACCTTTAATGAAAGAGTAGTCCAATCATGATAATAGTGTAAGAGTATTTGGAATACAGAGAGCTGGACCATAAGATAATAATATTTAATAAAGTACAATAATTAATAAAAGAGTGGCCTATTGCTACTACTGTGTGGACGAGTATCCTAAGACTTGAGTCTAGGTTAGTGGTCTGATAAAGTTGGACTTGTGCACTTTGATGTATAATAGGTGAGGTCTTATCACAATATGAATAACCTCGTACGTTAGGTGTACGACTCTAGTTAATTAAGGTAGACTTATATAATAGAGTTTATATACTTCACTTTGTGAAGATATCATCCCCTTGTGATTGTCTTGAATAATCTAAATAATCCAAGGCCCTAGAAAATGTGACTAAGTATTTGTACTTTTGGGTAGCTCCCTGAGATAAGTGAATACATATTAGAAGTCATGGATTATCAGACTAGTTATCAAAGGATGGTAGATATTATTGAAAAAGTTGTTAGTATAGTTTAACTATTCAATTATGGGTGTCAGGTAGATGGGTATTTTTATTATTACACTTGTAGGGTGAAGACACTGTACTTGCAATATTTTTTAGGTCTACATTTCCATATGGTGATAAATGGAATATTTAAAATGATAAAAAAAAAATTACTACTGTTTAGCAGGGATTTTTTAGTCATTTTAGTAGCCAAGAATAATTTGTCTTTTGTTCCCCAGAGTAGCTCAAGTAACCTTGGTAAATTTAATTTATTATATGGGCTTATTAGATGAAATTAGTATTAGAAAAACTATTTTAGGAGTCCAATTAATTATTTATTTAGGTTAGAATAATTTATTAGACCAATATAATTAAATTAGTTTGTTAGTTAATTGTGTTAGGTAATTTTTTATTTGGCACAAGTGGACGAATTAATTAATATGGGTGATATTTCTTTAGTCTTGGATTAATTAAGAAAGCTTTGGTCCATCAGGGTGTAGGAGAAATGGCTAAAAGGTTTATGGAAACCTAAGTAGCCACCACGCACTAACAGGAAGAAAAAAGAACAAGTGACAGAGAAGGAAAAAAAAATAATGCTAAGGTTTTTATTTTCTAGTAAAAATTAGTTAAGCTTGTGCATTCTACTATGTGCTTCCTAATTCATGAAGGAAAAAACAAAAAACAACAGTCGGTTATTTATTAAGGCTACCAATTTTTCTTTTGAACAGTGGTTCGTCATTTTCTTTGTTTTTCCTTCTCCCAAAATAGTTTCCAAATTCTTCCAATTAGTCCATCCTAATAGTCTACTTTCACTGGCAGTAGTTAATAATAGGTTCAATAATACTTTGGAAGGTCAAGAGCTAACATACATGGTACGTGTTAGATGTAAAGGATCGGACAGTTAGCTGAAATATCAGTGGAACAAGTGAGCGTTCCAATAAAAAAAGCTCTGATAAATTCAAATTCGACATCAGTAAATTAGCTTAAACATCTGAAAGGTAACTATTCCTAGACTTCGACTCAGAAAAAAATTTTAATTTGCATAATTGTACTACATATTTATTTCTCCCACGATACATCAGTTACAAGTGGTATCAGAGCCTAGGTTTAGGCTATACTTTCATTTACTTAGGATATATTTCTTTAAGTACTACGATACATTACTCATCTAAGTGTTTTTTATTAGAATGGTTAGGACACCTCTCGCTACTCATAGATCCACTGCTCCTCACACTTGTCAATTATCTGTGTTATGTCAACATTTTGGTGGCTGTTCCTTCCTCGAGTTGTCAAGAAAGGGCTTGCCTATATATGATAGTAAGAATGTTGAGATTGTGTTTGTGGCAATTATGGCCCTAGTGAGGTAGACATTGAAGAACCTAAGCACAAGAGAGGATTTGACGAGGACATGGGAGGACTACAGAAGAAAACTATGGTGTTAGAACCTAAAAGAGAAGGAAAAGTTGTGGAAGACCCTAAGACACCAAGTGAGGGGACTAGTACTATGAGAAAGGTAGATGAGAAAGGATTTCTCAAGCATGTGGGTTTGACTGAGAATATGGGGAGAAGGTGGGAAGATCAAAAAAAAAAAAAAAAAATGAAACCTATGAGTCCTGCTAGTAGGGACGCTAAGGAATTCCTTAAGCTTGTAGACCCATCAAGAAGTTACGTGAAGAAAGTGTTTCTATCTGACTTTGAAGATTCCAGTGATAAGTAGTGATATGGGCTAAAATCGCCATTATTTTTTTCTAGTTATTTGAGGTTGTTTTGAAATACTTTTGTTATAATAACTAGAAATATTCCTTCCTATTTGACATTTTACTTGTAAAAAGTGTTTTGGGCAAATTTGTGCAGATTTGAGTAGATTTCGAGTAAAAAGTGAACAATTCTATAACAGATCTGGCACCAGTCCCAACTAATGGACCAGGCTCTGGGTCCATTTTAGTCGAGTAGAAGAAATCAAACCAACTTTCAGGGAGAAAAAAGAACAGACCGGGCGCTAGGTTAAGCAAGTGGACCAAGCGTCGGGTCCATTCTGTCCAGCCAGTAAAAATAGAGCAAAAATTAAGAAAAAGAACAGAATGTGCCTGGCTCTAGGTGGGTCAAAGTTACCCGACGCCAAGCCCACTCTGGAAGGCAAAAATTCTGTGCACGAATTTGGAAATTTTTCAAAGATTTATGCATTTTTTAATTCCTACTCGGCCAACATCTCTAAAGCAATAAATTTAGCATCCAGAAGGACTATAAAAGCAGAAAAATACACAATAAATACAAACATATACACATGTAGAGGTGGATTCAAAAGCAAAAAATCCAAAATCACTCATTGAAGGAGGAATTCACCTAATTAAGGAAGATTGTTCAAGAAAGTCTTCAAGGGTGAAGAAAGAGGCTTGTCTATGAGTGCTTTCTTTTATCTTTATTTTCTTTTTCTTTAACAATGATGTATTCAATGTTTTTATTATAATTTAACATTATTTTTGGATTCATGATGTTGTGTTAATTTGGTTATTTTATTAGTTCTTTGTCATCTTTGGTGTTTGTTCACTTGTTATCATTGGCTATTGATATGAGTTCTTCAGATTGACCTAGGACGACGAAGTTAGGAGTTTCATTGCATTAATTTTGTATTTGTCTAATCTTAATGGACTTGAGCAACAAAGTTAAGATTATAGGACTAAGTGATCAAGGATTAGATGATTTCATCTCGAGCAAAGGGTTATTAGTTAATTTCATACTTATAAGGAATTGAGTTTAATACATGTTTTGATTATGTTAGCTTGATTGGCAAATCTGTTAGTATTAATCAAAAGATAGTAATTCCATGGATTGAGAAATAAAGTGGAATTTATCTAAGTAGATTCATGACTTGGGAAACGATTGAATTTTACTTTATATTACATCATGATGCCAAGATGATAATTAGTTTAGAGAATTGATAGTGGGTTCATTATCATGTTTTCTAGGATACTTGTCTAAATTGCATAATCCTACATCCTTGATTTGTATATATATTTTTTATTTTTCTTTTATTATTTTCTCACTTTATTTGGGTTGGTTAAATAATGAATAAAAATTAATTAGTTTGTTCTTGTTCCTTTAAGAATCGATACTCGTTAATTTCCTATACTATGCTCGCGATAAGTATACTTGGTTGTATGTGTATTTTGGGATTAATGTTTTAATTAAAACTTGACTAAGGGATAGATTTAAATTTAATGATTTTTACGCACCCAAAATTTACACATCAAGTTTTTTGGAGCTGCTGCTGTGGAACAATATCATGAAAGCTTGGATTTTGTTGATTTATCCATGTTAATATGTTTATATGTATATATGTTCATTGTCTAAGTTAGTGCTATATCTTGTTGTTTGTAACATTGATAGGAATTAAAATCACCATTCTTTTCCTAGTTATTTGAGATTGTTTAAGATACATTTATTGTAATAACTAGGCATATTCCTTCCTATTTCACATTTTTCAAGTAAAAGGTGTTTTTGGCAAATATGTACAGATTTTAGTGAAATTCGAGTAGAAATTGCAAAATTTCAGAATGTACCTTGCTCCAGGCCTAACCAATGGACTAGGCACTAGGTCCATTCTGCTCTAGCAGAAGAAGTTGAGCTAACGACAAGGGAATTCCAAAACAGAGTTAGTGCCAGGTCTTGCAAGTGCACTGGCACCGCATCCAGTCTATTTGCCAAGGAGAAACGACCAAAAATAAAGTAAAAATGGGGGAAGAATAAAGTGTACCTGGCGTCAAGTTGGTCGAAGGTACTCGGTACAAGGTACGCTCCAGAGGCGGATATTCTGTACGTGAAATTAGGACTTATCCAATAATTTTTGGTATTTTTCTATTCCTACTTGGCCAAGACTTCCTCAACCATGAAATTGGCATTCAAGAGACCTATAAAAGCAAAAGAAAATACAAGGGTTGGATATATACAACATAGAGAGGTAAATTAAATGGTAGAAATTCTAAATATCTCATTAAATGAGGTGTTCACCTAAATAAAGGAGGATTGTTCAAGGAAGTCTTCAAGAAGGAAGAAAGAGATTTGTTTGTGAGTGCTTTCTTTTCTCTTTGTCTTCTTTTCCTTTGGCAATTAATGTATTCAATGCGTTTATTGTAATTTAACATTATTTTGAGATTTATGATTTTGTGTTAATTTAGTTATTTGATTAATTCTTTATCATCTTTGGTGTTTGGTTACTTGATTTCATTAGTTATTGATACGAGTTTTTCTAATTTACTTTAACAAAATGATGTTAGGAGTTTTATTGCATTGATTTTGTATTTGTTGAGTCTTGATGAATTTGAACGATGAAGTTACGATTTTAGAACTAAGTGATCAAAGGTTAAGTTAATTTCACCTTGACATAGGGTCATTAGCTAACTTCATGATTTTAAGAAATTGAGATTCATGCACGTTTTGGTTAGGATGGCTTGATTGACAAATCTGCAAATTAAATCAAGATATGAATGATAAGCTTATTGCATATTTTGGTTATGTTAGCTTGATTCACAAATCTGTTAATATGAATCAAAATATAGGGTTCCACGGATTGACAAACGAAGTGGAATTTACCTAGGTAAATTCATGAATTGACAAACGATTGAATTTATTTTACGTTCCTTTATGATGCCAAGATGATAATTAATTGACAGAATTGCTAATTGGTTCATTGCCATGTTTTCTAAGATAATTGTTTAAATGGCATATTCTTACAACCATGAGTTGTGTATATTTCTTTATTTTGTTTTATTATTTTCTCACTTTGTTTGGGTCTGTTAAATAATGAATGAAAAGTGATTAGTGTAACACCCCACTACCTAGGTTCGCCAGGGCCGGGGATGTCGTCCCGTCCAAAGGACAAGGGATCTTTATAACTAGGTCACACAATCAAAATAGCGAAATAAAAATAATACTTTAACTTAAAATTTATTACAATCCAAGAATTCCAAAATCAAATCCATAATAAAATTTTTCACTCTCAACTCCCAAAGCATTACACAAATTAAATATAAAAAAAAATTCTTCTAAGGCAAGCAATATCTAGCTACTCATCCCCATAACAGGATCAACCTGAAATCATGGTAAAAAGGGTGATGAGACAAAAATCTCAGTAAGTCCGTGTGTGCTTTGAGTGTCTAGTGAAAACAGTTCGTGAATGCAAAGTATAAATCTTTATAACAGAAATACTGGCAAGCAATAAATATTAGTCAAAATCAAGAGTGGTATTTTAGCTTTTCCAACTATACATAATCAATAAAATCAACCTCTCAAAAGAAATGATTATGGGTTACCACTCGTTGGGCCCCATAACCGGTCAGAATGCCAACACTTTGTGCAAATTGACAAAAGGTAGGTGATCGTCCTACCGGGCAAGATACTCATCATTCTCTATACCCAAACAACAACCGGTTGTCCATTCCGGCAACACACAGTCACTTGACTGAAAAAAAAAATTGCTAGCTCGGACCGGCACGACCTACTGGACTGACAACCTATCCAGGGAGGACTTACCCCTCAGAGGTGGCCACCTACTAGAGACTCACCCTAACCCTTCAAAGTCTAGTCCTAGCAATCCACCCTTATTGAGTACTCAACGTAACTTACCCTACTTGGGGAAAAAGGAACAAAACATAGTTCCACTTGAAAATGGCAATTAAGGATTTCCAAAGTCTTTGTCAAAACCAGTTTTAGATAGAGTTTTGAGTTTGAGTAAATCTGCTTATTGATTTTCAAATAATTTGTTTGACAGAAATAAGACAGGAGACAATCCTCAATTGCCTTTACGGAAATGAGTGTCCATGCACTCTATATTTGGCTTGCCATAATAAACATTTTGCATCAAACAGGTTTTATGCAGGAGCTTACCCGATCTTTAGCTTGAGATAAAATAAAGGTCTTCAACAGTTGACCCAACCTCGCCTGGGGTAAATACAAGCCATAATTAATCTCAAGCTAAAATTCACTTTTATAAATAAAGCTAGCTTAACTCACTACTACCATGATCCTAGTGTACCAAGCTTTAAGGCCAAATAATAAATAAAAAGGGTTTATAAGCTAAGTCTAATTTGATATTTAAAAATAATTATTGTTTCGGGACATAGGTACTAATAAGTTGAAGGTTTAAATCTTGCTAAGAATAATTTAGAGTTTATTTGATAAAGAGTCCTAGGTGGTATTAGGTAAAATAATGATTTAATAATAATTAATTGTTTGAAAATAATTAATAACTAAAATTAGTTGAAAATAAATTTTAATGGGTCTTGATTGAAAGATACTAAATAAATTTTAATAGGTTTTGATTAAAATATAATAATTGAAAGATAATAAATTTTAATGATATTTATGAATATAAGACTTAGAAAAATTAATATTTTACTTATTATGATTATTTATATAAAAGGCTTTATTTGATATTATTATTATTATTATATATAAATCTATATATTTTATTTCTTGAAATAAAAGCTATCATTTATTTGACTAAGATATCCTTATCATATATAATAATCCAAGTCTACCTTACTAGCAAAAATTATAATATTAAATATTTTATTGATGAAATAAACTTAGCTTAGGGACAACTAGATCATGATTATATTTCTATTTCTAACCACAATCATGAACATATACTCCACTTCAATTCATCAATTCATCCAAATCATGAATAAAAACAAAGATCTAAATTTACCAAGGCATGATCCAACCTCTACTAGCATAAATATAATCATGGCTTTAACAATCATACATGAATACAAATCATATTCACCATATGTGACATAATCTCTAACATACTTGATCACAAATACTACTTATGACATGGAGACATGCATTAAACCCTAAAAACACCATACAATCAACCAAGATAACCAACTCATGCATAAATCCCATCTCCATCATATACACACATTTATTCATGCTTCAATCTCAACTCATCACAACAATACATGCTCAAATCCTATTCATAATCCATCTCCTACCGATATCATCCCAGAGACATGAATCTAGAATTAAAAAGGAGGGTTGAAAAGGCTTACTTGATTGATGAGTACCTTAAAGGAGTTTCGAATGGATCTCAACCCCTAGATGACTAGATTCGTCTAATAGAGATGGAGGAAGCATGGCCATTGGTGAAGAATTCATTCGGCCAAGAGGGAGAGGGTATTCGGCCAAGAGAGAGAGAGAGTGTGTGTGTGTGTGTGAGAAAAGAGAAGAAGAGAGTCCATTAGCATGTTTTTTCATAAATATATTCATTAGAGATCAAAGATTAGTGAAGATGAAGTTGCTTGAACAAACTTACCTTGAAGGTGTTCTTAAGCCTTCACAAAAATACTGATTTTTTATCCAAAGTAGAGAGTTGTATTTTGGAGTTTGATGTTAAAAGTGGTATGGATGGACTCACGATAGTGAGTAGATGAATTATGGAATTTTTTTGAAGAAGATTGAAGTGGTTTAGAAAGGTATTAGGCGAGAGAAGTGAGTAGGTGTTCTTGGTGTTCTATGTGTGCTTGAAGGTTGAAGCAAATGGAGGGATTTTGGTTTGAAGCTATCGAAATTCTGTGTGTGTGCAGTGGCTGAATTGGTTGGGTAGTTAGGTAGATGATTTTTCTGGTTTGAAAGGAAAAGGAAAGGCTGGTTGTTGAAATCCTAAAAGAATATTTTTGGGAATCAAATTTGGAAACAAAATATAGCAAGAATATCTTTTATCAATGGAGAGCTTTTTGGAGCTGTAATGGCCGACTAATTGCTCAGTGATTTGGCTGGATGAAAACTGGTTGAAAAAGGCTAATGGTGGATGAAAAGAGGGGGTGCAATGGTGAAGGAAAGGTCTAGTTGTTTAAGGGTTATTTTATGGAAGTTTTCTAAATTAGATTTGCTGGAATTTTGGTATCCAATCAAGGCATGATTGGAGTAGTTTATTGGAGATATTTTAGGGCAGCCATGACTGGTTTTCGTGCAGAAGGTTGGGGAAGACAATGGGGTTCAGTTCATGGCTGTTCAAGAGAGGTTTGTGCAGAAAAAGAATGAAGTTTCGGCCAGGGCTGGAATAGGAAACAAAGCTGGTCAGTAAAGTGCTGGAATTTTTCTGGGCAGCTTTTGCTGCCATTTTCCAGTCAGATTGCAGAAAGTTTGAAGGTGCATTCAGAGGTATTTCAAAGCTGGTTTCCAGCCTTCTTCATGGAGGAAAAATGTGGCTAAGGAGTTGGGAGAAAACTGGAAGAAAATAGCTTGGTTTAAGCTCATACATGCTATGATTTTGCCCAGAAAATTTTCTTATTTTGCACAGTATTTGTGCAGTCCGAAATTGGCTAGTAAATTTCAGATTTCAAGTGGGTCAAAAGGGCTATTTCCTAGCAGAATTTGGGAAGGAATAATGGTTGAGAATTTTGACACCTTGCATGCACAAAAAGCTAGAAAAATTTTAGATCATTACATGAAGGAAATGTGCATAGCTAGAGTGAAGATTTGAAGGTTCACTAGGGGAATTAATTATCTTGGAACCTTCCCCATCTCTTCCACATTTTCGGACCATAAGATATCTTTCCCTTAGACATTTTGAACCTTCAAAGCCACTGCACTTTACTGAATTTTCTGGAATAAAATTGGCTAGAACAAAATTGACCAACCTAATGAATTGAGAAGTAGGAAAAATTAAGGATCAAGAAGGGATGAATTCCCTTAGGAATTTTTGTAGGGTACAAGCATAGGATTAGGGTATTCCTATCTTGTCTCCCCTAGGACAACACCTCTACTGTACTCTAAAGCATCTAAGGCCGAAAATAGAACCTTCCCAAGCAAAAAATAAAGTTTAATCATGCTAAAGCTCCAATGATGGAATTTGAACCCAACACGTCAAGAATTAATTCCAAAGCTCTAACTACTAAACCACAATGACTCTTGTTCTTATTTTCTCTCTAAAATATTTTTCCTATTTAATCCTGAAACTATCTCCCTATTTTCACCTCAAGCAAAAATTACCATTTTGCCCTTCTTACTCAATGAACATATTTAAGCCCTCGAGACTATAAAACACAAATCTAAAGCATATAAAATCATATAAAAATATATTTAAACATGTAATAAAATATTATATGCATTCCAACTCCCTTACTCTAAGGTTGGTTCCGACTGGGGTTTCACAATTAGTGTGTACTTGTTCATTTGAGGATTGATACTCGTTAATTCCCTATACTATGCTTGCGATCAGTATACTTGTTCACTTGTGTATTTTGGGATTAATGTTTTAATTAAAACTTGATTAAGGATGGATTTAAAATTGATGATTTTATATACCCAAAATTTACATATCAAGTTTTCGGCACCATTGCCGAGGAACAATATCATGAAAGTATGGATTTTATTGATCTAACCATGTTTATATATTTATATGTCCATATGTCTATATGTAAATATGTATATATATTCTTTGTGTAAATCGGTGCTATATCTTGTTGTTTGTAATATTGTGTGACTTAATTGACTTGCTTATTTCATATTGTACTTGTAAATACTACAAACTTTTTTTGTTTAGGTAGTTTGTGAATATATCTAATATTTGTGTTTTTCTTTTTTTTCTATTATTTTCTTTTACCTTTTTTTTATTTTCTTTGTTTTTCTATTATTTTTATTTTTTATTTTTATTTTCAATTTGATTTTTGTGCAAGGTTGACATCATCATGGACAACTATTTTTGGGCATAAAATCAAAGGAGTTACAATGATGATAGATTGGCAAGATTACAAGCTCGTATTGTTGTTTTTAGTGACATATCATTAGTAACATTAGTGAATTCTTTTGTGGCCAATACAAATTCATCGACTGAGGGATACGAAGAATCATCCCAATGAATGAGCTCTAACAAGGCACAACTAGTAAAGTTGGTTGATGAGATCTTCAATAGGTAATTGAAAATCGTAGACAAATAGTGTAATTATCGATTCGTGGAGTCCATTGATGCAATTGATGATGTGTTGAGCTCACCATGCCTTAAGAAATTAGATCTTTCAACACTATAGTATAAGAAGGCTTTGGAGAATGGTGGTAATTTCGACCCTTCACCCTAATTTCAGGGAGGTAACTTTGTTTTTGTAGACCATGCCTTGAAAAGTAAGGATTTCTTGATCCCATCTTTAAGAACTCAAATACTAAGTTTAAAGGGGAATTTCAATTGTGACAAATCTTTTGAAGGGTTAAATGGTGATTTCAAGTTTGATGCATTCTGTAGAAAGCATGTGCACTTATATATTGACAAAAATATTTGTGTGTTTAAAGGAATATTAGAGAAAGAAGTTTATGCATTTTGCTTTAGTGAGAAAAAATTGTTTTCATAAACCTTTTATTTCTCAAAAACCTCTATTCTTAGATGAATTGAAAAAAAAATGTTCATATTGATTATTGTTGAAGACCTTTGGCTGAATAAGGGGTTAATATAAGAAGAAGTAGCAAGTGAATTCAATGCACTTTCTTTAGGGTATCCCAAAGGCAAAAAGGTAAGAAAGAGCATAGGAAGAAAGAATTATTGAAAAAAAAATTATGAGTGATGACTGTAATGGGGGCCAATACGGTGTGTGAAGAGAAATCCATGCACTTAACGCTTTTAATTTCCAAAGTCATTGAAAATTTTTCAGAGAAAAAAAAATGGAGTGCTTTCCTCACATCATATATTATCTATATTTTTACTTGAAGAGTAAAATAAGTTTCTTAGATTGAGAAGTGCACTTGATTAATTTGACTTCAGAAGTTTTCTGATGTCTTGTCCAATGTTTCAAAATTTAAAATTGTTTTCAAAATGTTTTCAAAATGTATGAATGACAAAGAGTTGTATCCAAATTTTGAATGGATGACATAGTTGTTATGCCCTAGAGGCAATCATTTGTGCATTGTATATGACACATTTTATTTTAATAATTGTGTTATGCCCTAGAGGCAATCATTTGTGCAATCATTTATCTTACAGTATCTCTTTGTTTACTTTTGTGTAAAATAACTGTTAGATAAAATCCCTAGTACAACACTGTGTTAAGAAAATCATGACAGAGATCATGATATGAGATTCCTACTACACTGTATAGTGTTAGTACATAAATAATCCCTAGTCATAGTATTAATGAGATATGATATCATTAATGCGTTAAGACTAGCATGTGTTAGACTTCCTGATTTGATCAGGTGGTGTTTCTCATACCCGTGAGTATTAAGATATGTGATACTGGCTAAGTTAGTCATATTTTTCCTAGTTATTTGAGGCTCATTTGTAATACATTTTGTTCAATAACTAGCCATATTCCTTCATGTTTGAGATTTTACCCTTGAAAAGGTATTTTGTTCTTTATTTCAGATTTTTAGGGTAAAATGAAACAAAAACATCGCAAAATAGAGGAGTAGCGGCGCCGGCCATGCACTGTTGAAATGAACTTCGAAGCAACGAAAAAATTGGTGGAACAGTGCAGAACAAAACCAAGGTGGCCCGGCTGTGAATCTAGAACTAACGCCGGCTGCATTCTGGAACACATTGTGTAAAATTCGGAGAAAAATCGACGAACGAGTGGAGGAACAAAACACAACCGGCACCGGCTCCAAGAGCCAAGGCGGTGCCAGCTGTGCCCTAAAACCAATGCGGTGCTGTGATTTTTCTACGCAGTTTTTGGTAATCTGAGGAGTTTTAGTATCTTCCAACTTCTACTCGGCCAAGAACTTTGTACCTATGAGTTTAGGCACTTCCTAAGCCTATAAATAGATGAAAAACACACGGGAAAAAGGGGAGAATTCATTAATTATTAGAATTATTACAGAAGATTACTCAATCCAAGGAAGAATTCTTCAAGTTTAAGGAGGGTTGTGCAAGAAGGTCTTCAAAAGAAGAAGAAGGAGGCTCGTCTATAAGTGCTTTCTTGTACTTTGTTTCTTTTTGTTGAACAATGATATGTTAATTGTTTTATTATAATTTGACATTGTTTTAGATATTCGTGATATTTAGAGGTATTTGATCTTTTGATTAATTGATTGTTCTTCTTAGTATTTAATTACTTGGGCTGATTACAAAATTGGTTGATTGTTACTTTCTATTGACTTGCTTGAAAAGGGCGTTGATGGTAGTTCAATTGATTGGTTTTATATTGTTGTCTCTTAACTTACTTGAAAAGGGGTTAATTGATAAGAACTGGTATTTAAAGGTTAATTGATGTCTACTAGAATATAGATTCATTGGTTAGTTTCATGTTTTAAGTTTGCCAGAATATGGAAATTTAATCAAAGATTGTGTTCAATGCATCTTTTGGGTAAGACTGGTTGAGACAGAACATGTGATACTAAGTTACCTAGATGATAGGGATTCATTGATTGAAAAAGAAGTGAGTCTATCTTAATCTTTCATGATGCCAAGGGAATAATTAGTTATGATAATGGTTGAGTTCTTTAAGATCATGTTTGTTTGAGCAATGGCTTAAGTTACGTAATTCTACATCCTTGACATGTACATATTTTTATTTTATTTTTATTTTTACTTGTTTTTCACTTTATTGGGTCAGTTAGATAATGAAAGAAATGTAATTAATGTCTACTTGTTTTTGGAGGATCGACACTCGTTTGAACCCTATTCTCGGTTGATGATAAGCACGCTTGCTCATATGTGTGATTTAGGTTGAACGTTTTAATTTAAACTTGATTGGGAATGTGCTTAGTTTTTGTATGATTTTTATGCCTAAGTCCGAACACATCAAGTTTTCGACGCCGTTGCCAGGGAACAATAGCATGATAGCTTAAATTTTGTTGATTTAACCATGTAAATATGTAAATATGTACAATTGTTCTTTTCGCAAAAAGGTGCTATCTTTTGTATCTTGTGTATCTTTGTATACTCTTATAATCTAATTTACTGACTTTGACTAACTTTGTATTTTGTTGTAATCATGAATTCTGTTATCTAATTTTTGTCTTGTCTTTGCTAGGTATTAGCCTTGGTACATGATCCAATGACCTGAAGGTGATATAGTAGATTTCATTTTGTTTCATTTTTATTTCTTTCTTCATGCATTAAATTGCATTATTCATCATTACTGCATGTTCATCATTTTTATTCCATTTTTCAAAGAGAGAGAGAGAGAGAGAGAGAGAGAGAGAGAGAGAGAGAGAGAGAGAGAGAGAAAAAACATTAGTGTATTGATTGGCAAAATTACAAGCTCACATTGATATTTTTGGTGAGACGTCATTAAAAGCATTAGTGAATTATTTTGTTGCTAATACAAATTCATCTATTCAGTGGCATGAAGAAGCTTCCCAACAATTGTGCGATAAAAGGAAACACTTAGTTAAGATTTTTGAGGAGAATCATAAGTTCATGCTAGCCCATACACTTGAACAAGAGAATCTCCCAAGAGAGGAGAGATCCTATGATGGACAACTATCCAATATGGGAAGGGAGGTATTCAATTCTTCTTTATGTGCTAATAATCCTAACCTCTCTTTGTCACATGATTTCCTAGATTCCTCTATTTTCTCAGAGAATATGGGTCCAAATAATGATGTGTTGAATTTATCATGCTTCAAAGAGTTGGATTTTTCAATACTATATCGTAAAAGTCCTTGGAGGATGGTGGTAACCTCTACCCTTCACCCCATTCAATGGGAGGTAACGTAGTTTTTGTAGATGTGTTGAAAAGTAAGAATTTCTTGATCCCATCTTTAAGAACACAATTGCTAAGTTTAAGGGGAATTTTAATTGGAAAAATTCTTTTGCAGGGTTAATTGGTAATTTCAAAGTTGATGCATCCGTTAGATACCATGTGCACTCATATGTTGAAACAGATACTTACGTGTCTAAAGAAATGTTAGAGAATGAGGTTTATGTGTTTGGCTTTGTTGAGACAAATCATTTTCCTGAACCTTCCAATTTTCAAAAGCCTTTATTCTTTCTTCATTCATTATGCCTATCTTCTACTTTGAGCTTTAATTTCTTTTCAAAAGGTTTGATGAGGAAGCATGATGGGTGTAGAGAGTTGTTGTATTATTTTTATTTTTTTATTTTTTTAGTCTTTTTCTTTAGTTTGTTTTCTTTTATTTAGGTTTGTTTTAATTTTATTATTATTTTCATTGTACTTTTATTTTTGTTTTGTTTTATAGGAATAAAGTCCTCTTGGACAAGCCCTTTTCTTTACCTCAAGTTGGATATCTGTTGGAGCATTATTGCACTTGGGAAGTATTACTTAAAATTTCTACCCCTTTATTATTTTTGGTCCCTTTGGAGATGCTTTCTTGTGTTTATTTGTTGCCAAGGAGGACATTGTCCAATTTAAGTGTGGGGGAGTGGTTTGGTGATATACATTGTCCAAGTTTTTATCACTTTTGTTTGGAGCACAAAGTTTGAAAAATTGGAGCACAATGAATGGAAGTTTGTTTTTCTTATGTCTTCGCCTTTATATTTTTTATCCCATGGCACTGTTTAGTTCTTGTTATATTTTTTTGGCTATTGAGGACAATGTCCAGTTTAAGTGTGGGGGAGTGATTTGATTGACAAGTCTTCTATACATATACTTTAACCATCTTGGGAGCAAATTTTGAGCAAAATTTTTTCACATTTTTCTGATATTTTGGAGATTTCAAGCTATATTTTTAATGCATGTCTTTATGATGGAGTATAGTGCATATGTTCTAGATCATTTATGACTTATACATGACTTTTTGCACTCACTTGGACAAAGTAGTTCTTGATCAAATGCTTTGCATTGTTCTTAAACCTTGTTTTTCTACAAAAATTCATGGAGCATTTTAGAACTTACTTGAATACCTCTCTAGACAAAATAACAAAAACAATCATGATTTAACTTAGGGATGACGGTAATAGACCTTCTTTGGATAGTTTAAGCTTTTCAAGGCTACCTATTTTCATATTATCCTTAGTGCCTATTTTGAGCCTAAATTATTGATTTCTTTCATTAAAACCCGTCACAATATTTTGTCCATTGCTTGTGCTAAGAATTTGAATAATTTTTCAAATCTTTATGCTCTTGATGGATGAAAGTATATGTATGAGAATAGTGAGGAAGAATGTTAGGATAAAGATCATGACTTATTACTTTTAGTCATAGATCAACAAAAAGTTGAGCAGTAACTAAGGGAAGAAAACAAACAGCTGCTAGAAAAAAGAGATTGAAAACAAGAAAAGAAAAGAAGAGCAGCAGTAAGAGTGAGAAAAAAAAAAGAGTTGAAAAAGAAAGAGAAAGAAAGAGAAGAGAAAAGACTTATTGAAGGAAGAAGAAAAAAGAAAAGATTACAGAAGGAATGGCGATTGAGCTGAAAAAAAAAAGTTAAAGTTCATATAATCTTTGACACTATTGCTGGAAATTTGAGTGATTTTGTGAAAGAAATTGAAAAGACCTGATGAAAAGAAGAGTTGAAAGAAAAAAGAAAAAATACAAGATTTGCTTGAGTGGAGTTGTAATTGTTGAATAAGGTTATGGTTTGTTTGATTTTTGGACTAGGAGAGCAAGAAGAGTTGAAAATTATTGATTCATTTTGTTTATCCTTTTCTTGTGAACTCTCAGTTTCTTTGATTTTTTATTCTCCTATATCCTTCATTTGATAAGCTACATTACAAGCCTTTAGCCTTACATTACAAGCTTAAAAGTCCTACTTGATCTAAGTAGAATCATGATATATCTCGGATTAGTGGAGAGAGTGTATGAAAAGTAAGCATATGGAATGCATATTTTTTTTTAGCTAACTTCTTTCCAATGGTTTGAGAATATTGTGAAGTGTTGTGATGGTTCTACTGAGTCATTTATCACTAACACAAGTCCTGCAGTGGTTGTGAAATATGTAGTATCATGTGTTTTATGTTCTTGAATGAAGAAAGCCTTGAAGATATGGTTTTGAAATTGATTGAGTGATTGATTAAACCTTGTGTTTTCCTACTTGTTCTTGATACTTTTCTTGAGGACAAGCAAAGAGCTAAGTGTGGGGGAATATGATAGGGGCTAAGTTAGTCATATTTTTCCTAGTTATTTGGCGTTCATTTGTAATACATTTTGTTCAATAACTAGTCATAATCATTCATATTTGAGATTTTACCATTGGAAATGTATTTTGTTCTTTATTTCAGATTTTTAGGGTAAAACGAAATAAAAACGTCACAAAACAGAGGAGAGGCGGTGCCAGCTAGGACCCTAAAACCGGCGCCGACCATGCACTGTTGAAACAAACTTCGAAGTGACGGAAAAATTGGTGGAATAGAGCATAACAGAACCAAGGCAGCATCGGCTGTGAAGCTGGAATCGGCACCGGCTGCATTCTGGAACATATTGTGCAAAATTCAGAGAAAAATCGGCGAACGGTGAAGGAACAGAACATAACCGGCACCAGCTCCGAGAGCTAAGGCAGCACCGGCTGTGTCCTGAAGCCAAGGCGGTGCTGTGATTTTTCTACGCAGTTTTTGATAATCTGAGGAGTTTTAGTATCTTCTAACTTTTACTCGGCCAAGAACTTTGTACCTACGAGTTTAAGCACTTCCTAAGCCTATAAATAGATGAAAAACACAAGAAAAAAAAATGGGAGAATTCATTAATTATCAGAGAAGATTATTCAATCTTAGGAAGAATTCTTTAAGTTTAAGAAGGGATGTGCAAGAAAGTCTTCAAAGGAAGAAGGAGGAGGCTTGTCTATGAGTTCTTTCTTTTACTTTGTTTTGTTTTTCTTGAACAATGATATGTTAATTATTTTATTGTAATTTGACATTGTCTTAGATATTCATAACATTTAGAGGCATTTGATGTTTTGATTAATTGATTGTTCTTGGTATTTAATTACTTGGGCTGATTACAAGATTGGTTGATTGTTACTTTCTATTGACTTTCTTGAAAAAGGGGTTAATGGTAGTTCAATTGATTGGTTTCATATTTGTTGTCTCTTAACTTTCTTTAAAAAGGGGTTAATTGATAAGAACTAGTAATTAAAGGTTAATTAATGTCTACCAGAATATGGATTCATTGGTTAGTTTCATGTTTTAAGTTTGCCAGAATATGAAAATTTAATCAATGATTGTGTTCAATGCATCTTTTGGGTAAGATTGGTTGAGATAGAACATGTGATACTAAGTTACCTAGACGATAGGGATTCATGGATTGAAAAAGAAGTGAGTCTATCTTAATCTTTCATGATGCTAAGGGAATAATTAGATATGATAATGGTTAAGTTCTTTAAGATCATGTTTGTCTGAGCAATAGCTTAAGTTACATAATTCTACACCCTTGACATGTACATATTTTTATTTTATTTTTATTTTTACTTGTTTTTCACTTTATTGAGTCGGTTAATCAATAAAGAAAGGTAATTAATGTCTACTTGTTTCTAGAGGATCGACACTCGTTTGAACCCTCTGCTCGGTTAATGATGTGTACACTAGCTCATATGTGTGATTTGGGTTGAACGTTTTCATTTTAACTTGATTGGCAATGTGCTTAGTTTTTGTATGATTTTTATGCTCAAGTCCAAATACATCAATACTCAAAGTTAACACATGGATGCTTGTTAATGGAACAAGTACATTAGATGACCTAGCTGTGAGATAATCACGTGGATAACTGTTTAGTGTCAGTGATATAATTTCAATATAGCAAATGTGTAAGTATCCTTAGACTTGAAATCTCCAAGGTACTTTGTTTGCTGAGCATTGTGCTTTGATTCCAATCTCTGGAGCCAGATCGAGGGTTGACTATGGGAAGGATATTGGGTACATTGTGAGATAAACAAAAGTAGTTGAGAGGGTCAATAAAGGACTCACCACTCCTAATAGTAGAGGCGAATATCTCACCGCCACTTGTAGGAATTACTACTAGAGAATTCCTTGGCCAAGGTGACTATGTATTGGAAACAGTTCCAATTAATACAGATCTAGAGTAGTGGGTTCTTGCTACAAGTACTATTATATTAGGGTCAGAATTTATATATATATATATATATATATATATATATATATTGGAGGGAGTTGGCACTAATTCTATACTTCAGACCGGATGAGATATTGTATGGTGAAAGGAGTTAATTACACTGTAGTTTGTTATTGAAGGGTTCATGTCAAACCACTTTACTTTCTAAACTCTTGGGTGGTCATGATGTATTGCTAGATACCGCTCATGATCTGCGGAATATGGGTTTATTAATTGATGAATTAACAAACCAATCTTGATTAGAATTAATACGATTAATTTTAATTAATTATGGATTATTAATCCCAAAGACGTTTGAATTAATTCTTGTTCGCTACCAATTGACTGGGAAACCTAATAGGTCACACACAATAGAGGATTATATACTCAAGATGTTATTTCATGACATAGTAGGGTTAATTATGAGAAAGAGAAGTTGTTGTGGCTAAATTATAATTAGTTATAATTTATGGTCGAAATTGTAATTGTGAGAAGCTAATGGTTCCAATTACAATTAGAGAATTCTAATTGTTTTAGAATTCTCAGATAGAGTATTTTTAGCGGGATTTTTTCGTGATATATAGGATATATGCACGATTCCTAATGAAAAAAAAAACACACGAAAACAACTCCAAAACCCCTGGGCACCCACGACTCCCTTCTCTTCTCTCTCTCTCTCTCTCTCTCTCGTTGTTCTTCATCAAAACCCTAGCCGCCAATCTTGGTTTTTGCTAGCACAGAAACATCTTGGTGCTTGAGAGTGATCCTCCATGTGGATTTCTGTTAGAGATAGTCACGCACTGTGATTGTAGTGGCTGGACATTTGACTCTCGTGGTGTTTGATCAAGAGAATTGCTGGAGCTCGCCTCAGATAAGAGAGGAAAAAAAAATTTAAGGACAAGGACTCACTAGAAAGGTGATCTTCTTCTCTTTATGTCTTTTTTTCCACACGTATGCGGATCTTGGGATGGTATCTTGTTCTTTTTTTTTTCCGCTACGCCATATTTGATATGCATGAGATACCGTACAGTGGTATCAGAGCCGTGCTATGTGTGGTTTGCAAACATTTTTTTTTTTGTGCATAAAAGCTATTTTCATGTATTCGTGTATACCTTAGTTCACTGTGAAAAATTATTTTCACTCGAGTTGAAATCGTTTCGAGCATTGTGGGTTGGGTCCATAGCATAACATGCTTGTGTAATAGTTGAAACATATTTCAAAAAAAAAAAATATTTTCTATACGTGCTGCAGTTTTTTCTTTTACAGGACAACGTTTTCTATGAACATGGTTGTTACCTTCCATTTCATCCTAATTTTCTATTTTGTTTTTGTTTAAATTAATAAATTGGTTGTTGTTTTGAGCTTCAAAACAGAAAATTCTATTGAGAATTGTTAGTGTTGTGCCCTAGAGGCAATCACTTGTACATTATATATAACACATTTTATTTTAATAAAAGACATTATTTATCTTATAGTTTCTTTTGTTTACTTTTAAGTAATATAACTGTTCGATAAAGTCCCTAGTACAACACTGTGTTAAAGAAATCATGATAGAGATCATGATATGATATTCCTACTATACTGTATAGTGTTAGTACTTAAATAGTCCCTAGTCATGGTATTAATGAGACAGAACATCATTAATGCGTTAAGACTAGCATGTGTTAGACTTCCTGATTTGATCAGGCGGTGGTTCTCATATCCGTGAGTATTGCGATACTCAAAGATAACACATGGATGTTTGTTAATGGAACAAGTTCATTGGATGATCTAGCTTTGAGATAATCACATGGGTAACTATTTAGTGCCACTGATATAATCTCAATATAGCGAACGTGCAAGTATCCTTAGACTTAAGATCTCCAAGTTACTTTGTTTGCTGAGCATTGTACTTTGATTCCAATCTCTGGAGCTCGATCGGGGGCCGCCTATAGGATGGATATTAGGTACATTGTGAGGTAAACGAAAGTAGTTGAGAGAGTCAATAAATGATTCACCACTCCTAATAGTAGGGGCAAATATCTCACGGCCACTTGTAGGAATTACTACTCGAGAAGTCCTTGACCAAGGAGATTGTGTATTGGAAACAGTTCCAATTAATATACATTTAGAGTAGTGGATTCCTGGTACAAGTACTATCGTATTCGGGCCAGAATTAATTCTGGAGGGAGTTGGCACTAATTTCGTACTCCAAATTGAATGAGATATTATATGATAAAAGAAGTTAATTGCACTGAAGTTTGTTATTGAAGGGTTCATGTCAAGCTACTTAACTTCCTAGACTCTTGGGTGATCATGATGTGTTGCTAGATACCGCTCATGATATGTGAATATAAGTTTATTAATTGCTGAATTAATAGGCCAATCCTGATTAGAATTAATAGGATTAATTCTAATTAATTATGAATTATTAATCTCAAAGATGTTTGTATTAATTCATATTCGCTACCAATTGACTGGGAAATCTAATAGGTCGCACACAATAGAGGATTATATACTGAAGATGTTATTTGATAATATAATGGGGTTAATTGAGAGAAAGAGAAGTCGTTGTGGACAAATTATAATTAGTTATAATTTGTGGTCCAAATTGTAATTGTGAGAACTTGATGTTTCCAATTACAATTAGCGAACTCTAATTGTTTTCGAATTCCAGATTTTCAGTGAATTTTTTGGTTTTCTGATGATATAACCGAAAAACCCTGGAGTGGAATTCATATGAAAATTGCATCCACCTAAACCTTCTCTTCTTCTTCTTCTCTCTCTCTTGATTGTTCATGTGAAGAACCCTAGCTGCCACTTTTTCCTACTAGCACAGGAAATTTTGGTGCTTAAGTATTCCTTTGTGTGGATTACTATTAGAGATAATCACACACTGTGATTACAGTGGTTAGACGTTCCATTCTTATGAAGTTAGGTCAAGAGGATTACTGGATCGCGCCTAGACTTGAAGAAGAAAATTTTGTTCTTCGGACGATCAAATAAAGGTAAAAAGCTGTTACCTTTTTTATCTTTATGCCTTGTTTTCGACACATATGTAGATCTTGGGATGGTATCTTGTTTTATTCTTCCGCTATGCCGTACATGATACGAGCCTAAGATACCCAACAAGAATTGTTCTGACTAAACCATTATAGAAGATGAAGGCTCCAGAAATTGTTTTCGAAAAAAATTTTAAAAATCGCCGACTCTTCCCGACTATAGCGAGCACTGGCGCTAGCTCCTAACTGGCACCGGTTCTGTGTTGTTCCGCGACGTCCAGAAATCGTTTCTTAAAAAAAAAAATTTAAACCAGACTGCAGCCGGCATCGCCTCTGGCTCCTAACCGGTGCCGGTTTCGTTCTGTTCCACGACGTTCCATCCACTTTCGAAATTAATAAATTTTGTAAAATAGAATTTTGAAAGGGAAAAATCTCATTTGATGAGAGGCGGTAAAATAAAATTTTCTTTCAAGGGGTGCTACTCATTTGACCCTACCCACTAATCGGCCAGCGGGACCACCATTTTCGCTACCAGAGACGAGACCCAAAACCATTCTCTCAAAATTAGTTTTGAGACAATGAATTTTTTTTTCAAAATAATGATTTTGAAAATTTAAAATTAATGTATTTTTTTAAAATACTAATTTTAGAATTTGTTTTATTTTTTCCAAAATAGTGATTTTGGAATAATAAAAATTATATGTTTATTTTGTTTAAGCATAATTAATGGCATGGTGGATGATTATGGACTAAAACCAATTATATCTGTTCATGCACTTTACAGTTTTGTCTCTTTTATGAAATAGGGCATATGTGTCCTGTCTTATCTAGAATTCTTGTATAATTCCCTTCTCACCTAACACCCCTCAAATGTAACTAGAGATTTTCTCTCTTTAGGAAATTATGTAATTAGTTTACATAGATTAGATAGGAGTAGAATTATTTTATTTTGGAAATGGCAACCAAAATAAGGCGAGAAGGTAAGACCTTCTACTTAAATCATGCATGAACATATAGGGTTAACTATATTAATTTCTTTTATGGCTTAAAGAAATTAATTTAGGGAAAAGTCCATAACCATACCAAGTAATCGCTTTATTACCATGATTATCAATTATGTGATTTATTGATTTTTATGCATGTCATTTGTTGAAATCACTAAAATGAACAAATCCCTCAATTAATATTAAACCTAATTCCTTCTATTAATATAATAAGAACGAGAGTCCTTTTTCGAGACCAGGTTGTTAGGCAAACCTAAGCCTACTCGACATCGGGCATGTTCAAGCTATGGAATTAAATTCCTTTGGAGTTAAATTCTTGATTAATGGGTCGGGTTTAACTAAATTCTTCATCCGAGTTAGGCAAACTCAAGCATAAAGAAATTTAGAGGAAAAGTTGGGGTAGACCAAAAGGCTTTAAGATTAAAAGTTGTTAATCACCTAATGATTTGGTAATTATATACAATGTAATTGGTATTGGATACCTACCAATGAACTTAAGGGTGGCTTGTTGGGCAAACCCAAGGTTATTCTTGAGGAATTTGGATACCGGTCCACTAGGAAAGCTTCCAATGGGCTTTCCCAAATCAGTAGTGGGGTCTATTAGTTTGAGTAAAATAGTGGAATAAAAATGTATTTAATTAAAGTCTTAATTATTTGCATTTCATGTGCATATACATTGACTAATCCTCTCTATCTTTACATTTAGGACACTTGCATCATGTCAACAAACCTAAACCTATGTAGCATCTAGGAGACCAACAAGTTAACCAATTTAAACTACATCAACCGGTATAGAAACTTGAGAATCGTTCTCAAGTCAGAAAAGTTGCTCTACGTGCTTGATGCTCCTATTCCACCACCACCAGCTCAAGATGCTCATGCCGATGAGCATGCTGTGCACAAAAAGCACAAGGAGGATAGTGATACAGCATCATGTATTATGCTGGCATCCATGACTTTCAAGCTGCAAAAACAACACGAGCATACAGATAATCAATCGATTATACTACATCTTTGAGAGCTATTTGACGCCCAAGCCAAAACTGGGAGATACGAGATCTCAAAGTAACTATTCTATTGTAAAATGGCAGAGGGTTCTTCTGTTGCCACTTATGGGCTGAAGATGCTTGGCTTAATAGAGAAGCTTGGATCTCTCAGATTCGCGATGGACCATGACTTAAGTATTGACTTAATTCTATATTCTTTGCCTAATAGTTTCTCACAATTTGTGTTTAACTATCAGATGAACAAGATTGAGTCCACTATTCCTGAGTTGATCAATCTTCTCAAAATTGTGGAGTCCTCCATGAAGAAGGATTCCAATGCAGTTTTAATGGTAGAATCTTTTTCTTATAAGAAGAAAGTTCAAAAGAAGAATAAGGCTCCTATGAAGCCCAAAGGTGGTGTGAAGAAGAAGGATGCTGCTACCAAGGGTCCATGCCATCATTGTGGCAAGATAGGCCACTAGAGGCGAAACTACAAGGCCTACTTGGAGACTGTTAAGGATAAGAAGCAGAAGGAGAAGCTTGCAAGCACTTCTACTTCTTTTCCAGGTATGTTTATGATTGAGATAAATACTGCCTTTAGAAATGAGATATGGGTATTAGATACTGGATGTCGATCTTATTTGTGCAATAACTTGCAGGGACTAAAGGGTAGTAGAAGGCTAGAGAAAGGTAATATGGATCTACGTACTGCAAATGGGGCAAAGGTTGCTGCACTTGCTGTAGGGACATACGAGCTAAACATGCCTTCGGGATAAGTTCTAGAATTAGAAAACTGTTATTATGTACTGATTTTAATGAAAAACATTATCTCAGTTGCGTGTTTAGACTTAAATGGATGTTATTTGATATTTAAGAATAAATGTTGTTCTTTTTCATTGAATGATATTCATTATGGTTCAACAACTCTGGTTAATGGTTTATATGTTCTAGATTTAGATAATCCAATTCTCAATATTAACAATAAGAAACCTAAAATTGATAACTCTAACACCTCTTATGGCATTGTCGTTTAGGCCATGTAAACGAAAATCGTGTTTCTTAGTTACACAAGCTTGGTGACTTAGGGCCATTTGATTATGAATCATATGGCACATACGAGTCTTGTTTACTAGGTAAAATGGCTAAAACTCCTTTTTCAGAAAAAGGAGAATGGGCCAAGAAGTTACTAGAACCCATACATTGTAACACCCCACTACCTAGGCCCAACAGGGCCGGGGATGTCGCATTGTCCAAACGACAAGGGGTCTTTATAACTAAGTCACACCAATGAAAATAAAAAGAATACTTTAAAATTTGAACTTATTACAACCCAAAAATTCAGGAACAAATCCAAAGTAAATTGTTCACTATCAACTCTCAAAGAAACACATAAAATAAATAACACAAAGTCTTCAAAGCAGGCAACAATCTAGCTACTCATCTCTACAGCAGGATCGACCTAAAAACATGGCATAAAAGGTGATGAGATAAAAATCTCAGTAAGCCCGTGTGTGCTTTGAGTGTTTCAGGTAAAACAGTTCATCTATGCAAGTTGTAAAAATTATATAAAAGAAAATGCTAGCAAGCAATAAATAAGGATTAAAAATAAAGAGTGGCATTTTGCTTTTCAAACCATACATGTACACAATAAATACAACCACTCAAATGGGTAGCCATGGGTTACCACACGTTGGGCCCCATGACCATATAACAGTCAGAATGCTACACTTGTGCAGAATGACAAAAAGGTAGGTGATCGGCCTATTGGGTAGGATACTCCTCCTTCTCTACACCCAAACATACTGGTTGTCCACTCCAAAAACACATAGTCCATTTGACTGAAACTTGGTAGCTCGGATCGGCATGACTAAGTAGTATTGTCGCTTCTCTATGTTAAGTTCATCTTCTGGATGTGGCCTCCTGCCAGAAGACCAGCTCTTGCTCTTCAAAACTAGTACTACTAGCCTACCCTTATTGAGTACTCAATGTTGATTGTCCTACTTGGGAGAAAACGGATAAAACATTACTTTACTTGGAAATAGCAATTAAGAGTTTCTAAAATTCGTGTCAAAGTGGGTTTTAGAAAGAGTTTAGTGTTTGTGCAAAACTGCTTGTTTGGTTTTCAAATGATTTATTTGACTGAACAATAAAGGAAACAATCCTTAATTGCCTTTACAAAATGAGTGTCCATACACTTCGTGTTTGACGTTTCATAGTAACCTTTTGTCATCAAATAAGTTTATGCAAGAGCTTACCTGATCCTTTACTTGCAAGTTCACAAATCTTCCAAAGCTAACCTAACCCCGTCTGGGGTAAACATAAGTCATATGGTTATACTCAAGCTATATTCACTTCAATAAATAATCCTAATTCAACTTATTACAATCATAACCCTAATGTCCTAAGCTTTAAGGCTAGATGATAAAGGGTTTTATAAAATAAGTCTAGCTTGATAAGTGAAAATAACTAGAGTTGTAAAATAATTACTAATATGTTATAGGTTCAAATACAAATCTTGAGTGTTGTTATTAATGAAAAAACCATGGTTTAATTGATGAAGAATCCTAAGTCCTAGATGATATTATTAAAATAAATAATAAATTATTACTAATATCTTAATTAATAGTTAATAGATAGCAAATAATAAATAAAATTAATAATAAATAAAATTTATTAAATTTTGATCAATAGATAATAAATAAATTTCACTAGTATTTATGAATATATGGCCTACAAGATTAATATTTTACTTATTATTATTATTCATATAAAAGGCTTGATTTATTATTGTTGTTTTATATATATATATATATATATATATTATCTTTAATAAAGGATATCATTTATTTGGCTAAAATATTACTATTCCATTTTATATTCCAATTCCAACTTCCTAGGGTTTTCGAAATCTTTGGAAGAAATCATAATATTAAAATTGGCCAATTAAAATAGCTTAGGATCAACAAGGTCTTGATCATAATTTTCCTATTGCTAACAAGAATCATGAACATAAACTCCAACATCAATCAACAAACTATTCTATTCATGAATAAAGGCTTAAATCCATACCTACTATCACATGACCAAATCTCTACTATGCATAATCATATTCATGGCTTCAATGAAAACAAGAACATAATACCCTATTCACAAAAGGTGACATAATATCTAGCATGCTTAAACATTCATACTCACTTAAGACATGAAGAATATGCATCGATCCACAAGAAATTTCATAAAACTTAACCATGGCCAAACATTCTCATGCTCCAATCTCAATTCCTTCATACATAAGCATATACTCAAACCCCAATCATAATCTATCCATTTCCATCAACATCTAAGAGACATGACTTTAGAATTAAACAGAATGTTAAAGAGAAATACTTGGTTGATGACTATCTCGATGAAGATTCAAAGAGATCCACACACATAGGAGACTTGAATCGTCCAAGAAAGAAGAAAAATAGCCATGGTTGTAGAAACCATTTCGGCTGAGAGAGAGAGAGAGAATATTAGTATGACATGTTAAAGATTGAAGGGAAGAAGATGAACAAAAGTTGTTCTTGGTTACCTTGATGGTATTCTTGAGACTTCAAGAAAAATTCTGATTTTTTATCCGATTACAAATTTTTGTTTTTCATATTTGATTTTATAAAATCCAGAAATGGACTCTAGGGAGTGAGTAGGCATGATCTAGAGTTTTTGGAAGGGATTGAAGGTGTTTAGAGTGGTCTTAGGCTTGAAGAAATGTAGTGTGTGTTCTTGGAGAAATGTAGAGAATTGGGGAGAAAGTGCTGGACGAAATGCTGAAGGTGTTGGCCAAATGATTGAGGGATTTCTATGATTTGATTTTCAAATTAGGGAGAAGAGGGAAATCTGGTTGTTTGAAATTCAAGTGGAGTAATTTATGGAGTGTTTTATGGAAGAAGATATGATAATGTTGTTTGATTGATGGAGGTTCTTTGGAGCTACTATGGCCGACTGGTTTTGCTGAAATGAATAAGGGTTGAAGGAGCTATAAGGTTGGCCAAAATGCTGAGTTCAATGGTGGGAGAATTTTTAGTTTTTGAAGCTTAATCTAAGGGAGTTTTCATGGAGCACTTGCTGGAATTTTTGAACTTCAACTGAAAGCTTGATTGGAGTAATTGAAGGAGGAATTTGAGGAGTGGCTATGGAGTCCAGTCGTGTAGGTCAGTGGAGAAGGGTAATGGAGTTTAGTTCATGGCTAACTAAGGTTAACTTCACAAAAGTTTGAGGTGGTTTTCGGACAAGGCTTGAAGAGAGAGCAATGTTGGAATTTTTCTGGTTTGAGATTTGAATTGCTTTCTGGAATTCGTTGTGCAGTTTTTCTACAATGTTCTAACCAATTTGCAGAGGGTTTAGGGAGGTATTGGATGGTCCTTTAAGGCTGGTTTCCAGCCTTCTTTTTGGAGAAAAGGTAGAGGTAATCTACTGGTTTGAAGGGAAGAAGAAACAGCTTTGTTTTTTGCCTGCTAAGCATCGAAGCTGTCCATTTTTTTTTTTTTTTTTTTTGCACAACTTTGTGCAATCCGGTATTTGGCAAAGAATTTCAGTCTTCAAGCTGAATAAGTTGGCCATTCTTCTGGCAGCATTTGAGTAAGAAAGATGGTTGAAATTTTCGAAGGCTAGACTGTCTAAGAACCTGGAAAATTTTCAGATTGCTTCCATGAAGAAGATGAACACTATGGATTGGAGTTTGAAGGTTCAGCCATAGAGATTAATTCTCTTGTGAACCTTCCTTAACTTCTTCCTTATTTTCAGTCAAAACTCTATCCTCTAAGAGCCATTTTCGGAATTCCAAGACCAAAAATCCTTGCTAAAATTTGCTGGAATTAAAATATAGGCTTGGATAAATTGAACAAACTTAATTGGTAAAGAATTTAAGGTAAGCAAGGAAATAAAAGGACATGAATCCCTTAAAATTTCTTTTAGGGCATAAGAATAGGATTAGGACATTCCCTTCATGTCTCCCCTAGGACAAAACTCCTATTTCTACTTATGGAATGAAAGGCCCCAAAAAAAATTCAACCTAAAAAAAATAATCATGATAAAACATAAATGATGGGATTTGAACTCAAGACCATAGAGATTAAATCCAAAGCTCTAACCACTAAACCACAACAACTCTTGTTCTTATTTTCTCTCTCAAATATTCTTCCTATTTAATCCTCATGCTATCTTCCTATTTTGACCTCAAGCAAAATTACCATTTTACCCTTCCTATTCAATAAGCACAACTAAGCCTTCTAGTCTATAAATCATAATTCTAAAGCACATAAAATCATTCAAATATATATATATATATATATATATATATTCATACAAGAAAATATGATATGCATTCAAACCCCCTTACTCTATGGTTGGGTTTAGGTGGGGTTTCACATACATTCTAATGTATGTGGCCCAATGTTAATACAAGCAAGAGAAGGTTATAACTATTTCATAATCTTTATCGATGATTTCTCATGATACGAGTATTTGTATTTAATAAAATACAAATATGAGGCCTTTCATAAGTTCAAAGACTTGAAGAATGAAACAGAGAAATAACTTGGCAAAAATATTAAGACTCTAAGATTTGATCGAGAAGAAGAATAATTGAGCCAAGAATTTTTTAGATATCTTAGAGATAATAGGATATTATCTCAATGGACTCCACCATATACACCTCAAAATAATAGTGTATTTGAGATAAGGAATCAGACCTTTCTAGACATGGTACGGACTATGAGGGCTTCTGCAGACCTACCAAAATCATTTTGGGGGTATGCACTAGAGACTTCTGTTTATATACTAAATAGAGTTCTGATAAAATTGGTGATTCTACCCCATTTGATATGTTCTTTGGTAAGAAACCAAAGTTATCTCACTTGCGAGTATGGGGTTGTCCTGCCTTTGTCAAAAGGTCACAGTCAGACAAACTTGATAGTAAGTCTGACAAGTATTTATTTGTGAGATATCTAAAAGAATCTTTCTGATATTACTTCTACCTACCCTCTGAAAGTAAAGTGTTTGTTTTGAAGCATGACGTCTTCTTAGAGAAGGAACACATGCTCGAAGGGGACAATGGGAGTAAAATTGAATTTAGTAAAGTTCAAGAAGATCAAACAAATAAGGATCAACCGTATGATCTCACATCTATTAAGAGAATAGATGAACCTTCTACTACACAAGAACCTCATTGGTCTAGTAAGATACGTGTGCCACCTGAGAGATATGGATTTCTCATTAGTGACCACAATAACGTATTGCTCATAGATAATGATGAGCCTACTACCTACAAGGATATTCTGAATAGTTCAGAATCTGGCAAATGGCTTGAGTTCATGAAGTCAGAGATGGATTCCATGTACGACAACCAAGTATGACCTTTGGTTGATCCACCTAAAGGAATTAAACCTATTGGCTGCAAATGGATTTTCAAGAAGAAAACAGACATGGATGGTAATGTAGTTACCTATAAAGTATGTCAAGTGGCGAAGGGTTATTGTCAACAACATGGTATTGAATATGACGAAACCTTCTCGCCAATAGCCATGTTAAAATCTATCAGGATACTCCTAGTCATTGTTGTTCATTATGATTATGAGATTTGGCAAATGGATGTGAAAACAGCTTTCCTAAATAGAAATATAACTGAGGAAGTATATATGACACAACCTGAGGGTTTCACATGTAATGATAGCACAAAGGTCTGTAAGCTGCAGTGGTCTATTTATGGACTTAAGCAAGCTTCTAAGAGTTGGAATATCCATTTTGATGAAACAGTCAAAGAGTTTAGTTTCATTCAAAACATGGATGAGCCTTGTGTATACAAGAAGGTCAGTGGGAGCGCAATCGTTTTTTTATTACTTTATGTAGATGACATATTGCTAATAGGAAATAATATACCTGTCTTGCAAACGGTTAAAGTTTGGTTGTCTAAACAATTCTCTATGAAAGACCTTGGTGAAGCAACCTATATTCTTGGAATAAGGATCTATAGAGATAGATCTAAAAGGTTGCTAGGTCTTTCACAGTCTACATACATAGATAAAGTGTTAAAGAGGTTTAGCATGGATCAATCTAAAAGGGGATTATTACCCATGTCACATGGTGTAAGCCTTTTAAAGTTGATGTTTCCTAAGACACAAGTTGAAAGGGATCACATGAGTAAGATTTCATATGCTTCGGTAGTTGGACCTATCATGTATGCTATGATATGTGCAAGGCCCGATGTATCTTGTGCTTTTAGTTTGATGAGCAGATACCCATCTGACCCTGGTGAAAGTCATTGGGCGACTGTAAAGAATATCCTTAAGTACTTATGAAGGACTAAGGATATGTTCTTAGTATATGGAGAAGGTGATTTGAAAATTAACGGGTATACCGATGCTAGTTTTCAATCTGACAATGATGATTTCAAATCACAATCTGGCAATGTGTTTACATTGTGCAAAAGGGCAATAAGTTGGAAGAGTTCCAAATAAGAGACTATTGTTGACTCTACGACAAAAATTGAGTACATAGCCGCTTTAGAAGCAGCTAAGGAGGCCATTTGGATCAACAAGCTCGTGACGGAACTGGATGTGGTTCCTAGCATTGTTGGTCCAATATCTCTGTATTGTGACAACAATAGATTCATTGCACAACCAAGGAGCCATGGTCTCACTAACGATCCAAACACGTACTGAGATGCTATCATCTGATCCGAAAGATCATAGATAGGAATAATGTAAAGATAGAGAGAGTTCCCATAGATGAGAACATAGCTGACCTGCTTACAAAAGCACTATCCCAAAAGAAACATGATAGGCATGTTGAGTCATTTAGTATTAGATACATGAATGATTGGCTCAAGTGCAAGTAGGAGTTTGTTAGTGTCATGCCCTAGAGGCAATCATCTGTGCATTGTATATGACATATTTTATTTTAATAAAATGCATTATTTATCTTACAATATCTTTTGTTTACTTTTGTGTAAAATAACTATTAGATAAAGTCCTTAGTACAACACTGTGTTAAAGAAATTATGATAAAGATCATTATATGAGATTCTTACTACACTATATAGTGTGAGTACTTTAATAATCCATAGTCGTAGCATTAATGAGATAGGACATCATTAATACATTAAGACTAGCATGTGTTAGACTTCGTGATTTGATCAGGCGGTGTTTCTCATATCCGTGAGTATTAAGATACTCAAAGTTAACACATGGATGCTTGTTAATGGAACAAGTACATTGGATGACCTAGCTGTGAGATAATCACATGGATAACTATATAGTACCAGTGATATAACCTCAATATAGCAAGTGTGCAAGTATCCTTAGACTTGAGATCTCCAAAGTACTTTGTTTGCTGAGTATTGTGCTTTGATTCCAATCTCTAGAGCCAGATCATGGGCTGACTATGAGAAGGATATTGGATACGTTGTGAGGTAAATGAAAGTAGTTGAGAGAGTCAATAAAGGATTCACCAATCCTAATAGTAGGGGCGAATATCTCATGGCCATTTGTAGGTATTACTACTCGAGAAGTCCTTAGCCAAGGCGACTGTGTATTGGAAACAGTTCCAATTGATATATATCTAGAGTAGTGGGTTCTTGGTACAAGTACTATTATATTAGGGCCAGAATTAATATATATATATATATATATATATATTGGAGGGAGTTGGCACTAATTCTGTACTCCAGACCGGAAGTGATATTGTATGGTGAAAGGAGTTAATTACACTGTAGTTTATTATTGTAGGGTTCATGTCAAGCCACTTGACTTCCTGGACTCTTGGGTGGTCATAGTGTATTAATAGATACCATTCATAACGTTGGGTATCTCAGGCTCGTATCCTATACAGCGCAGCAAAAAATAAAACGAAATACCCTCCTAGGACCCGTCTATGTATGGAAAACAAGTCATGAAGAGAGTAAAGGTAACAACTTTTACATTTGGGTGATAGTGCGAAGAACAAAATTTTCTTCATCAAGTTAAGGCGTGATCCAGAAATCCTCGTATCAACCTCCACGTGAGTTGAACATCTACCCACTATAATCACAGTGTGTGATTATCTCTAATAGTAATCCACACAGAGGAATACTCAAGCACGTAGCTTTCTGTGCTAGTAGAAATTCTAAGTGGCGGCTAGGGTTCTTCTTCAAGATCCAAACGAGAGAGAAAAAGAGAAAAAATTCGTGGCTATTGTTTCTTTTTGTGTGTTGTTCAGCTATTGGCTAGGGTTTTTCGTGTGTTATTAGCTACTATATATCACACAAAATTCCCTTCCCAAAACTGAGAATTCTAATCCTATTAGAATTTCCTATTTGTAATTGGAAACATCAAGTTCTCACAATTATAACTTGTACCACAAATTATAACAAATTATAATTTGTGCACAACAACTTTTCTTTCTCTCAATCAACTCCACAATGTTATCAAATAACATCTTGAGTATATAATCCTCCATTGTGTGTGACCTATTAGGTTTCCCAGTCAATTGGTAGAGAACATGAATTAATCCAAACGTCTTGAGATTAATAATCCATAAATAATTAGAATTAATTCTATTAATTCTAATTATGATTGGTTTATTAATTCATCAATTAATAAACCTATATTCCTAGATCATGAGCAGTATCTAACAACACTTCATGACCACCCAAGAGTCCAGGAAGTCAAGTGGCTTGACATGAACCCTTCAATAACAAACTTCAGTACAATTAACTTCTTTCACTATAGAATATCTCATTCAGTTTGGAGTATGGAATTAGTGCCAACTCCTTCCAAAAATAATTCTGGCCCGAATACAATAGTACTTGTACCAGGAACCCACTACTCTAGATGTGTATCAATTGAAACTATTTCCAATACACAATCGCCTTGGCCAAGGACTTTCCGAGTAGTAATTCCTACAAGTGGCCGTGAGATATTCGCCCCTACTATTAGGAGTGGTGAATCATTTATTGACCATTTCAACTACATTCGTTTACCTCACAATATACCCAATATCCATACCATAAGTAGCCCTCGATCGTGCTCCGGAGATTGGAATTAAAGTACAAAACTCAGCAAACAAAATTCCTTGGAGATCTCAAGTCTAAGGATAATTACATGTTTGGTATATTGAGATTATATCACTGGCACTAAATAGTTATCCATATGATTATCTCAAAGCTAGGTCATCCAATGAACTTGTTCCATTAACAAGCATCCATGTGTTAACTTGAGTATCTCAATACTCACGGTTATAAGAACCACCACCTGATCAAATTAGGAAGTCTAACACATACTAGTCTTAACGCATTAATGATGTCCTGTCTCATTAATACAATGACTATGGACTATTTAAGTACTAATACCATCTAGTATAGTATGAATCTCATATTAAGATCTCTATCATGATTTCCTTAACACAGTGTTGTACTAGTGTGAAACCCCAGTAAAAACCAACCTTAGAGTAAGGGGGTTGGGATGCATATCATATTTTATTGCATGTTTAAATATATTTTTATATGATTTTATGTGCATTGAATTTGTGTTTTATAGTCTAGGGGGCTTGATTAGGATAATTGAGTGCGAAGGGCAAAATGGTAATTTTTGCTTGAGGTGGAAAAAGGGAGATAGCTTAAGGATTGAATAGGAAAATATTTTTAGGGGAAAAATAAGAATAAGAGTTATTGTGCTATAGTGCTCAGAGCTTTGGAATTAATTCTTGAGGTCTTGGGTTTAAATTCCATCATTGGAGCTTTAGCTTGGTTAAATTTTATTTTTGCTTGGGAAGTATCATTTTCGGCCTTATGTGTTAGGAGTAGGGTTGAGATGTTGTTCTAAGAGAGACATGATAGGAATATCCAAATCCTACTCCTTTGCTCTACACAAAATTCCTAAGGGGAATTCATTTCCTCTTGATCCTTAATTTTTTCTATTTCTCAACTCATTAGTTTGATCAAATTGTGCTAGCCCTTTTCTTTCCAAAAATTCCAGTAAGGCGCTGTGGCTTTGAAGGTTCAAAATGTCTTAGTAAAAGACATCTTATGGACCGAAGCAATGGAAGAGGCAGAAGGATTTTAAGTAAATTAAATTCCTCTAGTGAACTTTCTAAAAATTCCCTCTAGCTAGGTTCATCTTCCTTCTAGGAATGAATTGAAATTTTCCAGCTTCTTGTGCCTTCAAGGTGTCAAAATTCTTAGCCATTATTCCCTCCCAAATGCTAACAGAAAATGGCCTTGTGGATCAGCTTGCAACCTGAATTTTTCTGGCCATTTTCGGGCTGCACAAATGTAGTGCAAAACCAGGAAAATTCCTGGGCAAATTCGCAGCTTTGGAGGTCCAAAACCAAGCTGTTTTCTTTCAGTTTTTGCTCAGCACCTTAGCCACATTTTTCCTCCCTAAAGAAGGTTAGAAACCAGCCTTGAAAAAACCCCTGAAACATCCTTCAAACTCTCTGCAAGCTGGCTGAAAAATGGCAGCCGAAAACAGCCCAAAAATTCCAGCCTTGCGAAAATTCTGTGCAGTAATTTTTCAGCTTTGTTTCCTAATTCATCCCTAGCCGAAACTCCATCCTTCTTCTGTACAAACCACCCATAAACCTCCAATAACTAAACTCTATTGTCCTCCCCAAGCTTCCGCATAAAAATCCAGTCATGGCTTCCTAAAAGATTTCCAAAAAAATTATGTAATCATGCATTGATTTGGATACCAAAATTCCAGCCACCATAATTTAACAACTTTCCGTAAAATATACCTCAAACAACCAGACCTTCCCTTCACCATTACACTCATTATTTTCAGCCACCCTTAGCCTTCCTCAACTAGCATTCATCTAGCTGAAACACTGCCCAACAATTCGGCCATGGAAGATTTCCAAAAGCTCTCCAATAATCAAAGATATTCTTAAATATTTAGTTTCCAAATTTGCTTCCTAAAAATATTCTTCAAGGATTTCAACAACTAACCTTTCCTTTTCTCATCTAAACTAGAGAATCATCTTCCTAAACCCTACAACCAATTTGGCTTGCCCCAATCCTCCAGAATTTCGGTAGTTGCAAATCAAAACCTCTCAATTCCCTTCAACCTTCAGGAACATATTGCACACCAAGAACACCTACTCATTCCTTTCACCTAATACCTCTCCCAATCACTTCAAACTACTGATAAAAACTCCATAATTCATCTACTCACTGTCGTGAGTCCATCCACACCATTCCTAACATCAAACTCCAAAATCCAACTTGCTAGTTTGGATAAAAAACCAGAAATTTTTTAGAAGGCTTAAGAACACCTTCAAGGTAGGATTGTTCTAACAACTTCATCTTCTCCAATCTTGATCTCTAATGAATAAGCATGATAATGGTCTCTCTCTCTCTCTCTCTCACTCGCTCTATCTCTCTCTCTTGGCCGAATCTCTCTCCTTCTTGGCCGGATGGCTTCTTATCCAATGGCCATGCTTCCTTCACCATCTTTGGACGGATTTAGACATCTAGGAGTTGAGATTCATTCAAAACTCCTTCAAGGAATTCATCAATCAAGTAAGCCGTTTTAACCATTCTTTTAAATTCTAGATTCATGTCTCTAGGATGATGTTGATAGAAGATGGATTGTGGATAAAGTTTGAGTATATATTGTTGAGGTTGAAGCATGAATGTTTGTATGTATGAATATGAAGGTGATGGGATTTATTCATGGATGGATTATCTTGGTTGATTGTATGATGATTTGAGGTTTAATGCATGTCTCCATGTCATAGGTAGTATTTGTGATGAAGTATGCCAGAGATTATGTCACCTTTGGTGAATAGGATTTATATTCATGTTGGATTATTGAAGCCATGATCATATTTATGCTAGTAGGGATTAGATCATGTCTAGATAAATTTAGATCTATGCTTATATGCATGATTTGGATGATTTGATGAATCGAAGGATTGTATAAGTTCATGATTGTGATTAGCCAAAGAAGTATGATCATGATCTAGTTGTCCCTAAGCTAATTTTTATTTCATGAATAAAATATTTAATAATATGATTTTGCTAAGTAATTTCGAAAAAACCCTGGGAATGGTGGATTTGGATTATTATATATAATAAGGATATTTTAGTCAACTAAATAATAGCTTTTGCTAGAAAAATAATATATATATATATATATATATGTAGATACTATATAAAATAATGAAATCAACTAAAGCCTTTTATGGAAATAATCATAATTAGTAAAATATTTATTACTAAAAATTTAATTATTATCTTTTAATCAAAACCCATTAAAAATTTATTTATTATTTTTCACGCAAGACTCATTAAATTTATTTTCAACTAATGTTAGTTATTAATTATTTTCTAACAACTAAATTATTAATAAATCATTATCTTACCTAATACCACCTAGGACTCTTTATCAAGTGAACTCTAAATTTTTGTTGGCAAGATTTAAACCTTCAACTTATCATTACTTATTTCCCAAAACACTAATTATTTTAAATATTAAATTAGCCTTGGCTTATAAACCTTTTCATTTATTATTTGGACTTAAAGCTTGGGACACTAGGATTATGGTAATAGTGAGTTGGGTCAGTTTTAAATTAAGGAAGTAGATTTTGGCTTGAGTTTGACTGTGGTTTGTATTTACCCCATGTGGGTTAGGTCAGCTGTTGGAGACCTTTGTTGTGAGCAAGGATCAGGTAAGCTCCTGCATAAAACTGTGTGATGAAAAATGAATTTTTTTTTTTTTATGGCAAGCCAAATGTAGAGTGCATGGTTACTCATTTCTGTAAAGGCAATTGAGGATTATTTCCATTCTCATTTCAGACAAATAAATTATTTGCAAATCAAGGGGCGATTTTACTCAAAACCTAAAACTCTTTCTAAAATTAGTTTTGCCCCAAACTTTGGAAAACCTTAGTTGCCATTTTCAAATGGAACTATGTTTTGTTCATTTTTCCCGAGTGGGATAAGTTACGTTGAGTACTCAATAAGGGTAGGCTAGTAGTACGAGTTTTGAAGAGCAAGAGTGAGTCTTCTGGCAGGAGGCCAACTCCAGAAGATAAGCTCAACTTTGAGAAACGTCAGTACTACTTAGTCATGCCGGTCTGAGCTAGTAGTTTTTATTTCAGTCAAGTGACTGTGTTTCGCCAGAATGGACACCCGGTTGTTGTTTGGGTATAGAGAATGAGGAGTATTATGACCGGTAGGCCGATCACCTACCTTTTGTCAGTCTGCACAAGGTGTGGCATTCTGACCGGCAGTATGCACAAAGTATGGCATACTGACCATGTGCACATAGGGCCCAACGTGTGGCAATCCATGACCACCCTTTTTGAGTGGTTGATTTTATTGCGCACTTGTATGGTTTCAAAAAGAGGAAAACACCACTCTTGCTGTTGACTAATGTTTATTGCTTGCCAATATTTCTCTTATAAAGATTTCACACTTTGCACCCATGAATTGTTTTCATTGAACACCCAAAGCACACACGGACTTACTGAGATTTCTGTCTCATCACCTTTTTACCATGATTTCAGGTCGATCCTGCTGTGGGGATGAGTAGCTAGTGTTATCCGCCTTGGAAGAGAATGTTGTCTTTTATTTTTATGTATTGCTTTGGGGAATTGAGATTCGATGATTTTATTTATGGATTTGTTTTTCTTTTGGGAATTCTTGGATTTATTCTGGGGTTGTAATAAATTTTAAGTTGAATTATTTTTTTATTCTGCTATTTTATTTGTGTGACCTAGTTATAAAGACCCATTGTCATTTTGACGAGGCGACATCCCCGGCCCTGGCGGGCCTAGGTAGCGGGGTGTTACAACTAGGAATTTATCGAAAAATTATATTACGTAAAGTAAACAAAAGAAAACTATATGATAAATAATGCCTTTTATTAAAATAAAATGTGTCATATATAATGTACAAGTGATTGCCTCTAGGGCACAACACTAACAAACTCCCACTTGCATTAGAGCCAATCATTCATGTATCTAATATCGAATGACTTAACATGACAATTATGTTTCTTTTGGGATAGTGCTTTCGTAAGCGGGTCAGCTATGTTCTCTTCCGTGGGAACTCTCTCTATCTTTACATCATTCCTATTTATGATCTTCTGGATCAGATGATAGCATCGCAGTACATGTTTGGATCATTGGTGAGACCGCGGCTCCTTTGCTTGTGCAATGGCTCCATTGTTGTCACAATACAAGGTTATTGGACCAACAACACTATGAACCACACCTAGTTCCGTCACGAACTTCTTGATCCAAACTGCCTCCTTAGCTGCTTCAGAAAAAGCTATGTACTCAGCTTCTATTGTAGAGTCGGCAATAGTCTCTTGTTTGGAACTTTTCTAACTTATTGTCCCTCCACACAACATAAACACATAGCCAGATTGTGATTTGAAATCATCTTTGTCAGATTGAAAACTGGCATCAGTATACCCATTTATTTTCAAATCACCTTCTCCATATACTAAGAACATATCCTTAGTCTTTCGTAAGTACTTAAGGATATTCTTTACAGTCGCCCAATGACTTTCACCAGGGTCAGATGGGTATCTGCTCATCAAACTGAGAGTATAAGATACATCAGGCCTAGTACATATCATAGCATACATGATAGATCCAACTGCCGAGGCATGTGGAATCTTACTCATGTAATCTCTTTTAACTTGTGTCTTGGGAGACATTGACTTTGAAAGGCTTACACCATATGACATGGGTAAGAATCCCTTTTTGGATTGATCCATGCTAAACCTCTTTAGCACTTTATCTATGTATGTAGACTGTGAAAGACCAAGCAACCTTTTAGATCTATCTCTATAGATCCTTATTCCAAGAATATAGGTTGCTTCTCGAAGATCTTTCATGGAGAATTGTTTGGACAACTAAATTTTAACCATTTGCATTACAGGTATATCGTTTCCTATTAACAATATGTCATCTACATAAAGCAGTAAGAAAATGATTGCACTCCCTCTAACCTTCTTGTATACACAAGGCTTATCCATGTTTTGAATGAAACCAAACTCTTTGATTGTTTCATCAAAATGGATATTCCAACTCCTAGAATCTTGCTTAAGTCCATAAATGGACCTTTTCAGCTTGCACAGCTTTGTGCCATCACTGGATGTGAAACCCTCAGGTTGTGTCATATATATTTCCTCAGTCAGATTTCCATTTAGGAAAGCTATTTTCACATCTATTTGCTAAATCTCATAATCATAATGAGCAGCAATGGCTAGGAGTATCCTGATGGATTTCAACATGGCTACTAGCGAGAAGGTTTCAGCATAGTCAATACCATGTTGTTGACGATAACCCTGCACCACTAGTCGTGCTTTATAGGTAATTAAGTTACCATCCATGTCCATTTTCGTCTTGAAAACCCATTTCCACCCAATAGGTTTAATTCCTTTGGGTGGATTAACCAGAGTCCATACTTGGTTGTCGTACATGGAATCTATCTCTGACTTCATGGCCTCAAGCCATTTGCTAGATTCTGAACTATTCAGAACATCCTTATAGGTAGTAGGCTAATCTTCATCTATGAGCAATACGTCATTTTGGTCACTAATGAGAAATCCATATCTCTCAGGTGCTACACGTATCCTACTAGATCTATGAGGTTCTTATGTATTAGAAGGTTCATCTATTCTCTCAATAGATGTTGGCTTAGACGGTTGATCCTTGTTTGTTTGATCTTCATGAACTTCACTATGTTCAATCTTACTCGGACTATCCCCTTTGAGCATGTGCTCATTCTCTAAGAAGATGGCATACTTCGAAACAAACAATTTGTTTTCGGAGGGTAGATAGAAGTAATATCCGAAAGATTCTTTCAGATATCCCACAAACAAACACTTGTCAGACTTACTTTCAAGTTTGTCTGACTGTAGCCTTTTGACAAAGGTAGGACAATCCCATACTCGCAAGTGAGATAACTTTGGTCTCTTACCAAAGAACATCTCAAATGGGGTAGTATCAATCGATTTTGTCGGAACTCTATTTAGTATATAAACAGAAGTCTCTAGTGCATACCCCCAAAACGATTTTGGTAGGTCTGCAGAAGTCATCATAGTTCGTACCATGTCTAGAAGGGTTCAATTCCTTCTCTCAAATACACCGTTATGTTGAGGTATATGTGGCGAAGTCCATTGAGATAATATGCCATTTTCTCTAAGATAACTCAGAAACTCTTGGCTCAAGTATTCTCCTCCTCGATCAGATCTTAGAGTCTTAATACTTTTGCCAAGTTGTTTCTCTATTTCATTCTTGAAGTCTTTTAACATTTAAAATGCCTCAGATTTGTATTTCATCAAATACAAATACCCGTATCGTGAGAAATCATCGATAAAGGTTATGAAATAGTTATAACCTCCTCTTGCTTGTATTGACATTAGGCTACATACATCAGAATGTATGAGTTCTAATAACTCATTGGCCCGTTCTCATTTTCCTAGAAAAGGAGTTCTAGTCATTTAACTAGTAAACAAGACTTGCATATGTCATATGATTCATAATCAAATGACCCTAAGTCACCAAGCTTGTGTAACTTAGAAACACGATTTTCATTTACATGGCCCAAACGACAATGTCATAAGTAAGAGGTGTGTTAGAGTTATCTATTTTAGGTTTCTTATTGTTTATATTGAGAATTAGATTGTCCAAGTCTAGAACATATAAACCATTAACTAAAGTTGCTGAACTATACTGAATATCATTCAATGAAAAAGAACAATATTTAATCTTAAATATTAAATAAAATCCACATAAGTCTAAACACATAACTGAGATAATGTTTTTCATTAAAACTGATACATAATAACAGTTTTCCAGTTCTAGAATCAATCTCGAAGGTAGGTTCGGCTCGTATGCCCCCACAGCAAGTGCAGTAACCTTTGCCCTATTTGCAGTACGTAGGTCCACGTCGCCTTTCTCTAGCCTTCTACTGCTCTTTAGTCCCTGCAAGTTATTGCACAAATGAGATCCACATCCGGTATCTAATACTAATATCTCATTTCTAAAGGTAGTATTTATCTCAATCATAAACATACCTGGAGAAGAAACAGAAGTGGTTGTAAGCTTCTCCTTCTGCTTCTTGTCCTTGATGGTCTCTAAGTAGGCTTTGCAGTTGCACCTCTAGTGGCCCATCTTCCCACAATGATGGCATGGGCCCTTGGTAGCTGCGTCCTTCTTGTTCACACCACATTTGGGCTTCATGGCAGCTGTAACACCCCGCTACCTAGGTCACACAAATAAAATAGTGAAATAAAAATAATACTTTAACTTAAAATTTATTACATCCCAAGAATAAATCCATGAATTCCCAAAACAAATTCTTAAGTAAAATTATCCACCCTCAACTCCCCAAAGCAACATATAAAAATAAATGACAACATTCTCTTCCAAGGCAGATAACACTAGCTACTCATCCCCATAGCTGGATCGACCTGAAATCATGGTAAAAAGGTGATAAGACAAAAATCTCAATAAGTCCGTGTGTGCTTTGAGTGTCCAGTGGAAATAGTTCGTGAATGCAAGGTATAAAACCTTTATAAGAGAAATACTGGCAAGCAATAAATATTAGTCAAAAGCAAGAGTGGTGCTTTGGCTTTTCCAACCATACATAATCAATAAAATCAACCACCCAAAAGAAATGATCATAGGTTACCACACGTTAGGCCCCATAACCGGTCAGAATGCCACACTTTGTGCAGATTAACAAAAGGTAGGTGATCGGCCTACCGTGCAAGATACTCCTCTTTCTCTATACCCAAACAACAACTGGGTGTCCATTCCGGCAAAACACAGTCACTTGACTGAAAAATAAACAACTGCTAGCTCAGACCGGCATGACCTACTGGACTAACATCTTATCCGGGAAGGACTCACCCCTCAGAGGTGGCCACCTACTGAGAGACTCACCCTAACCCTTGAAAGACTAGTCCTAGTAGTCCACTCTTATTGAGTACTCAACGTAACGTAACCTACTTGGGAAAAATGAACAAACCATAGTTCCACATGAAAATGGCAATTGAGGGTCTCCAAAGTCTTTGTCAAAATCAGTTTTGGAAAAAGTTTTGAGTTTGAGTAAATCTGCTTATGGGTTTTTAAATAATTTGTTTGGTTGAAATAAGAAAGGAGTCAATCCTCAATTGCCTTACAGAAATGAATGTCCATGCATTCTACATTTGGCTTGCCATAATAAACATTTTACATCAATCCGATTTTATGCAAGAGCTTACCTGATTCTTGATCACAATATAAGGTCTCCAACAGCTGACCTAACCCTGCATGGGCAAATACAAACCACAATCAAACTCAAGCCAAAATCCACTTTCTCAATTTAAAACAACTCAACTCACTTCTACCATGATCCTAGTGTCCCAAGCTTTAAGGCCAAACAATAAATAAATAGGTTTATAAGCTAAGCCTAATTTGATATTTAAAATAATTAAGGTTTTGGGAAATAAGTACTAATAAGTAGATGGTTTAAATCTTGCTAAGAAGAATTTAGAGTTTATTTGATGAAGAGTCCTAGGCGGTACTAGGTAAAATAATGATTTATTAATAATTTAGTTGTTAGAAAATAATTGATAACTAAAATTAGTTGAAAATAAATTTAATGAGTCTTGCTTGAAAAATAATAAATAAAATTTTAATGGGTTTTGATTAAAGATAATACTTAAATTTTTAGTAATAAATATTTTATTAATTATGATTATTTCCATAAAAGGTTTTAGTTGATTTTATTATTTTATATAATATCTATATCTATATATTTTATTTTTCTTGGAAAAGCTATTATTTATTTGACTAAAATTTCCTTATTATATATAATAATCCAAATCTACCCCTCCTAGGGTTTTTTCGAAATTACTAGCAAAATCATATTACGAAATATTTTATTCATGAAATAAAAATTAGCTTAGGGACAACTAATTCATGATCATAGTTCTATTGCTAACCATAATCATGAACATTTACAACCTTTCAATTCATCAAATCATCCAAATCATGCATATAAGCATAGATCTAAATTTAGTAAGGCATGATCTAGCCTTTACTAGCATAAATATAACCATGGCTTTAATAATCACACAAGAATATAAATCTTATTCATCATAGATGACATAATCTCTAGCATACTTAATCATGGAGACATGCATTAAACCTCAAAACATCATACAATCAACCAAGATAATCCCTTCATGCATAAATCCGATCTCCACCATATTCATACATATATTCATGCTTCACTCTCAACTCATCACAACAATATATACTCAAACCCCATTCATGATTCGACTTCTATCAACATCATCTAGAGACATGAATCTATAATTTAAAAGAAAGGTTAAAGACTTACTCGATTGGTGAAAACTTTGAAGGAGTTTCGAATGAATCTCAACTCCTAGATGACTAGATCCGTCCAAGGAAGATGGAGAAAGCATGGCCATTGGAGAAGAAGTCATTCGGCCAAGAGAGAGTGAGGTTCGGCCGAGAGAGAGAGAGAGAGAGAGAGAGAGAGAGAGAGAGCATTAGCATGTTTACTCATATATATATTCATTAGAGATCAAGATTAGAGAAGATGAAATTGTTAGAAAAATCCTACCTTGAAGGTGTTCTTAAGCCTTCACAAAACATCTGGTTTTTTATCCAAAAAAGCAAGTTGGATTTGAGAGTTTGATGTTAAAAATGGTGTGGATGGACTCACAGCAGTGAATAGATAAAATCTGGAATTTTTAGAAGAAGTTTGAAGTGATTTGGAGATGTATTAGGTGAAAGGAAGGAGTAGATGTTCTTCGTGTGCTATGTGTTCTTGAAGGTTGAAGAGAATAGATAGGTTTTGTTCAAGGTTGGCTGAATTTCTGTAGGTTTAGGGCTGGATGAATTGTTTGTAGGGTTTGGTAGATGATTTTCTGGTTTGGAAGGGAAAAGAAAAGGCTAGTTGTTGAAATCCTTGAAGAATAGTTTTGGGAAGCAAATTTGGAAACAAGAATATCTTTGATTGTTGGAGAGCTTTTGGGAAGCTGCCATGGCCGAATTTCTGTACAGAGTTTTGGCTGGATGAAAGTTGGTTGAAGGAGCTAAGGATGGCCAAAAATAAGGACTATAATGGTGAAGGGAATGTCTAGTTGTTTGAGGGATATTTTATGAAAAGTTGTTAAATTATGGTGGCTGGAATTTTAGTAACTAATCAAGCATGATTGCAGTAATTTTTTTTTTGGAAAGATTTTTGGGCAGCCATGTCTGAATTTCGTGCAGGAGCTTGGGGAAGACAATGGATCTTTGATCATGGCTGTTTAAGAGTGGTTTGTGTAGAAGAAAGATGGAGTTTCGGCCAGGGCTGAATTAGGAATCAAAGCTGAAAATTACTGCACAGGATTTTCGCTATTTCTGGATTTTTTCTGGATAGTTTCTGCTGCCATTTTCCAGCCAGTTGCTGGGAGTTTAAGGGATTTTTTAGAGATCATTCAAGGCTGGTTTCTATCCTTTTTTATGGAGGAAAAACGTGGCTAAGATGTTGAGCAAAAACTGAAAGAAAATAGCTTGGTTTCGGACCTCCAAAGTTGTGATTTTGCCCAGGAATTTTTCGGGTTTTGCACCACCTTTGTGCAGTCCGAAAATAGCCAGAAAAAATCAGGTTCCAAGCTGATCAAAAGGGCCATTTTCTGGCAGCATTTGAGAGAGAATAATGGCTAAGAATTTTGACACCTTGAAGGCACAAGAAGCTGGAAAATTTTCAGTTCAATACACGAAAGAAAATGAACCTAGCTAGAGTGAAGTTTTAGAAAGTTCACTAAGGAAATTAATTCACTTGAAATCCTTCCCCATCTCTTCCATGGTTTTGGTCCATAAGATGTCTTTCACTAAGACATTTTGAACCTTCAAAGCCACAACACATTGCTAGAATTTTTTTAGAATAAAATTGGCTTGAACAAATTGAACATCCTAATGGATTGAGAAATAGGAAAAATTAAGGATCAAGAGGAAATGAATTCCCTTTAGGAATTTTTGTGTAGAGCAAAAGAATAGGATTAGGATACTCCTATCATATCTCTCTTAGGACAACATCTCTACCCTATTCCAAAGCACATAAGGCCGAAAATTTCCACTTCCCAAGCAAAAATAAAATTTAATCATTCTAAAGCTCCCATGATGGAATTTGAACCCAAAACCTCAAGAATTAATTCTAAGACTCTAACCACTAAACCACAACAACTCTTGTTCTTATTTTCCCTCTAAAATTATTTTCCTGTTCAATCCTCAAGCTATCACCCTTTTTCCACCGTAAGCAAAAATTTCCATTTTACCCTTCTCACTCAATAGTCATAATCAAGCCCTCTAGACTATAAAACACAAATTTAATGCACACAAAATCATATAAAAATATATTTAAACATGTAATGAAATATGATATGCATCCTAACCCCCTTACTCTAAGGTTGGTTTTGATTGGGGTTTCACAGTAGTCTTCTTCTTCTTCTTTTGAACTTTCTTCTTAGAAGAGGAAGATTCTACCATTAAAACCACATTGGAATCCTTTTTCATGGAGGACTCCGCAGTTTTGAGAAGATTAATCAATTGAAGAATGGTGGACTCAATATTGTTCATCTGATAGTTATCAAAAATTATGAGAAACTATTAGGCAAAGATTGTAGAATTAAATCAACACTTAAGTCATGATCCATTGCAAACCTGAGAGATCCAAGCTTCTCTATCAAGCCCAGCATCTTCAGCCCATGAGTGGCCATAGAAGAACCCTCTGCCATTTTACAACGAAATAGTTGCTTCGAGATCTTATATCTCTCAGTTTTAGCTTGGGCATCAAACAGCTCTCGAAGATGTAAAATGATCGATTGAGCATCCATATGCTTGTGCTGTTTTTGCAACTTAGGAGTCATAGATGCCGTCATAATACATGATGTTGTATCGCTATCCTCCTTGTGCCTCTTATGGACAACATGCTCATCAGCATGAGCATCTTGGGCAGGTGGTGGTGGAATAGGAGCATCTAGCACGTAGAGCAACTTTTCTGATTCGAGAACGATTCTCAAATTTCTATACCAGTCGCGATAGTTTGATTTGGTTAACTTGTTGGTTTCCAAGATGCTACATAAGTTCAAGTTCATTGACATGATGCAAGTGACCTAGATGTAAAGATAGAGAACATTAGCTACTTGTATATGCACATGATATGCAAATAATTAGGACTTTAATTAAGCGCATTTTTACTCCGCTATTTTACTTAAACTAATAGCCCCCACTACTGATTCGGGAAAGCCCATTTGAAGCTTTCCTGGTGGACCGGTATCCAAATTCCTCAAGAATAACCTTGGGTTTGCCCAACAAGCCACCCTTGAGTTCATTGGTAGGTATCCAATAACAATTACATCGTATGTAACTACCAGATCATTGGGTGATTAACAACTTTTAATCTTAAAGCCTTTTGGGCTACCCCAACTTTTCCTCTAAATTTCTTTATGCTTGAGTTTGTCTAACTAGGATAAAGAATTTAGTTAAACCCGACCCATTAATCAGGAATTTAATTCCATAGCTTGAACATGCCCAATGTTAAGTAGGCTTGGGTTTGCCCAACAACCTGGTCTCGAAAAGGGACTCTCGTTCTTACTATATTAACGGAAGGAATTAGGTTTAATATTAATTGAGAGATTTGTTCTTTTTAGTGATTTCGTTGAATGACATGCATAATAATCAATAAATCACATAATTGATAATCATGGTAATAAAGCAATTACGTGGTATGGTTATGGACTTTTCCTAAATTAATTTAGTTGAGTCATAAAAGAAATTAATATAGTTAGCCCTATGTGTTCATGCATGATTTAAATAGAAGGTCTTACCTCCTCGCTTTGTTTTGGTTGCCATCTCCAGAATAAAATAATTTTACTCATATCTAACCTATGTAAACTAATTACATAATTTCCTAAAGAGAGAAAACCTCGAGTTACATTCGAGGGGAGTTAGATGAGAAGAGAATTACACAAGAATTCTAGTGAAGGCAGGACACACAGGCCCTATTTTATAAAAACCAAAACTGTAAAATGCATGGACAGATATAATTAGTTTTAGTCCATAACCATCCACCATGCTATTGACTATACTTAAATAAAATAAACATATACTTTTATTATTCCAAAATCACTATTTTTGGAAAAATAAAAAAAAATTATAAAATCTCCATTTTAGAGAATACATCAACTTTAGATTTTCAAAATCATTATTTTGAAGAACAAAATTGATTGTCTTAAAACTAATTTTGATAAAATGCTTTTGGGTCCTATCTCTCATCAAATGAAGTTTTTCCCTTTCAAAATTCTGTTCCGGAATTTTTTTTTAAATAGCTGGAAGTCGTAAACAGAGCAGAACCTGTGCCGGTTTGGAAGCTGGCGTCGGCTCTGTTCTGGTTTCCAAAAATTTTTCTCTTCGAAAAATGATTTTCTGACATCGCGAACAGAATGGAACCAGCGCCAGCTTGGAGGCCAGAGTTGGCGCCGCCTATGTTCTGGAACAATGGCGGTGATTTTCAAAAAATTCCAGAAACAATTTCTAGTACTTTCTTGTTCTGCAAATTTTTAGTGAGAACAATTCTCAGCAGTATTTTCTATTTTGAAGCTCTAAACAACAACCAATTTGTTAGTTTAAACAAAATCAAAATGGAAAATTAAGATGAAACGGAGGGCAACATCCATGTTGCAAGAAAACGTTTTTCCTGCGGAAATTTTCAGCACCAAAGAAAGTATCTTTTCGAAATACGCTGTGACTCTTACACAATCATATTGTGCTACGGATCTAACACATAAAGATCGAAACGATTTCGACTCGAGTGAAAACGATTTTCACAACAAACAAAGACAAACACGAAAATAGTTTTTCATGCCAAAACAATGTCCGTAGACCACCCAGAGCATGGCTCTGATACCACTATTGGGTATCTCAAGCTCGTATCCTATATGGCGCAGCGGAAAATAAATCGAGATACTCTCCCAGGATCCGTCTATGTGTGGAAAACAAGTCATAAAGAGAGTAAAGGTAACAGCTTTTACCTTTGGGTGATCGTGCGAAGAACAAAATTTTCTTCTTCAAGTTGAGGTGCGATCCAGCAATCCTCGTGATCAACCTCCACGTGAGTAGAACGTCTACCCACTATAATAACAATATGTGATTATCTCTAATAGTAATCCACACAGAGAAATACTCAAGCACGTAGCTTTTTGTGCTAGATGAAATTCTAAGTGGCGGCTAGGGTTCTTCTTCGAGATCAAATCGAGAGAGAAGAAGAGAAAAAATTCGTGGCTGTTGTTTCTTTTTGTGTGTTGTTCAGCTATTGGCTAGGGTTTTTCATATGTTATTAGCTACTATATATCACAACAAATTCTCTTCCCAAAACTGAGAATTCTAATCCTATTAGAATTCCCTAATTGTAATTGAAAACACCAAGTTCTCACAATTACAACTTGTACCACAAATTATAACTAATTATAATTTGTCCTCAACAACTTATAATTTGGATTGGAATATTTAATTAGGCTATTAATATTTTTATTAAACAAAATCTAATAAAATTCATTTATTACTAATTAATTATTATCTATTAAAAAAATAATTAATTAAAAATTATTTAATTTATTATTTATTTATAATAAGCTATTTTAAAATTATCATTTATTAAAATTATTTAGGATTTAATATTATTTAAAATTCAAGCCTTAGTTTAGTTATTATTAATAACACTCAAGAATTATTATTTGAGTCTATAATTTGTTAGCAATTATTTTAGAACCCCTAGTTATTTTAACTTATCAAACTAGACTTATTTTATAAAATTCCTTAGCATCTAGCCTTAAAGCTTAGGACATTGAGGTCATGGTTAATCATGGTTATAACTAGTTGAGCTAAGAATTATTTTTGTAAGGTAGGTATAGCTTGAATGTGACCTTATGTTTTGTGTTTACCCCAGGCGGGGTTAGGTCAGCCTTGGAAGACTTTTAAGTGTGAGCAAGCAAAGAAGCAAGTAAGCTCCTGCATGGAGTTTTGTGAAGACCAAAAGTTATTGTGGCAAGCAAATGCAATGTATATGGACAATTATTTGTAAATGCAATTAAGGACTGTTTTTTCCTTTTTATTTCAGTCAAGCAAATCATTTGAAAATTGAACAAGCAGTTTTACACAACTCTAAACTTTTTCTAAAACCCAACTTGACTAGACTTTTGAAAACCCTTAACTGTTATTTTCAAATAAAGCAAAGTTTGATCAATTTTCTCCCAAGGGGGACAATCAACGTTGAGTACTCAATAAGGGTAGACCACCGGGACTAGTCTTTGAAGGGTTAGGGTAAGTCTCTCAGTAGGTGGCCACCTCTGAGGGGTGAGTCCTTCCTGGATAGGATGCCAATCCGGTAGGTCATACCGATCCGAGCTAGCAAATTTCAGTCATGTGGACTGTGTGTTCCGGAGTGGACAACCGGTAAGTTTAGGTGTAGAGATGGAGGAGTATCTCACCCGGTAGGCTGTACACCTACCTTTTGTGAGCTTGCACAAAGTGTGGCATTCTGACAGTTATTTAGTCATGGGGCCCAACGTGTGGTAACCCATGGCTACCCATTTGAGTGGTTGTATTTATTGTGCACATGTATGGTTTGGAATGCGAAACGCCACTCTTTATTTTCAGCACTTATTTATTGCTTGCCAGCACCTTTTTCTTATGAAACTTTTACAGCTTGCATACATGAATTATTTTACCTGAGACACTCAGAGCACACACGGGCTTACTGAGATTTTTATCTCACCACCCTTTTATGCCATATTTTCAGGAAGATCCTATTGTGGAGATTATTAGCTAGAATGTTGTCTATGCTTGAAGACTCATGCTATTTACTTTAAGTGTTGTTCGAGAGATTGTTGCAAACAATTTATTTTGGATTTGTGCCAGTATTTATCTGTTGGGTTGTAATAAATTTAATTTTAAAGTCTTTTGTTTTATTTTAATTTCATGTAACCTAGTTATAAAGACCCCTTGTCCTTTGGACGGGGCGACATCCTCGGCCCTGTTGGGCCTAGGTAGTGGGGTGTTACATAATAATTCTATTATCTCTTTATCAGATGATTTTTTTTTTCTTTAGGTTCTTCTCAATTCTTGAAGAACAAGGGTCCAAATGATAATGTGCTGAATTTATCAAGACTTAAGAAGTTGCATCTTTCAATGCTACATCGTAAGATGTCCTTGGAGGATGGTAGTAATTTCTACCCTTTACCCCATTCAAAAGGAGGTAACTTAGTTTTTGTGGATGTGTTGAAAAGTACTGATTTCTTGATCCCATCTTTAAGAACTCAATTGCTATGTTTTAAGGAGAATTTTAATTGTGACAAATCTTTTGAAAGGATAAGTAGTGATTCTAATATTTATTCACTTTTTAGGCATAATTTACATCTTTGTGTTGGGAACTTGATTGGTATGTCGAAAAGGGTGCTACAGACAAGAGGCTATGCATTTACATTCATTGCAACTAATATTTTCTAGAAACCCTCCATTTTTCAAAATCCTCTCTTAATACTACTTTCATCATGCCTACCTTTTTTATTGAGCATAAATTTCTTTTACAAATGTTTGATGAGGAAGCATGAAAAGTGGAAAGAGTGTTTTTTATGTGTTTTGGGTTTGTTTTGAATTTAGGTTTCTTCAGGTCTTTTGGTTATTCTTTTGTTTTATCTAAGTTCCATTTCTAGTTGTTAGGTGTTATTTCTCCCAAATAAGATAAATATTTTCCATCTTAAGCGTGGGGGAGTAAGTTATGTCTTTATTTGCTTTCTTAGGATTTTTTAGTATTTTTCTTCTATTTGTTTTGTTTTATTTAGGTGTGTTGTTAATTTGTTATTATTTTATTTGTACTTTTATTTGTGTTTTATTTTATAGGTAGGAATAAAGTCCTCTTCAACAAGCCCTTCTCTATATTTCCAGTTTTGATATCTATTGGCACTTTTATTGCACTTGGGATATACTGCTGAAACTTTCTACCCCTTTATTATTTTTGGTCCCTAGGAGATGCTTTCTTGTGTTTATTTTTTGCCAATGAGGATATTATCCAATTTAAGTGTGGTAGAGTGGTTTGGTGATATTCTTTGTCAAAGTTTTTATCAATCATCTTGGAAAAATTTTGAATTTTGAAAAATAATTTTGTTGAAAAATTTAAGAATTGTTAAATTTTAAAAGTTCGGAACATTTTAAGCTAATTCGCAATGGAAGTATTTTCTTTTCTCTATTCTTCTACTTTATTGATTTTGGTCTTCTTGACCTTGCTTTCATTATTATATCTTTGGCCATTGAGGACAATATCCATTTTAAGTGTGGAGGGAAGAATGAGGTTGAAAAAATATTTTTCCATATCACTTTTATGACAATTTTTCAAAATTTTAGTGGCTTTCATTGTTAAGCAAGGTCATAATTCTTTTTCTTTCTTAGATATGAGTTTTGTCATTCATTTGGTGGATTTTTTGTGACATTGGTTTGTTGGATAGGATATTTTTCAAGACTTGAGAATTTTTTATTAATCTTGTTAACGAATTGGTGTTTGAATGTTATTTGACTCATTTAGTTTGAATATGGAGAATATGAGGAATACGAGAAAAGTTTATTGTCTAACTCTTATATTATGAGTTTAAATTTTACTTAGCTTTGAGTTATGATGAAGAATGTGAATTGATAAAATATCTTTGAGAGAAAAGATTGTGCAAAATTGTGGAAAATTCTTGTGAGTTGAAAATTGAAAAAATGAGTTGGTTGTTTCCTCTTTGAAGATAAGAGGGTATTGTTTTTGCTTGATTATGGGGCCAATACAGATAGTGAAAAGAAATCCACTCCCTTGAGGCTATGAATTCCCAAGAGCAAAAGAAAGGAATATTGTGGAAAAAATAATGAGTGATGACTAAATGGGGGCCAATACGGTGTGTGAAAAGAAATCCAAGTACTTGAGGCTATCAGTTCCCTAAGTCATTGAAAAAAATTTTGAGAAAAAATTTAGAGTGCATTCTTTACATCATGACTTGAGTTGTGCAATTTTTGGATTTATAATGCTTGAGTTGGTAGATAGCTTGACTTGTGTGATTCACATTATCTATGTTTTAACTTGAAGGGTGAAATAATTTTCTTAGATTAAGGTATACACTTGATTAATTTAACTTCAAGAGTTTTGTAATATCTTGCCAAATGTTTCAAAGTTTGAAATGTTTTCAAATGGTGTGAATGACAAAAATTGTATCTAAAGTTCGAAGGGAAGTTATAATCTTTAGTATTTCGTAAAAAGATTGTGGAATGAGTATAGGCTTGTATTTTCTTAATTATTTTTCTTGGAGTAAAATGTTTTGCTCGAGGATAAGAAAAAGTTCAAGTGTAGGGGTATGTGATAAGGGCAAAAATCACTATTATTTTCCCTAGTTATTTGAGGTTATTTTGAGATGCTTTTGTTATAATAACTAAGCAGAATCCTTCCTATTTGACATTTTTCTTGTAAAAATTATTTTTGGCAAATTTGTAGAGATTTGAATAGATTTCAAACAAAAAGTGAACAATTCCATAACAGACTTAGCGCCAGTCCCAGCTAATGGACTAGGCACCAGGTCCATTCTGGTTGAGCAGAAGAAATCAAGCTAACCTTCAGGGAGAAAATAGAACAGGCCTGGCACCGGGTGGGGCAAGTGGATTAGGCATCGGGTACATTCTATTTGGCCAGCAAAAACAGAGCGAAAAATTAGAAGAAGAATAGAATGTACCTATTGCCACGTAGATCGAAGGTACACAACGCTGGGCCTATTCTAGAAGGCAAAAATTCGGTGCACGAATTTGGAAATTTTCAAAGATTTTATTATTTTCTAATTCCTACTCTGCCAAGATCTCTCAAGTAACGAATTTAGCATCCAAAAGGGCTATAAAAGCAGGAGAAAACACAAAAGATACATGCACATATACATATGTTGGTGGATTGAAAAGTAAAAATTCCAAAATCACTCATTGAAGGAGGAATTTTCCCAATCAAGAAGGATTGTTCAAGAGAGTCTTCAAGGGCAAAGAAAGAGGCTTTTCTATGAGTCTTTTCTTTTATCTTTGTTTTCTTTTTCTTTAACAATGATGTATTCAATATTTTTATTGTAATTTAACATTTTTTTAGGATTTATGATTTTGTGCTAATTTGGTTATTTGATCAGTTGTTTGTCATCTTTGGTGTTTGATTACTTGTTATCAATGGCTATTAATGTGAGTTCTTCTAATTGACTTAGGACGATAATGTTAGAAGTTTCATTGCATTGATATCGTATTTGTCTAATCTTAATGGACTTGAGCGACGAATTTAAGATTTATAGGTCAATATGATAAAAGATTAGTTGATTTCACCTCGAGTAAAGGGTTATTAGCTAATTTCATACTTATAAGGAATTGAGCTTAATGCATGTTTTGGTTATGTTAGCTTGATTGGCAAATCTGTTAATATAAATCAAAGAATAGTAATTCCATAGATTAGGAAACAAAGTGGAATTTATCTAAGTAGATACATGACTTGGGAAACGATTGAATTTTACTTTATATTCCTTCATGGTGCTAAGATGACAACTAGTTGAGTGAATTGCTAGTTGGTTCAATTCTTTGTCATCTTTGGTGTTTGATTACTTGTTATCAATGGCTATTAATGTGAGTTCTTCTAATTGACTTGGAATGACAATGTTAGGAGTTTCATTGCATTGATATCATATTTGTCTAATCTTAATAGACTTGAGTGACGAAGTTAAAATTATAGGACTAAGTGATCAAAGATTAGTTGATTTCACTTCGAGCAAAGAGTTATTAGCTAATTTCATACTTATAAGGAATAGAGATTAATGCATGTTTTGGTTATGTTAGCTTGATTAGCAAATCTGTTAATATTAATCGAAGGATTATAATTCTATAGATTGGGAAACAAAGTGGAATTTATCTAAGTAGATTCATGATGTGGGAAATGAGTGAATATTACTTTATATTCCTTTATGGTGCCAAGATAACAACTAGTTGAGCGAATTGCTAGTTGGTTCATTATCATGTTTTCTAGGATACTTGTCAAAATTGCATAATCCTACATCCTTGAGTTGTATATATTTCTTTATTTTTTCTTTTAATTTTTTTCTCACTTTTTTTGGGTCGGTTAAACAATAAATGAAAAGTGTTTAGTGTGTACTTGTTCCTTTGAGTATCGATACTCGTTAATTCCCTATGCTATGCGTGCGATGAGTATCCTTACTTGTATGTATATTTTGGAATTAATGTTTTAATTAAAACTTAACTAGGGATATATTTAAATTTGATGATTTTTTCACACTCAAAATTTACGAATCAAGCAGTGAGCCAAGATAGTAGGAATAAAATTACCTAGGATATTATTTTCGTGGTAGGATATTTATGTTAGTTTATTTCCTTAATGGCTATGCTCTATGATAGATAGAAGGATACTATTTTGAATGTTTTTTATTGAACTAGAAAATATCTCAATTAATCATTATTCTAGCATCATGGAAGAAAAAGTTAGAATCATTTCTTTTTCAATTCATGATTTTCTATCTTCTAAGTAACTTAATGGATATATTCTATCTTACCAATCTTCCTCAAAAGGTGCATTAAACTTTGTTTTTCACAAATACTCCTATATTATGGGTGACATAAATATGAAATTAGGCAAGAGCCCTATATTCTAGCTGAAATAAACCATTCTTTGAATTACTTGAGTTCTTGTTCTTAACCTTCTTTCGCAATTCAGCTAAGACGTAACAAATATGAAATTTCTTAAATTAAACCTATTCTTGACATTGTTTTTCATGTCCATTAGAAAGAAAGAACATTCAACTAACCTAACTAAACAAATCAAGTAACTAATATTAGGAATAATAACCAATTAATTTAAAACCAAAAGTTAATACAACATCATGAATACAAAACAACATCTAAATTCAATTAAAACATTAATCTCATCATCAGTCAAGAAAAATAAAATAAAGGAAAAATAATAAACTCATAAACAAGCCCTCTTCCTCTTCAATTGAAATCCCACCTGAAAAATGCTCCTATTCTTGGTGGATTCTCCTTTTCAATGAATGATTGTTCTTTTTTATCTTTATATCCACCTTTCTTGTATCTCTCTTCAATTCTTGGAATTCATGTGTATTTATTGCTTTTTAAGATGCCAAAAATGGTCCTCAAGAGTTCAACTCTGAGTATTGTTAGTTTCTCGCACATGCAAAGACATAAAATAGCATAAGAGAAGCGAGAAACCATTACCAGGATCAACATATATGTGAAGAATAGATCAAAGAAAAAAAAGAAGAATACTTTTCGATACACCCCAGTAAAATAAATTTTTTGTTCAATGATTGACTAGTGTAGTGCAATCCAGCAAAGAAAATTAGCACCTTCAAGTTAGATCACAAACAAACACAATAGCCACGCTATGAACAATTTTTCTTTCATCACGTTCAAGCCACTAGAATCTAAGAATAGGATTCCCTCTCATAGTAATCCACACAAGGAAAGAATTCAATGGCCATCTAATTCTTGTGCTAGCAAGAAGTATGTGAGGTAGCTAGGGTTTTCTGGAGGAAGAAGAAGAGATTTTCGAAAAGAATAAATCTCTGTGTTTTTGCAGTTTCTAAAAAATCGGAAAAAAACACTTAAAAGAAATACAATATATGTATCTCATATACAAATTTGTGCATATTTTAGTTTCCTAAACAAACTATGATTTAGCAGTTATGATTAGAACTAATAAGTTCTCATAATTATGATTTGGCCTGTAAAGTGTAACTATTTATAATTTGACCACAGGAAACTTCTTCTCACAATTAACCCTTTAAAGCTATCAAATAGCATCTCGAGTTCTTAATCATCTATTGTGTGTGACCTATTAAGTTTTTTGGTCTATTAGAAGCAAAATATGAATTAATCTCAATAGATTTAGGATTAATAATCCTTAATGATTAGAATTAATTAAATAATTCTGATTAGAATTAATTTATTAATTCTTTAATTAACAAATCCATAGTTAGCGGACTATGAGTGGCACCTAGCAATACATCACAACTAACAAAAAGTCTAGAAAGTTAAGTGGATTGACATGAACCCTTCAATAGCAAATATCAGTGCAATAAAATCCTTTCACCATACAATATCTCATTTGGTTTAGACTATGGAATTAGCGCCAACTCCCTCCAAAATATTAATTAAATTTTGTTTGAATATTTTAGTAATTGTTCCCAAAATCCATTACTTATCATGTATATCAATTAGAACTATTTCTATTACACAGTCGTCTTGGCCAAGGACTTCTCGAGTAGTGATTCCTACAAGTGGCCTTGAGATTTTTCTCCTACTATTAGGAGTGATGAATCCTTTGTTGATCCTCTCAACTACTTTGGTTTACTTCATGTTGTAACAAATATCTATCCCATAGATGGTCTTGTTAGGGCTCCGGAGATTGGAATCACAGCACAATGCTTAGCGAACAAAGTATTTTGGAGACCTCAAGTGCAATGATACTTGCACAATTACTATTATAAGATTCTATTACTAGCACTAAATAGTTATTCATATGATTCTCTCATAGCAAGGTTATCTAATGTACATGTTCAAGCTACAAGCATCCACGTGTTAATTTTGAATATTACAATACTCATGGATATGAGAACCACTACCTAATTAAATCAGAAAGTATAACACGTGCTAGTCTTAACACATTAACGATGTCGTGTCCCATTAATATTATGGCTAGGGATAATTTAAGTACAAAAACTATCATGTGTAGTAAGAATCTCACATCATGATCTCCATCATGATTTCCTTAACATAATGTTATAGTTGAGACTTTATCTAACAGTTATATTCACATGAAAGTATAAATAAAAGAAATTGAAAGATACAGAATACCTTGTATTATTAATTAAATATGATTGCCTCTAAGGTATAACAATAACAAACTCCCACTTACACTGGAGCCAATCATTCATGTATCTAATACCGAATGACTCAACATGTCTATCTTGTTTCTTCTGGGGTAGTGCTTTAGTGAGTGGGTCAGCTATGTTCTGATCCTTAGGAACTTTATCTATCTTTACATCTTACCTATCTATAATCTCCTGAATTATGTGATAACGTCTTAGTATGTGTTTGGATTACTTGTGAGACTGTAGTTCCTTTGCCTCTGCAATGGCTCCGTTGTTGTCACAAAACAAAGTTATTAGAACAACAATGCTAGGGACCATTCCTAGTTCTGCCACGAACATCTTGATCCAAACTACTTCTTTGGCTACTTAAAAAGCAGTAATGTACTCAAATTCAGACGTTGAGTCGACAATAGTATCTAGTTAGAACTTTTCCAATTTATTACCCTTCCATATAAGGTAAATACATAGCCAGACTATGATTTGAAATCATCTTTATCAGATTGAAAACTGGTATCATTATGCCCCTTTTTTTTTTTCAAATCACCTTTCCCATATAGTAAGAATACATCCTTAGTCCTTCACAAGAACTTAAGGATATTCTTTACAGCCGCCTAATGACCATCACTAGGGTCAGATTGGAATCTTCCTGTCAAGTTGAGAGCTCAGGATATATTAAGCTAGTACATATCGTAGCATACATTATGGACCCAACTACCGAAGTAAATAGAATCCAACTCATGTGATCCCTTTGAACTTAGGTCTTTGGTGACATTGACTTTGAAAGGCTTACCCCATGAGACATAGGTAAGAATCCCTTTTTAGATTGATCTATGCTGAACTTCTATAGTACTTTATCTATGTATTTAGACTGTGAAGGACCGAGCAACCTTTTTGATCAAATTCTATCTATAGATCCTTATTTCAAGAATATAGGTTACTTTTTCAAGGTCTTTCACGGAGAATTTCTTAGATAACCAAACTTTTTATCTACATAGAGCAAAGGAAAACGACTGCCCTCCAACTAACTTTCTGGTAGACACTAGGTTTATCCATGTTTTTAATGAAACCAAATTTTTTAATTGTTTTATCAAAACAGATGTTCCAACTCTTAGAATCTTTCTTAAGTCCATAAATGGAGCTTTACAACTCGCACATTTTTGTTTTATTATTATATGTGAAATCATCAAGTTGTATCATATACACTTCCTCAGTTAGGTGTCCATTTAGAAAAGTTGTTTTCACTTCTATTTGCTAGACCTTATAGCTATAATGGGTGGCTAGTGCTAGGAGTATTCTTATAGATTTTAGCATTGCAACTGGTGAAAAAATTTCGTCATAATCATTTCTATGCTGTTGACGATAACCTTTTTGCAACTAATCATGCCTTATAGGTAACTACTTTAAAATCTATGTCGGTTTTCTTTCTGAAAACCCATTTGCACCCAATAGGTTTGATTCCTTTAGGTGGATCAACCAAAGTCTATACTTGGTTGTCAAATTTGAAATTTATCTCTAATTTCATGGCTTCAAACTATTTATTAGATTCTGAACTATTAAAAATATTCTTGTAAATAGTAGGCTCATTTTCATCTATGAATAATAGGTTATTATTGTCACTTATGAGAAATCCATATCTCTCAGATGCCACATGCATCCTCTTGGACCTACGAGGTTCTTTTGTAGACAAAGGTCCATCTATTCTCTTAAAAGACGTGGGATCAAAAAATTGACCTATGTTTTTCTGTTCTTTTTAAGCTTCACTAAGTTCAATTTTACTTCTACTGTCCTCTTTTGAGCATATGCTCCTCCTCTAAGAAGATAACATGTTTTGAAATAAACACTTTATTTTTGGAAGATAGATGGAAGTAATGCACAAAATATTCCTTCGTATATCTTACAAACAAACATTTGTCAGACTTACTCTCAAGTTTATCTGACTATTGGCTTTTGACAATGGCAGGGCAACCCTATATTCTCAAGTGAGATAACTTTCGACTCTTACCAAATAATAGCTCAAATGGGATAATATCAACCATCTTTCACAAAATTCTATTTAGAATATAAATAGCAGTATCTAGTGCGTACCCCCAAAACATTTTTGGAAAGTTTGCAAAAGCGATCATTGTCCATACCCTGTCTAGAAGGGTTTAAATCATTTTCTCAGATACACTGTTATGTTGAGGTGTATATGGTGGAGTCCATTGAGATAATATCCTATCATCTCTAAGATAACTTTGAAACTCCATGCTTAAATATTCACCTCATCGATCGGATCTCAGAGTCTTAATACTTTTGCCAAGTTGTTTCTCTACCTTAGTCCAAAAGTCTTTGATCTTTTCAAATGCCTCAGATTTGTATTTTATTAAATACAAATACCCCATATCATGATTAATCATCAATAAGATGATGAAGTATTAATATACTCCTCTTGCTTGTCTTAACGTTAGATCACATACATCCATATGTATAAGTTATAATAACTCTTTGACCTTTTTTTCCTTTTCCAAAAGAAAGTGTTTTAGCTATTTTCCAAGTAAATAAGATCCGTATGAGCCATATGATTTGTAATCAATTAACCCAAGGTTACTAAGTTTGTGTAACTTAGAAACATGACTCTCATTTACATGGCCTAATTAACATTGCCATAAAGTAAGATGAGATTGAGTTATCTTTTCTTTATTTGTTGTTTATGTTGAGAATTAGATCATCCATGTGTAGAACATACAAACCATTTATCAAAGTCATCAGTCCATATTTGACAGCACTTAATGAAAAAGAACAACATGTATCATTAAATGAAAACCATTCATGTCCAAATAAGTGACTAGGATAATGTTATTATGTAAAATAGAGACATAAAAAAATGTTTTTAAGTTCTAAAACTAATCTAGAAGGCATGTATAGCTCGTAAGTCCCCAGAACAAGTGCAATAACCTTTGATCCATTTCTAGCACATAGGCCTACATCGCCTTCTCAAGCTTTCTACGGTCCTTTAGTCCCAGTAAATTGTTGCATAAATAAGATCAACATCCGGTATCTAATACCTGTATCTCATTTCTAAAGAAAGTATTAATCTCAATCATAAACATTCAAGAAGTAGAAATAGAAGTGCCCGCAAGCTTCTCCTTCTCTTTCTTTTCCTTTACAGTTTCCAGGTAGGCATTGCAGTTGTGCCTCTAAATGACCTATCTTTCCCTAATGATGGCATGGGCCTTTGGTGGCTGCATCCTTTTTCTTCATGCCACCATTAGGCTTAGTGGGAGTTTTCTTCTTCTTCTTGAGAATTTTTTTCTTAGAAGATGAAAAATCTACCAGCATGACTGCATAGTTTCCTTCTTCATGGATGATTCCATAGTCTTAAGAAGATTGATCAGTTTAGGTATAGTGAACTTAATCTTGTTCATTTGGTAGTGTATCACAAATTGTGAAAAACTAGTTGGTAATGATTACAGAATTAAGTCAATTCTTAACTCGTTGTCCATTACGAACCTAAGAGACCTAAGCTTTTTAATTAAGCTAAACAACTTTACCCATGAGTGGCCACAGAAGTACCCTTAACCATATTTTAGAATGGAACAGTTGTTTTGAGATCTCATATTTCTCCGTTCTGGCTTGTGTATCAAATAACTCTCGAAGATGTAAAATAATCGAGTAAGTATCCATATGCTTATGTTGTTTTTACAATTTTGGGGTCATTAGTTCCAGCATCACACAGGATGCTGTATCACTATCCTCTTTGTACTTATTGTGGACAGCATGCTCATCAAAATGAGCATCCTGAGCTGGTGGTGGTAGAATAGAAGCCTTTAGCATGTAAAGTAACTTTTCTGACTTGAGAACAATTCTCAAGTTTCTATACTAGTTCAGAAAATTTGACTCAATAAGTTTGTTATTTTATGAGATAATATGTAAGTTTAAATTGGTTGACATAATGTAGATGACCTAGATGAAAAGATAGAGAAATTAGAAAAATGTATATGCATATGATTGGTAAATAATTAGGTTATTAATCAAACGCATAATTATTCCATTATTTTATTTAAATCAATAGCCCCACTATTGATTCGAGAAAGCCCGTTGGAAGCTTTCTTAGTTAATTGGCATCTAAATTCCTTATGAATGACCTTGGGTTAGCCCACTAAGCAACTCTTAAGTTAAATGGTAGGTGTCCAATACTAATTATGTTGAATGTAATTACTGGATTATTGGGTGACTAGCATCTTTTAATCTTAAAGCCTTTAAGCTAACCTAACCTTACCTCTAATATTCCATATGCTTTGGTTAGCCTTTAATTCTATAGCTAGAACATGCCCGATGTCAAGTAGGCTTGGGTTAGCCTTACAAACTAGTCTCGAAAAAGGACTCTCATTCTTGTTATATTAATGGAAGGCATTAGGTTTAATATTGATTAAGAGATTTGACATTTTAGTGGTCTCATACATTGCATGCACAAAATCAACATGTTCATACATAGTAAAAATAATAATATGGTTTGGTTACGGACTTTACTATATTAATTTCCTTGAGCCAGAAAGAAAATTAATTTGGTGAATCTTAAGTGTTCATGCATGATTTAGGAAGAAAGTCTTACCATCCTCCTTTTCATCTTGATCACCTTCTCCTTCACCGGTCATAAATTCTAATCCTATATAATCTATGTAATCTAATTATATAAAATTCTATTAAAGAAATCTTGAGTTATATTCGAAAGGAGTTAGATGAATAGAGAAATTACATAAAGAAAAATAGAAAAGAAATGACATACATGCCCTATTTAATTCAAAACCAAGGTGATAAAATGCATGAACAATTTAATGGGGTCTATAGTCCATAACCAAACAACCATGCTAGTTTCATGCTCAAAACAAAATTAAACATATAATATAATTCCAAAATCACTATTTTAGAAAAAAAAAACTAAAATTAATATTTTAGAGAATATATATTAGTTTCTAAAATCAAAATTTAGAAATTAAGATAATATAGAATCTAAAATATATATTTTATAAAATATTTTAATTTCCCAAATAAAATTTTGAAAATTAACTTCATTAGTCCCAAAACCAAATTTTGGAAAAAGCATTAGGTGCTCTCTGGAAAAGAAGTATATGTGGGCCTTAAGTACAGAACCAAAAATAAAGAAAAATAATATTTAGAAAGCTAGCTAGCTGCGGCTTATGCATAGCCGGTCGCAGCTCCCTCTTGCTTTCTTCTGAGTTGAACAATTTCAAGCTAGATTTTTGCTATAAAACCTGATTTTTAATTTTTTTTTAATAAAATCAAAACTTTTCCTATTCATCTTCTTCTAAGGAATAGAAATTATGTTCACTAAAACAAAGCCATATGAAGAACATATTCTTCGCACAGACATATTTACAGAAACATATTTCTACACAGAAAAATGAACTTGAAATCACAATGCACAAAAAAATATATTCAAAATCTAGATGCATTCCAAAAATAATTTAGGAACTCATGAGCAGTTTTTCACAAACACAAATTTTGAGAAAACAACAATATACATGAAAAAAAAATTAGGTCTAAAAAAAATATCTGCAAATCACATATTTAGAAAGCTCTGATACCACTGTTAGTATCTCATGCTTGCAAAAACATAAAACAGTAGAAGAAAAACCAGAAACCATACCCAAAATCAGCATATATATATATATATATATATATATATATATATATATATAACGAGTGGATCAAAGAAAATTAAGAAGAATACCTTCCAATGTGCTTCTATAAAATGAAATTTTTCTTCAAGGATTGACTAGTGCGGTGAGATCCAGCAAAATGAACCTGAATCTTAGCATTGGATCACGATTAAACACTATACCACGCTATGTACAATGTTTCTTTCATCCCGTTCATGCCACTGGAATCCAAGAATATTATTCCCTCTAGCAGTAATCCACATGAGGAAAGAATTCAATGACCATCTAATTCTTGTGCTAGCACGAACTGTGTGATGCAACTAGGGTTTTTTGGATCAAGAGGAAGAGATTTTTGAAGAGCAAAACTCTATTTTTAGGCAGTTTCTAAAAAACATGAAAACACACAAAAAAAATATGGCATATGTGTAACATCCCACGTTTTTGCTTTCGATTGCTACTATTGGTAATAGGTTGAGAATTTGTACTGATGTCCAGAAAAAAGTTGATCGGTGTAATGAGGTGAATATTTTGGTGGAATACAATTTTGTCGATAACCGGATGTAATTATTGAATTTTTTCTACCCGTACCCTAAATTTTTGGAAGACTATTATTACTAACAAAATAAGAATTTTACGGTACTATGAAAAGAGAAATTGATTAGTATGATGAGACACACATTTTGGTGTGAATTATGATACCCGAGGTTTCGGGGCATTTTCGTCATTTTGACCGTGCCGCGACTTTGATTGTAAATTTGACCAATTAGAGAATGAATTGAAGAATTTAAATGCTACCAATAGATTCAGTGGAATTTTTGGAGGTGAATGACGAAACAAAATATTTTCCGATGATGGACCCGATTTTGGTCATTTCTGAAGAAAATAGGAAAATGTGATTGAAAATAGGATGTGTGGCTTCTGGTGATTAGTGGCCAAGGAAAAGTGTCAAATAATAATAGGATGCATGAAATATTCATGCAAGCAAGACTTCTTAAATAAGCTTTGCAAAATAATTTAGGAAAATGTGAAAAAATAAGATCACGAAACGTGTAAAGTAGACACCATTCATTTAATTGAGCAAAATCCCATTGGTCATTGTTTTGACAAAGAATGGTGGTGGATTTAGGGGAGAAACTGGCCAAGACCATCATAGAAGAAGGAAGGAAAAAATAAGGAAGAAAATGAAAGGAAAAATGAAGAAAAAAAAATAGAAAAAGTGAGAGAAAGAAAAAGCGTGTGTATTTCTTGGTATGTTCTTGGTGTGATTGAAGCAAGATCAAGCCAAAACATCCTACACACAAGGTAAAGTCCTATGCTTCAAGAATTAAAGTTGTAGATTTCATTATAGTGATTGTTTTGATATGAATAATAACATGAAAACATGAGATTTGTAATTATCAAAATGATTATTGTGTACTATGTGAGACTTTGTCTGTGCAAGTGTGTGTAATGGTTGCATGTAGGATTCATAGGCTATATTTTGAAAGGTGAATAAGGTTATTTGAATGGTGATTTAAAAGGGGGCTCATGATTGAGAAGAAAGAGAGTAGAGTTGGGATAAAAACGGGATTAAACGTTAAACGAAATGGATTATGATTGTTTTTTAACGTTGATGTTAATTGTATGTTATTTGCATATGAACTTAGTGGATTTATTAAACCTAAAAACAGGAAGAATTAAGGTTGTTTGAAGGGAAATGAAGTGGACTAAGGGTTATATAGGTGCTATGAATCAAGAAGCACAAGTAGCTGAACTTGATTTGTGAGAATGGACTAAAAACCAGAAAACTACTAAGGCACTTTTTCCCCAGTAACTAGTCATAGGGACCAGAACTCTAAAAAGGGCCAACACATAACTAAACATAAGAGTATTATGGTAGTTTTGGTATATCATACAGCAAAATTGGTGTTGTGGATTGAAAGTTATGTCCAAAACAAAATCATGTGTCTAAAGTGCAATTTTTAGAAATTTGCTTGGAACGTGGACGAATTTAAGGATGATTAATTGTGTGATTTTAGATGAAATAATTGGGGAAATATGAAGTGAATCCCTTGTTTATGAAGAGAGGAAGGATATGGAAAAAGAAAAAAAATGAAAGAATCGAAAAAACGATGAAAAAACGACGGGAACGAAAGTTGAGCATTTTCCTTAACCGTCGGCTAACTGTTGGCCCCGCCAGCTAACCGTTGGCTTCGGTAGGGCACATCGGCCAACCATTGGCTATTTTTGTGGCCAAACATGAATTGATCCGACAATGATGTTTGGTGTAGTTTTGGTGATAAACGACTAATGGAACGTAAAAAACAGTAGAGACAGTGATTAAAAGGCCATGAATGAAAAGGGTTGCTTAGGACACGAGGTGAGTCCTTTGGATTTCTAAAACTCTTTCTAAAGTTAGTGTACTTTGTTTTTACATGAGATAATATGTTAAATACTGTTTTGGGAATCCCTGAATATGTTTAAGGTATATCTGAGTAAGATTTGTTTTATGCCATTTTTGGGCTAGAATGAACTTCATGATTAGCTTGGAAACCTTAACAAATGATTAAAGTTTGAGTTTGAGAATTTAGTCTTTTATGGATTAAATAGTTGGAATTTTCAAAAAATGGTAAATTTTGAAATCCGGTAGTCATAAATTGACTAGAATGCCCGTATTGGAACATTTTATGGAAATGTGTTTGGAAACTTTGAATTTAATCCTGTTGTTGGATTAGAATTCCAGATTTCTTGAAATGAGTTACTTTTGGAATTTGATATTTAGAAAATAACCCAAATGTCCTTATTGGAATGTTTTATGGAAGCTTTTAAAATTAGGTATTCGGTAAAAGACCAAAATGTCCTTATTGGAAGTCTTGTGAAGATTTTTTTTTTTTTTTTTCAAATCGGGTAAGGGTAAGATAACCCGAATACCCTTGAGAAGTCTTTTAGAATTAGGCATGGGTAAAATGATCCTAATGTCCTTGGAAAATGACTTTTGTGATCGAGTATGGGGAAAATGATCTGGTTACTCTTGGAAACATGCTTTGATGTGTGAATAGAACTCTTTATCTTGTTTTAACATGATTTTGGAAAATAATCTCTCATGATGAGATTGACTTTTTGAAAAAATAGCTTTTGATCCCTGAAATTATTTTATTGGCCTGAGGTGCCTATAAAATGAATTGATTGGCTCTGCGGAGCGTATGTGAATGATGATCTGACTTGTGAGTCAGTGGGATCAAATTAGGAAAATGTGATTTTGCCACAAAAATATGTTGATTTGAAAATCCTACAGGATCAGATAACCCTCTGGCCTGATCAATCAGATGGGGTTGGTATTGTTAACGTTGAGCACTCAGCAAGGACTTTAATCTTTGTACTAGCCTACGTTAGAGTTAGATAGTCCTAGTAACCTGGCCTAGTTCTAGGGATTTTCTTACTCTGAACGGGATGACAAGACATTGAGATGAGTCGTCCTGGCTAGCTGTTTAGCACCTGGCAATTGCCGTGTCTGCAGGTGCTTCTTAATTTTAAGTCATTAGCTGGATGCCAGGCGGGGACATTCTGTGTGTTTGACTCCTTGCCGCCTCGATAGTGATTAATGTTATGATTGGGACCCTTGGTTCATGGTGGCAAGTAAAAGATTGTGTACTGCAGTATGCTAGGTATGCTGCGGTATACTTGAGCAGAAGTACACTGTGGTGTACTTATTCTGGTGATGCACAGTTGAGTACTGAAGGCTACGGTCTTAGTACAGTGATACGTGGTGCCAAAAACAAGGACTGCAAGACGTGCATACAGGCCAACCTTCTGTTGGAAAAATTCCTGTGATTTGAAAACTGGGGTAATGATTTGAAATTTGAAATAAAGTATTCCAAAAATGATTGAGTTCTAGAAAAACTCTTCTTTAGAGAGTTTTGGAATTGTTTCCAGTGAACAAATAATATACTATTCCACAAAAGTTTTGTGTACCCTATTTTTTCATAAAACATTAGCACATACGGGACTCACTGAGTGATTCATCACTCACATGTGTCATTTAACTTATCTTTTGTAGGATCCAAAGCTGAGTAGTCCTATGGATAGAAGGACGATACCACAAAATTAGCAATTTTGGTCTGGACAGCTTTCCTTTTGATCATGTATTGTATTCTATTATAGATAGAGATGGCATATGTGAAATCCTCCGATATATGTATATGTGTAGCCATTAGTATGGGATATTGTTATGTCTGGACCTTATATATATATTTACTCTGTTGTTTTTGTTATATAGACCCCTTATTCGGGAAACTAGATGGGGCGACACCCGGTGTTGATATACTTTCGCTGTTATTTTTAGTATGTGTTTTAAAATTGGTATCAAAGCCTAGTTTTATAAAATTGTGGTATCGTCATAGGAATTGAAAGAACCCTTTTACTATGTAGGTATGGCAAATAGGAACGATAAGAGTAAGTGCCCAACGGACAAGCGCTGTGATAAAGGAAAGAAAGCTATAGGTGAAAGCTTGGGTGTGAAAAAATCGAGAAAGACCAAGAAGATCTTCGAAGCAGGTGTGCCGGGATTTTCTTTTTTGACAGGACTTAGACCTGGCCGCCGTCATGCACCCCGTCTCTCCAGGAGTAGATTTGACCTATCGGTACTAGTTATTACTCCGTTTACGGGAGACTGTAGTGTGGATGGGTCATCTACTTCTGAGGGGACATCATCACCATATGAGGAGGAGGGTGGCAATTCTGATGAGATTGATGATGGTGAAGAGCCACACCATCAAGATGATGATGATGAGGAGGATAGTATCCCCGATGGTGTAGTATTATCCGAGGATGATGAGGAGATATTTGGTAGGGATGTACCCAAGGTATTTGAGGAGGAGATACTGGATTTGGAGGTTGTTAATGTGAGAGAGGACCAGGAGGTACCCGAGGTGGACGTACCTGTAGTTGAGAAGCCTGAGGAAGATTTAGAGATTGACCCAGAACTATTGACTTGGTTGCAGCCAGATACGGACGGCAATGAGGAGGTTGATGCAACAGAGTCTTGTACAGTGATCCCTACAAGTAGCCTTGAGATATTCTTTCCGACTATTAGGAATAGTGAATCTATTATTGATCCTTTCAACTACTTAAGTTACTTTATGTTGTACCCAATATCCATCCCACATGCAGTCTTGTTAGGACTTCAAAGATTAGAATCAAAGTATAATGCTTAGCAAACCAGGTATATTGGAGACCTCAAGTCTAAGGATACTTGCACATCCATTTTAATGAGACTCTATTACTGATACTAAAGAATTATCTATGTGATTATCTCATAGTTAAGTCATCCAATGTTCTTATTTTAGCAATATCCATCCACGTGTTAACTTTGCATATCGCAATACTCATGGATGTAAGAACTACCGCCTGATCAAATTAGGAATATAACACGTGCTAGTCTTAAGGCATTAATGATGTCCTATCTCATTAATACTACGATTAAGGATAATTTAAGTGAAACACTATTGAATGTAGTAAGAACCTCACATCATGATCTCTAGCTGTAGGGATTTCAGAAATACTATAACACTTATAGCAGTGGAAAAATAGAAATCCAAGCCCAAGATCACATGCATATGATTTAAACAGGTAAAAGAAAAACACGGGTTTTACTTCTATCATTCAAAACATTCTCTTCACATTCAATGACTGAGGCGTGATCTAGAAACAATCGTTCCAAAAACCAGTCTACACAGGCATCCAAGACGAGCTATTCCAATCTCAATGTGAGGCTGGCTCTAATAGTATCCCCTCGAGGGACTCAGGCAAATTAAAATGAGTCTCTACTAGAAGACTCTCTTGATGGCTAGGGTTTGTTTCTGTGTACAAAAGACAAATGAGAGAGAGAGTGTGTGTGTGTGTGAAGCTGTGTGTACTTAATTTATTGAGAGAATAATTATCTCTATTAAAATTCAGGTGATCAATCACCACAGCATCATCTGCAAAAAATCCCCCAACGAAACCATATTTTTGTGAATTTTAATCAATTTAGAATTCCCAAATTGCAATTGGAAACCATAAGTTTTAGCAACTACAATTTGGCCCAAAATTATAACTAATTATAATTGGCCACAATTACTTCTATTTCTCACAATTAACCATACAATATTATCAAATAACATATTAAGTACATAATTCTCTATTGTGTATGACCTATTAGGTTTTTCAGTATATTAGTAGCAAATATGAATTAATCCAAACATCTTTAGGATTAATAATCCATAATAATTTAGAATTAACCTATTAATCCTAAACATGATTGGTTTATTAATTCATCGATTAATAAACCCATATCAACAGATCATGAGCGTTATCTAACAATACATCATGACCACCCAATAGTCCAGGAAGTCAAATGGCTTGACATTAACCCTTCAATAACAAACTACTGTGTAATAAATATCCTTCACCAAACAATATCTCATTCTGTTTGGAGTACGAAATTAGCGCCAACTCCCTCCAGAATACATATTAATTCTGGCCCGAATATATTAGTACTTGTACCAGGGATCCACTACTCTATATGTGTATCAATCGAAACTATTTCCAATACACAATCACTATGGCTAAGGATTTCACGAGTAGTAATACCAATAAGTGGTCGTGAGATATTTGCCCCTACTATTAGGAGTGGTGAATCCTTTATTGACCCTTTCAACTATTTTTATTTACCTCACATTGTACCCAATACGGATCCCATATGCAACCCTCGATATGGTTCTAGAGATTGGAATCAAAGTACAATGCTCATCAAACAAAGTGCCTTAGAGATCTCAAGTCTAAGAATACTTGTACGTTTGCTATAGCGAGATTCTATTACTGGCACTACATAGTTATCCATGTGATCATCTTCTAGTCAGGTTATCCAATGTACTTGTTCTATTAACAAGCATCCATATGTTAACTTTGACTGTCTCATTATTAACAAGCATCCACGTGTTAACTTTAACTATCTCAATACTTACGAATATGAGAACTACTACCTGATCAGATCAGGAAGTCTAACACATGCTAATCTTAATGCATTAATAATGTCCTATCTCATTAATACTACGACTAGGGATTATTTAAGTACTAACACCATATAGTGTAATAGAAATCTCACATTATGATCACTATAATGATTTTCTTAATACAGTATTGTGCTAGGGACTTTATCTAATAGTTATTTTACATGAAAGTAAAGAAAACATTCTGAAAGATAAATAATACCGTGTATTATAAAACAAATATGTAACATACAAAGTACAAGTGATTGCCTCTAAGGCACAACACTAATAAACTCCTATTTGCACTAAAGCCAATCATTCCTGTATCTAATACCGAATGACTCTACATGCCTATCATGTTTCTTCTAGGATAGTGTTTTTGTAAGTAGGTTAGCTATGTTCTCATCCGTGGAAACTCTTTTTATTTTTGCATCATTCCTATCTATGATCTTTCGGATCAGATGATAGCGTCGCAATACGTGTTTGGATCGTTGGTGAGACCGCGGCTCCTTTGCTTGTGCAATGGCTCCGTTGTTGTCAAAATACAAAGTTATTAGACCAACAACACTAGGAACCACACCCAATTCCATCACGAACTTCTTGATCCAAACATCCTCCTTAGCTGCTTCAGAAGCAGCTATATACTCAGCTTCTGTCGTAGAGTCGGCAATAGTATCTTGTTTGGAACTCTTACAACTTATTGCCCTTCCATACAACATAAACACATAGCCAGATTGTGATTTGAAATCATATTTTTCAGATTGAAAACTAGCATCAGTATACCTATTTACTTTCAAATCACATTCTCCATAAACAAAGAACACATCCTTAGTCCTTCACAAGTACTTAAGGATGTTCTTTATAGGCACCCAATAACCCTCACCAGGGTCAGATTGGTATCTACTCATCAGACTAAGAGCACAGGATACATTAGGCCTTTTATATATCGTAGTGTACATGATAGATACAACTGCCGAAGCACACAGAATCTAACTCATGTGATCCCTTTCAACTTATGTCTTTGGAGACATCGATATCGAAATGCTTATCCTATAGGACATGGGTAAGAATTCCTTTTTGGATTATCCATGCTAAACCTCTATAGTACATTGTCTATGCATGTAGACTGTGAAAGACTTAGCAATCTTTTTGACCTATCTCTATAGATCCTTATTCCAAGAATGTAGGTTGCTTGTCTAAGGTATTTCATAGAGAATTTCTTAGACAACCAAACTTTAACTGATTGAAGAATAGGTATATTGTTTCCTATTAGCAATATATCATCTACATAAAGTAATAAGAAAATGATTGTGCTCCCACTAACCTTCTTATACACACAAAGCTTATTCATGTTTCGAATGAAACCAAACTCTTTGATTGTTTCATCAAAATGGATGTTCCAACTCATAGAAGCTTGCTTAAGTCCATAAGTGGACCTTTGCAGCTTGCACACTTTTGTGCTATCATTGGATATGGAACCTCAGGTTGTGTCATATTCACTTCTTTAGTCAGATTGTCTAATTAGGAAAGCTGTTTTCACATCCATTTGCCAGATCTCATAATTATGATGATTGACAATAGGCTGGAGTATCCTGGTGGATTTTAGCATGGCTATTGGCAAGAAGGCTTCGTCATAGTCAATACCATATTGTTGACAATAACCCTTAGCCATTAGTTGTGTTTTACAGGTAACTAAGTTACCATCCTTGTCAGTTTTCTTCTTGAAAACCTATTTCCACCCAATAGGTTTGATTCAGTGGATCAACCAAAGTCCATACTTAGCTGTAGTACATAGAATCCATCTCTGACTTCATAGCCTCAAGCTATTTGTCGAGTTCTGAACTGTTCAGAATTTTCTTGTAGGTAGTAGGTTCATTTTCATTTATAAGCACTATGTCATTATGGTCACTTATGAGAAATCCATATCTCTCAGGTGCCATATGTATCCTACTCGACTTACGAGCATTTTGTATAGTAGAAGATTCATCTATTCTCTCAATAGATTTTGGATCAAATGTTTGATCCTTGTTTGTTTGTTCTTCTTGAACATCAATAAGTTCAATTTTATTCCTACTGTCCCCTTTTGAGTATGTTCTCTTTCTCTAAGAAGACAACTTGCTTCAAAATAAACACTTTATTTACAGAGGGCAAATAGAAGTAATACCTGAAAGATTCTTTCAGATATCCCACAAACAAACACTTGTCAAACTTACTATCAAGTTTGTTTGACTGTGGCCTTTTGACAAAGGTAAGGTAACCCCATCCTCTCAAGTAAGATAACTTTGGTTTCTTGCTAAAAAACATCTCAAATGGGATGGCATCAACTGTTTTTGATAGAACTCTATTTAGAATATACACTAAAGTCCCTAGTGTGTACCCCCAAAACGATTTTAGCAAGTCTGCAAAAGTCATCATGGTCTATACCATGTCTAGAAGGGTTCAATTCCTTCTCTCAGAAACACCGTTATGTTGAGGTGTAAGTAGTGGAGTCCATTGAGATAATATCCTACTATCTCTAAGATAACCCTAAAACTCTTGGTTTAAGTATTTACCTCCTCGATCCGATCTTATAGTTTTAAAAATTATGCCAAGTTATTTCTCTACTGTTGGAAAGTATGCCCTCAAAGACTATGTATTCCATGTAAATATATTGCGACAAAATGTTTATTCATTCAATTTAGTTTATCTCCTATGTGTTGGGTCATTCTTTACAGTAAGGTATAGATATTGGGTACTTGTCATACAAGTAAAATAGAGTTCTTAGTTGTTTGATAGAACTGGGCATTTTATCAAGGTAAGACTATTGTGCCATGATTTTCAATAAGAAATGGTTTACCTTGATTTAATAAGTAGTTCATTGACATCTTTGGCATAAGCGTATTTTCAATACATAGAACTGGATCTGTAGTAGTGGTCTATCTTAAAGTACTATAATTGTAGAGACCAGACTATTACTGCTACAGCATAGACGGATACCTTCATACTTGCGTATAAGTTGGTGGTTTGGTAAAGCTAGAGTTTTATGAATTAATTTTTGTTGGGTGAGATTTCCTTTGTGAGATCAATATCCTTGTATGTGGGTGTATTACTCTAGTTAGTTAAGATAGACTCATGCAATAGAGTTTCTATGCTTCACTTAGAGAAGTTATATCACCCTTTTATGATTCTCCAAGATAATCTAATGATCTAGGGCCCTGGGAAAGTGACTCTAGAATGTGTGCTTTTGGGTAGCTTCTGATGATAAGCAAGTACATTCAAGTGAGTCATGGATTATTGGATTAAAGATCTAAGGATGATAGATGTCTTTGAGATGGGTGTTAGTACATTTATCTTATCTCATTGATGGGTATTAAATAAAGGGGTATTTTTGTCATGAAACCAATAGGTCGGAGATATTGCTTTAGCAATATTATTCTTAGGGTCAATATTTCTATATGGTGGTAAATGGAAATATTTAAAATCGTAAAATGCAGCTATTTAATATTAAGGTCATTTTGGTCATTTTTGTAGCCATGAATAATGTCTCTTGGTCCCCAGATTAGCTCAAGTTACCTTGGTATTATTTCGACACAATCTAGGCTTGATGGATAATTATTTTGGAAGAGAAATAAAATTTATTCTAAAAGTCCAATTAGAATTGATTAATTAGTCTTGAGTTTTTAATAAGGCGTAGAAAAGATAATTAATTAATTAAGAAGATTGGGCTGGAATAAATTAATTAATTGGGCCGACATTTGTTGACATATATTTTGAGTCTAATTAGAATTAATTAATTTATCTTGGGTATTTAATGAAGCCAAAAAAAGATAATTAATTAATTAAGAGGATTGGACCAGTCTTGGACTGATTTATGAGCACGACACCAAGCCCATAAGGGCCTGATGATTTCGGCCATTAGGGTTTGAGGAAACCCTAAGGCTGGCCGAAAATAAGAGGGAAAAAGAACAAAAAACGGACATTTTTTTTTTCCTTCTCTCTCTGGTGTGCCGTCTCGTTCTCTCTCTTTGTTTCACGTTTTTCTCTTCTTTCTCTCTTGGAGAGTATCTTGATTATTCGAAGAAGAAGCTTTCACCAAGCTAACCCAACAGCACGGTAGAGTCATACTTCAAAAGACAAAGAGAGAAAGCTTAGAGACACTTGATACGTAGGAGTAGAAGATTAGAGGGAATACCGATCAAACTGCAGGCGCCTTCTTTCCCTCTTCCAATGTAAGATGCAGTGCAACCTGGCCCCTCATTGGTTAATCCGTGACCAATAAAGAAAAGTTAGTCCCCTAGATGTAGTTAGGAAAACTGAAAAATTTTCTACTGTGCTTTCTTTGATGTTTTTCATGTTGATACTTTAAGTGGTATCAGAGCTACAATTTTCATCTAGGAGTATGTACTAGGGTTAAAAACTAGAAAAGGTTGTTCCTTTACTATTAAAAATGAATCTTTTGTGATTTCATGTGATTGCTCATACATTACTTTGTAGAGTTCGTATATACCTCATAGTTAGCGGCATAAGATCATATATTCTAATGGTTTTTCCATCGTTTTTCTAGTTTTAAATAGATTCATTGTACACCTCATGGTTAGAGGCATATGTGCTTGTAAAGGCATGTTTTTATGCCTTGTTTTACGTTTCAGACCAAGCACAAGGTCCACTATGCCTTATCGGAGGTGTTGGAGAAATAGAGCAGACCTGGTGCAAGGAGGGCCCAGTGGGCCAGGCGCCTAGTCTATTCTGTCAAACCCTACCAAAACCTACCCTAGAGTAAGAGGGATGGGATGCATATCGTGTCATCATGCATAAAATATATCTCTTAAATGATTTTGTGTGCCTTAGAATTGTGGTTTATGGGATATATAATTTGTTTGTGCTTGTTGAGTAGAAAGGGTAAAAAGGTAATTTTACTTGAGGTTGAAATAGGAAGATGGCTTGAGCCTTAGAATTCTTGTCTCCATTATTTCTGCAAGTCTTGTCTTAACCTCTTTGAATTTAAACTATTAATAATTCTTTAATTCATTTTTATATCCATAAAATTCCCGGATGATTACCTTGCTTGGAATTTTAAAATTCCAGCCCTTGTAGGATAGGGGTTGGCCGAAAATGTGGAGGAAGAATAGGAAGAGGATTTGTGAAACCCCACCTAAAGCCAACCCTAGAGTAAGGGGGTCGGGATGCGTATCATATCATTTTGCATGAATATGTATGTTTTTGAATGATTTTATGTGCTTTAGAATTATGATTTAGGGATTAAAATGCTTAGTTATGCTTATTAAGTAGGAAGGGTAAAATGGTAATTTTGCTTGAGGTCAAAATAGGAGGATAGCTTTTGTAACACCCCACGTTTTTTTCCTTGTCGTAGTGGGCCGAACTCAAGTGGGATGTCGCCCCGTTTGAATTCTCAGACTAAGGGTCTTTATAATGATTTAAACTTAATGTAAACGGTAAAGTCGAAACTTAAGCAAAGATATGAAACATGCTCTTTATTTATATAAACATATGAGTCGCAATAGGTACATTGTCATAGTTTCCAAAATACATAAGCTAAAACATCTCATAGTCTATGTACAATGATCACTCCAAAAGATTTGCTATCAAGTGCTATAGAAGAAGTCCTGGAATACTGTTGTTATTCTTCAACTCCAATCCCTAAAAAAAATTAGAAAACAAAAACATACGTGTGAGTGGTATACCCAGTGAGTCCCGTGTGTGGCAGTGTTTTGCTTAGAAGAGAAAGACGATTTTCAATTTCTTTGCTGAAATAAATTTTATAACAAGAAAAACAGCGGTAATTGATGAATTTAGGTTTAATGTACATTCGAAAAACAATAGCTTCCAAACACACAGCCCCTAATTCAATAAATGCGGGTTCTTCTCTATTTAGAAGTATGTCCCGCGTGCAAAGTTCAAGGAACTTCACCTTCGGCCACACGGTCTCTTGTGCCAGGGACTGCGCCTTACAGCACGTCACTCGTGTTATGCCGGAAGGGTGAGCAGCGTACAAATGTACCTCACCGTGCACTTAGGGATCTTTTACTTGCCACCATAAGCCAGGGGTCCCAATCCTGATGTCAATCACCATCGAGGTGGCAAGGGATTGAACACACCAAGTGTCCCCGCTCGGTATCATGTGAACAATCCACCGTCACAATCAATAGGCAATTGCCGGGCTCACAACGGCTAGCCAAGGGCGATTCATCTCAATGTCCTGTCGCCTGGTTTGGAGTAAGACAATCCCCAGAACTGATCAGGTTACTTGGGGTCGTCTATCTCTAACATGAGCTAGTACAAAGATCAATGTTCTTGCTGAGTACTCAACACAACAACACCAATCCCATCTGACTGATCAGGCCAGAGGGTCATCTGATCCCGCAGGATTTCCAAATCAAAATATTTCTTATTTTCTGGGGACGTACTTTATCACAAAAGTCATTTTCCAAGGGTATTCGGGCCATTTCACCCATGCCAGATTCCAATAGACTTTTTGAGGGTATCTGGGTCATTTTACCCTTACCCGATTTGAAAAATATTCACAAAAGTTTCAATAAGGATATTTCGGTCATTTACCGAATACCCGAGTTCCAAGAGTTTTCATAAAATATTCCAATAAGGATATTTGGATTATTCTCCAAATACCCGATTTCAAAATTTACCATTTTTCAGAAATCCCAAATATTTAATCCGAAAAGGACTAAATTCACAAAATTCGTGTTTTAAACATCCAGTAAGGTTTCCAAGCTGAATATGAAATTTATTCGATTCCGAAATAGCATAAAAGAAAATGTTGCTCATGTAAACCTTACACATATTCAAGGATTTCCAAAATGGCATAAAACATAGCATTTCATAGAAAATCAAAGCACACTAGCCTTTAAAAAGGTTTAGAAATCAATGGGACTCACCTTGTATATTAAGTCAAAGTTGCACTCGTATAGTCCTAAAAGAAGTTTCCTCGACTTAATTCACCTACACCATTAATATATCTCCGTATTATTACTTAATAGATTCAAATGCTTAATGGTTCGAATAAGGTTTCTATAATTTCCTTAAAGAAATAGATGAATTAATGCTTTTGATGGTTTTCCTGGTTTTACAGCTTTACCATCCTCCACTATTCCTCACATAACTTGTTCAATATAGGTCCAAATAAGGTGAGGTTACTTTCATAATATTTCTAAGACATCCCTCTAATAATTTTGGGTCATGAGACATGTAAAATGCATCCCATTTTGTACAGTTTTCCAGTTAATTCCACTGTTCCGAGGTTGGAGTTCAGTTTTGTCATCTTCCAGTGTTTTGTACATATCTCTTTCAATACAGGACCAAATGAGGTGAAAATACTTCCAAAATATTCCTATGACATTTATCTATCAACTTCAGGTCATGGGATATTCAAACCTCTCTCCATTTTGTTCAGTTTTTCAGCTACACTTACTGCTCTGAGTTGGAGGTTCAAAATTACAGTTTAGAAGCCCAACTTGTTTTAATTTATTTCTATGGTTTCTTCAACATATCATACCACATGTAAACCCTTTAATACCTCATTTAAAATCCCACCATCATTTTTCTAACAGGTTTTCATACTCAGCACTTCTCTCTTATCCAAACGAATTAATTATTCCAAGCTCACCAAACCAGTAAATTTAGGCAGTTTTCACCATTCTTGTTGTTCATGATCTCTTAGCCATTCAAAACCCTCACAACCTCCACAAAACTTGTTCCAAATCCTTTCTAACTAGTCTTGGACATATTTAGGATTATTTATGCTCAATTTCCAGCCATATCTTCTCAGATTTCCTTTAATATTTCCAAACAACACAAGCTATTGAGTTCTTACTAACAAATGGCTTTTCTTGTTTTCTTTATCACTTCCTTCCTTTTTCTTTTCAAATTTTCAGTATATCATCACTCCAATACACCTCAAATGTACTGAAAATCATACTCAACCCATCACTACACCAACCGGTCAATCCAACATCCATCACAACATCAAAATATTTTCATTACTCAACATCAACAAATTTGTATGCAATTAGTTTCCAACTTCTAACATCATTTTTTAGCTTTTGAGAAATGATCTCTTACCTTTCCAAGATGAGTGCAAAGCTGTATGCTCCTTTCCTTCTTTCCTTCTCCTTTCTTTCTCCTTGCTGCCGGTTTCCATTTCTTCCTCCTTGCTGCTGGAAATCTCTCTCTCTCCCTTAGTCTCTCTTTTTCTTGTTTTTCCTTTCCTCTCTTCACTTTTCTGGTTTTTCTTCTTCTCTTTCCAGCTTTGGCCGAATTCTCCCCTTCTTACTCCTATTTATATAGCTCAATCTTCTTGGTCTTGTTTGATCTTAATAAAATGACTTAGGGTGAGTTGGCATTTCTAAAAGTCTTTAGACTTTCATAGAACTTAAAAGAAGATTGTGGAACTATGTAGAAGCTTGTAGAACTCCCTAGAAGTCTCATGACTAATATATTTGCTAACCTTGCATGGCGCTACATAATTATAGTTAACTTGCCCTAATCTAGTTTAGCTTGATTGAGCTTAATTAAAGAAAGTCTAAGAATAGTTAATCTTGGACAAATATATCAAGCTTGTGGGTCATCTTCATTTACTTCTTGTAGGCCCCCTAAAAGATCTTAGTATATAATATAATATAATTAAGGTATTTATAGTATTAGTTGTTGTTGTTGTTGTTGTTGTGTGTGTGTGTGTGTATATATATACACACACATATATAAATAACAATAGTAAGAATAATATAATAATTCAATATAATTATTAAATTTAATAATACTATAATTTAATATTACCAAGAAATATTTGTATTAATTAATAGATATAAAAATAATAGTAATGGATACTAGAATAAAAAATAATATTATTATTATTATTAAACTACAATAATTATTATAATAGAATAAAGTAAAATAAAATAGAATAAAATAAAATAATGACAATATTAGTAATAATACTAATATTAATAATAATAGCACTAGGGATGGCCATTCTATAACACTATGAATAATATTATTAATTTATAACCTTAATAATATTCTTAATAAATAGGGAGGGAAAATATATCATTAATTTTTTTTTATATGTGTTTTCATTTTGGACGACGGGTTATTACAACTTGTGGATTAAATAAGAAGAATATTTGGGTGAGAAAATAAGAACAAGGGTTGTTGTGGTTTAGTGAGCTTTGGGAATTACTCTTTAAGGTCATAAGTTCAAATCCCATTACTTAAATTTTAATCATGATTATCTTAGTTAAGTTTGAATTTTTGTTTTCTTACATTCTATAAACATTGGAATGTTGTCTTAGGGGAGACATGAAGAAAATTTCCTAATTCTATCATCATGCCCTAAAAAGAATTCTAGAGGAATTCTTGTCCTTTTATTACCTCTAGGTTGTCCTAACATCTTCACAAATTAAATTTGTTCAAAATTTATCAAAATCCATCTTTTTAATTCCAGAAAATTCAGCAAGAATCTCTTGTCTTTGAATTTCGAAAATGGATCTTGGAAATTGGAGGATTGACTGAAAATAGGAGAGGAGTTAGGAAAGGTTCCTAAGAAAAATTAATCAACATGGTTGAACCTTCAAATTCATCTTCATAGTGATCATGTTCTTCATGGAAGAAACCTGGAAATTTTCCAGATTCTTGAGTAGCCTAACCTTTGAAAAACATAGCTAGCTTTCTTACTCATTTACTGCCAGAAATATGGCCAATTTATTTAGCTTGAAGACTGAAAATTCTGTGCAATTCGGACTGCACAAAAAACTGCACAAACCAGAAAAATTCGCTACCTTCAACCAGAAAATGAGGTTGTTTCCTTCTACCTTCAATCCAGCAGAACTCCTCTACTTTTCCCGCATAAAAAAGGTTGGAAAATATTTTTAAAGGACCCTCAAACACCTCTCAAGAACCTCTACAAATTGGGCTGGAATATTGCAGAAAACTGCACAAAAAATTGCAGCAAACATTCCAACCTTAGGACACCATGAAACCAGAAATTTCCAGCTTTGTTCCCTTAGGCCTAGACCGAAGAAACCACCCTCAAACCTCTGTAAAATGACCCTTCTTCAGCCATGAACAGAATACCATCAACCTCTCCACTTACCTTGCACACTTGGACTCCATAATCACACCTCAAATATCTCCAAAGATCACTCCATTCAAATTAAAATTTGAACTTCAAAAATTTCCAAAATTTGCTCCATGGAAACACCCTTGTATTAAGCTTCATAACAAGAAATTCCTCTACCATTGGGCTCTAAATTTTGGCCAGCCTTGAAGCTCCATCAATTTCCATTCATTTCAGCAACGCAAACCAATCCAACCGGCTCCAAGAAACCTCCATCAATCAAACACCATTAACATATCCTATACCTCAAACCACTCCTCAAATCTCTCCATTTTAATTTCAAACAATCAGATTTCTCTCCTCCTTTCTAAGCTGAAATTGAATCTCCTAAACTCCCTAAACCATTCGGCTAGCATTCCCTGATATCGTGCAGCATATTTCCCTTAAACTCTCTCAATTTTCACCAAGAACACACACTACTTCTCTTCAAGTGAAAAGCCACTCTAAACACCTCTAATCCCTCTCAAAAACTCCAGATTACTCCTACATACTCCCTAGAGTTCATTTCTAAAATTTATAGCACCAAATCTTGAAAACAAGAATTGGCATTCGGATTAAAAGCAGCTTATTTTATTATTATTATTATTTTTTTGAAGTCTCAAGAACATCATTAAGCTAACCAAGAACAACTCCTTTGTTCATCTTCTTCCATTCAACCTACAACATATCATGCTAATGCTCTCTTTCTCTCTCTCTCTCTCTCTCTCTCTCTCTCTCTCTCTCTCTCTCTCTCTCTCTCTCTCTCTCTCTCTCTCTCATGCTAGGGATTTAGTCATGTGATGGCATGTGTTGATTTAAGCCTATGCTCATGAATGGATTGGTTTAATGTTTGATATTGGAGAAAGTGTTCACGATCTTGTTTAGAAATAGGAACCATGATTATGTTCTTGCTGATCCTAGGTGTAACACCCCGCAACCTAGGCCTGACAGGGCCGGGGATGCTGCCCCGTCCAAAGGACAAGGGGTCTTTATAACTAGATCACACAAATATAATAGCGGAATAAAAATGATACTTTAACTTAAAATTTATTACAACCTAAAATACTTCAAGAATGAATCCATAAATTCGCAAAACAAAGCCATAAGTAAAATTATCCACTCTCGCCTCCCATAACATTACATAAGATAAATCCTCAAGAAAAAAAAAAATCTCCCAAGACAGGCAATGTTTAGCTACTCATGCCCACAGCAGGATCGACCTGAAATCATGATAAAATGGTGATGAGACAGAAATTTCAGTAAGTCCGTGTGTGCTTAAGTGACGGGAGAAAACAGTTCGTGAATGCAAAGTATAAAAATTCTTTATAAAAGATCACTGGCAAGCAATAAACATTAGTCAAAAGCAAGAGTGGTGTTTTGGCTTTTCCAACCATAGATCAACCACTCAATGAAATGGTCATGGGTTACCACACATTGGGCCCCATAACCGAATGGTCAGCATACCACACTTTGTGCATACCGCCGCCCAAAATGCCACACTTTGTACAGATTGACAAAAGTAGGTGATCGGCCTACTGGGCAAGATACTCCTCCTTCTCTATACTCCAAACAACAACCGGGTGTCCATTCCGGCACAATACAGTCACTTGACTGAAATAAATTGCTAGCTCGGACCGGTACGACTTACTAGACTGACATCTTATCCGGGAAGGACTCACCACTTAGAGGTGGCCTTCTACTGAGGGACTTACCCTAACCCTTCCAAGACTAGTCCTAGTAGTCCACCTTTATTGAGTACTCAACGACGTTTTTCTCTTGGGATAAAATGAACAAAACATGATTTCACATGAAACTGGCAATTTAGGGATCTCCAAAGTCGTTATCAAAATTAGTTTTAGAAAGTATTTTGAGTTTGAGTAATTCTGCTCAATAATTCAATTGTTTGAAATAAGGAAGAATTCCACCCTCAATTGCCTTTATATACATGAGCGTACATACACTCTACATTTGACTTGCCATAAAGAAAACATTTCACATCAGTCTGGTTTTATGCAGGAGCTTACCTGATTCTTTTTCACAAATAAAAGGTCTCCAACAGCTGACCTAACCCCACATGACAAATACAAATCGCAATCAATTTCAAGCCACAAACCACTACCTCAATTTTAAGTCAACACAACTTACTACTACCATGATCCTAGTGTCCCAAGCTTTAAAGTTAAACAATAAGTAAATAGGGTAAGAGTTGAGCCTAGTGTGATATTTAAAATAATTAATGGTTTGGGAAATACATTTTAATAAGTTGAAAGCTTAAATCTTGTTAAGGAAAATTTAGAGTTTATTTGATCAAGAGTCCTAAGTAGTTTTAGGTAAAATAATGATTTATTAATAATTTAGTTGTTAGAAAATAATTGATAGCTAAAATTAGTTGAAAATGAATTTAATGGGTCTTGCTTGAAAAATAATAAATAAATTCTTACTGGGTTTTGATTAAAAGATAATAATTAAATTTGTAGTAATAAATATTTCACTAATCATAATTATTTCCATAAAAGGCTTTAATTGATTTCATTATTTTAAATAATATATATATATATATATTATTTTTTTAGCAAAGCTATTATTTATTTGACTAAAATATCCTTATTGTTTATAATAGTCCAAATCTACCCTTCCTAGGGTTTTTCGAAAATACAAAAAAAAATTATTTTATTGAATATTTTATTCAAGAAGTAAAATTAGTTTAGGGACAACTAGATTATGATTCAAATTCATATGGCTAACCACAATCAAGAACATGCACAATCCTTCAATTCATCAAATCGACCAAATTTTTCATATAAGAATAGATCTAAATTTATCAAGACATGATCTAACCTCTACTAGCATAAATATGATCATGGCTTTACCAATCCATCATGAATAAAAATCCTATTCACCAATAGCGACATAATCTCTAGCATGCTTTGACACAAATACTACCTATGACATGCATCAAACCTCAATTCAACATACAACCAACTAATATAATCATTCCATGCATAAATCCCATCTCCTTCACAATCATATATATACTCATGCTTCAAGCACAACAACACATACTCAAATCCCATCGCCATCTACCTTCTAACAACATCATCCTAGAGACATGATTCTAGAGTTTAAAAAGGAAGATTGAAGGTACTTGATTGATGAATGCCTTGAAGGAGTTTAGAGTAGATCTCAACTCCTAGATGTCTAACTTTGTTCAAGGGAGATGGCGAGAGCATCATTATGGAAGAAGAAGTCATCCGGCCAAGAGAGAGGGATTTCGACCATGAGAGAGAGAGAGAGAGAGAGAGAGAGAGAGAGAGAGAGAAGAGATCATTAGTATGTTTATTCACATAGGTTTTCACTAGAGATCAAGTTTGGAGAAAATGAAGTTGATAGAGTAAATTTACCTTGAAGATGTTCTTGTCCTTCACAGAAATTTTCTGGTTTTGATCCGAAGTAGCAAGATGATTTGAGGAGTTTGATTTTAAGAATGGTGTCGATGGACTCACAGCGGTAAGTAGGTCAAATCTGGAGATTTTAGTGAAGGTTTGAAGTGATTTGGAGGGGTATTAGGTGAAAGAAAGTAGTAGGTGTTCTTGGTGTAGTGTGTGTGTTCTTGGAGATTGAAGGGAATTGAGAGATTGTAGTCTAGCTGCCGAAAATTCTGAGGGAATTAGGCTGACCGAATTTCTGTAGGGTTTAGGGAGTTGTTTCTCTGATTTGGAAGGAAAAAGGGAAGGTTAGTTGTCACAATCCTTGAAGAATATTTTTAGGAAGTGAATTTGGAAACTAAATATTCCAATAATATCTTGATTGTTGGAGAGTTTTGGAAGTCTGCCATGGCTGACTGTTTGAGCAGAATTTCGGTGGGATTAATGCTGGTCTATGGGAGCTTATGGTGGGCGAAAGTAGGGTTCTTAATGGTGAAGAAGAAGTCTGGTTATTTGGGAAATGCATTATGGGAAGTTGCTAAACAAATGTGGCTGGAATTTTGGAAATCAACCAAGCTAAATTGCAGGGATTTGTTGGAGAGATTTTTGGACAGCCATTGCTGAATTTCGTGCAGAAGCTTAAGGGGGACAATGGAGCTCTGATATTGGAGGTTTAAGGAAGGTTTTTGCAGGATAAGGTTGGTGTTTTGGCTGGGAGAAAAATAGAAAACAAAACTGGAACTTGGACTGCCCAGAATTTTCGCTGGGCAGATTTTCGGCTGCCATTTCCAGCCGACTTACAGAGGGTTTGAAGGGGGAATTTAGGGGTTTTCAAGGCTGGTTTACAGCCTTCTTCATGGAGGAAAAACATGGCTAAGGTGCTGTACAAAATCTAGAAGAAAACAGCTTGGTTTTGGACTCTCAAAGTGGCGATTTGTACAGGAATTTTTCCTGTTGTTGCTCCAGCTTTGAGCAGTCTGAAAATGGCCAAGAAATTCAGATTGTAAACTGATCCTAAAGAACATTTTTTTGGCAGCATTTGGAAAGGAATGTTAGCTAAGAAATTCGACATTTTGAAGGCACAACAAGCTGAAAATTTTCAACTCATTCCAAGAAGGAAGATGAACTAGCTAGAGGGAATTTTCAGCCAACTCACTAGAGGGATTTTTCCCCTTGGAACTTCCCACAACTCTTCCACATTTTTCAGACCATAAGAAGTATTTTACCAAGACATTTTGATCTTACAAGATCACAACACATTACTGAAATTTCTGGAAAGAAAATGGCTAGAATCACTTGATCAAACTAATGAGTTGAAAATTAAGGAAAAATCAAAGATCAAGGAAAAATGAATTCCCTTTGGGAAATTCGAGTGGGTAAGGGTATAGAATGAGGTTGCTCCTAACATGTCTCTCTTAGGACATCATCCCTACCTTACTCCAAGCTCATAAGGCCGAAATTACTCTTCCCCAAGCAAAAATAAAATTAAATCAAGCTAATGCTTCCATGCTGGAATTTGAACCCTAGTCTTCAATAATTAATTCTAAGGCTCTAACCACTAAACCACATCAACTCTTCTTGATATTTTCCCTAGAAAAATTATTTTCTATTCAATCCACGAGCTATTTCCCTATTTTCACTTCGGGCAAAAATTATCATTCTGCCCTTCTCACACAATACTCATCCACAAGACTTCAAGACAATAAAACTCAAATCCAAAGCACATAAAAATCATATAGAAATGTATTTAATCATGAAATAAAATATTATATGCATCCCAACCCCCTTACTCTAAGGTTGGTTTTGACTGGGGTTTCACACTAGGTTATTTTAATTAGCAAATTTTATTACCTTAATTGAAATTATTACTATATTTTTCTCTAAAGATTTTGAAATTCCTAGAAAGTTTTGGAAATAGAATATTAAATGAAATATTAATATTTTACTAGTCAAATAAATAATATCTTTTATTAAAAATAATATATATATATATATATGTATGTATGTATAATAGTAAATAAGATCTTTTATATAAATAATAATAATAATAAATAAAATATTAGTGACCTTGTAGACCATAGTTCAAACTTTTACCTATATTTATAAATATTATTTATATTAAAATTTGTTTGTTATTTATTAAACAAAGATTTAATATAATTAATTTATTATTAATTTTATTTATTACTAATTATTTATTATCTATTAAAAACTAATTGTAATTTATTATTTATTTATAATAAAACTATTTTTAAATTACCATTTACTAATATTAATTAGGATGATTCAACATTTAAACCTTAGTTTATTTATTAACAATAGTACTCAAGTATTATTATTTGAACTTATAACTTATTAGTAATTATTTTAGAACCCCTAGTTATTTTAACTTATCAAGCTAGTCTTATTTTATAAAATCCTTTATCATCAAGCCTTAAAGCTTAGGACATTAAGGTCATGGTTGTAATTAGTTGAACTAGGAATTATTTATGTAAGGCAAGTATAGCTCAAGTATAACCTTATGCCTTGTGTTTACCCCAGGTGGGGTTAGATCAGCCTTAGAGGATTTTTGTTGAGTTCGAGAAAGCAAAGGATCTAGTAAGCTCCTGCATGGAGTCATTTGAAGATCAAAATTATTGTGGCAAGCCAAATTCAATATGTATGAACATTCATTTCATAAAGGCAATTAAGGACAGTTTTTCCTTTTTATTTTAGTCAAGCAAACCGTTTGAAAATTAACAAGCAGTTTTACACAAATTACTAAACTCTTTCTAAAACCTAACTTTGGTAAGAATTTTAGAAGCCTTAATTGTTGTTTCCAAGTAAAACATGGTATGGTCAATTTTCTCCCAAGTGGGACAAGCAATGTTGAGTACTTAATAAGGGTATACTACTAGGACCAGTCTTTGAAGGGTTAGGGTAAGTCTCTCAGTAGGTGACCATCTCTGAGGGGTGAGTCCTTCTTGGATAGGATGCCAGTCCGGTAGGTCATACTGGTCCGAGCTAGCAAATTTTAGTCAAATGGATTATGTGTTCCTGGAATGGACAACTGATAAGTTTATGGTGTAGAGATGGAGGAGTATCTCACCCAGTTGGTCGTACACCTACCTTATGTCAGCATGCTCAACGTGTGGCATTCTGACCAACGACATGCTCAACGTGTGGCATACTGACCATGTGGTCATGGGGCCTAACGTGTGGTAGCCTATGGCTACCCCTTTGAGTGGTTCTATTTATTGTGCACATGTAGAGTTTGAAAAGCAAAACACCACTCTTTATTTTCAGCATTTATTTAATACTTTTCAGCATTTATTTAATACTTTTCAGCACTTTCTCTTATAAACTTTTACAACTTGCATACATGAACTGTTTTACCTGAAACAGTCAAAGCACGCACAGGCTTATTGAGATTTTTTTTTTTTTTATCTCATCACCTTTTATGCCATGTTTTTAGGTTGATCCTATTGTGGAGGTCCATAGCTAGATTTGTTGCCTATACTTTGAAGACTTTATGATATTTCTCTTATGTGATGTTTTGAGACACGGTAGCAAGCAATTTATTTTGGATTTATTTTGTTCATGTATTTTTAAAGTATTGCTTTTATGTCATCTAGTTATAAAGACCCCTTATCCTGTGGATGGGGCGACATCCCCAGCCCTATTGGGCCTAGGTAGTGGGGTGTTACAAGTGGTATCAAAGCCTAGGTTTAGATAAATATTGATAGTACATGTTTTGTTTTATTAATTTTAAATCTTTTGACTAACTTGTCTTGTTTATGCGGCAAGATGGTTAGAATGCTTAGAACTGTAAGGAAAGGGCAGCAATGGCATCCACCCATCCTTATCTACCCCGGAAGACCTACCAGTGCCTCGGCCTGCGCCTCAGCCTGCACCTCAACCAATTATACCCCTAGATGATAGCAGTGACAAAGAGGTCCAGATTATTAAGCTATCCCCCAATACCTGTGATGGAGTTGGTTATTGACAGTGAAGACGAGGAGATTGATATGGAATATGTTCCCCTCCCTCCTAGTCCCATAGTTGACTTGACAGCTGATAGTGATGACTCGGGGGAGATAGATTACGAATCTCCACCTTGACCTTCCTTCATACCCCACCCAACTAGGTTGAGACCGAGGAGAGTTCTAGGTGACCCTAGAAGGAGCCAATGGATGATGGGTTTGTGAATGGGGCTGAGATAGACTTCACTAGGAATTCTGGGGGATGGTTGTATGATGCCAACTTTGAAGACTCTGATGAGGATTACAGAGGTTAAGTGCTGGTATGATTAGGATGTTTTATTTACTGCTAAAGATTTTATTCATGTTTACTGCTTTATTTTCGAATTCATGCAAATAAGAGTACCTGGAGTACTCTAAGGTTTGAGAAAAATTTATATGCAATGCAAAAATTTTGCATCTATTTTTCTTTTGCTTAAACCTGAATGTGAATGCATGCTCAATTGAATTGTTTTAAACTCAAATGCATAAACTCATTATCTGACCATAGTTTAGAATGGCACCCAAGCGCCGTGTAGCCACATCAAGCAGAAGAGTTCCGGAAGTAGAATCTATGACACTGGAGTTTGAGACAACTCAAGCACCGTCACCCTGTTAGATTGTATGCCCTCTTAGACTAGGTTTCTGATGTAAAATTGAATATTTTAATAAAAGAATTTATTTTCAGAAATTATTTGTGAATTTACTTTTTGTTTGTGCACAATTTGCGTTTGGAACAGACCAATTATTTTTAAATAAGTGATCCATGTGAATGGTGATCATTCACAGTAAGATATGGATTACGGGTTATTTAACACATAAACATTTGTTCTTAACCTATTGTGAGAATGGGAATCTCATCATGTTTAGGTTATTATGTTATGAATTCCAAATAGGGGATGGCTTACCTTTAGCCAGTGAGTAGTCCACTCACTTCATGACATAAGCGTATTTCGAATACGTAGAACAGGACCTGCAGTAGTGGTTTCTAAAAAGTACTATATGGTAGAAACCTAAACTACTACCGCTACAGCGTGGACTAGTACTCTCTGACTTGAGTATGAGTTGGTAGTCTGGCGAAACTGGAAGCATATACTTTGATTTGCTATAGTTGAGGTTCTATCGTATGGCTAATATACTTGCATGTTGGGTATGTATGACTAGTTAGTTAAGGCAGACTTATATAAGATAGTTTCTACACTAAATCGCCCTTTGTGGTTGTCCGAATGATCTAAATATCCAGGGCCCTGGAAAACATGACTTGGATGTTTGCTTTAGGGTAGCTCTCTTGAAAAGCGGAAACACTCCGGAAGTCGTGGATCATTGGACTAGAAGCCTAAGAATGGTAGATGTCATTTAGAGGGGTGTTAGTACATTTCTTCCTCTCTAAATGTACGGCGATTTGTAGAGGAGTATTTTAGTCATTTTACCTGTAGGTCGGAGACTTTGCTAATGCAGCATTGTCCTTAGCGTCAATATTTCCTTATGGTGATATTAGGAAATATCAGAATGCAAAGTATAGCTATTTATATAGCAGGGGTATTTTGGTAATTTTAGCAGCCAAGGCGATGTGTCTTTTTGGTCCTCGAAATAGCCCGTGAGTCCTAATTAATTTTGGGTTGAGGAATTGGCCTCAGTTTAAGAGGATTTTATTTTATTTTATTTTACTTTATTTTATTCGGGATGTCTAGTTTATTATTAGACAGGAATAAAATAAATAAATAAATAAAATAAAAATAGGAGTTGAGAAAAATTAATATCTGATTTAATTGGTTAATTAATTATTTAGGGCCTAGGCCCAGTTTTAATAATTAGGAAATTAACCTGAGCTTAAACTAGGGAAAATAATTAATATTTAATTATTTATTGTGTTATTTATATAAGTCCAAGAAATAAATAATTAAATATTAATTATTTTGGTTCATTTGGGCTCATTAATTATTTATTGGGTTATTTCTATAAGCTCAGAAAATAAATAATTAATGTTTATTATTTTGGGCCTTTTAGGTCCAAGAAAAATAATAAATATTATTTCGACCTAATAGCTTGGACCGTAGGGTTTCTTCCAGATACAGTTCAGATAAGTTTAGGATTAAGCTAAACTAATTCTCTGGATAACATCCGGGTGTTTGAAATATGATATCCCAGGGGATATATTTATCAGATAATTGGAGACCTAGTTTAGGCTAACAATAAACAAGACTCTGGGATAGAGAAAACCCTAATATTTTTCCCTAGCTTTTCTCTCTAGCTCACGAGACTCTCCCTCACGTCTCTGTTCACACAGCTCTCTCTCTCGTGAGTTTTGCTTCATCCTCTTGTTCTTGATTCTTTGCTAATCAATTGCAAGAGAACTAAGGAGATTAGAGACAACTCTTCTTCACTGGAGTGCTCACCAACGAATTTAGGCAGTGGTGATATTCCGTGAACCAGAAAGCTTGGCATTTATGCTTCACCGGAGGAAGAAAACTGGACAGTGGAAGCTTCACTGGATGTTCATGGATGGATGAAGAAGAAGCTGTTTTCCCAGGTTCAAAGCTTTCTTCAACATTCTTCAAAATTTTAAGGCTCCAACAGGTATGTTTTCATCCCACCATACTGCTCCCATACCCTATTTAATGTTCATGTTCTCCATTTTTGTCTACTAAAGCATGCTCTGTAAATATGTCAATTCCTTCAAGTGGTATCAGAGATTGAATTTGATTAACTTATGGAGCATGTTAGTTAATGAAAATAGAGAAGAACATTGTTTGGAGCTTAAATATATGACCCTTTGTTGTTTATGGTATGGGACATGGTTTCTGCAATTTTCACGAACTCTCTATAAAAATTTAGTTTGATGAGTTTGGATCGTGTAAACCCAATTTAAATGGGTATAGACGGTTGTTATTTTGGTTTGGATGAGTTTTTGTAATGAAATATGTCCAAAGAGCCACTGCAAGTGAAACTGCGAAGAAAATTGCAGAAGAAAAAGAACACAGAAACTCTTTGGAGAAGAAGACACTATTCCTAAGCCGCGAGCCGAGCCGAGCCGTTTGCGTCGAGCTGCACTGTTCATGTGTCTTGAGCCGTGCCGCTGGAGCTGTATAAGCCGGCTTGCTATAGTGAAATTGAAGCCGTATTTCATTTGAAATGTTGCAATTGAATTGCAATTGCTATTCGGACGGACTCGTGGGTCGGCAGCTGAGATAGGCACGGGCGCGGGTCATGGGTGGCGGATCAGCTCAGCGGGTCGCAGCAGAGTGTGATCTTGTGCGGCCGGTGCACCTGGCGCTCTGTGGACCGTAGGCCATGCGAGCGCGGATCTAGTGCATCCGGTGCAGTGGACTGCCAGTCGTTTTTTTTTTTTTAATTTTGTAATTTGGGTCCCATACCAGGAGAAGTTAATATTTTTGCAATAGTTTATATTCTTGGAATATATTTGCATGAAAAATATATTAATTAATTAATTAATTAATGTGTTTAATTCTATTATTTGGGCACTTAAGTTTTAAAATAGAAAAGCATGAAAACATTTACTGTTTTCTAGCATGCTATTTTTTTTTTTTTTTATGTACCTATGTGCGCTTTTTCTCAAAGACCAAAGTCTTTGGGAACTTTTTTGACAAGAAAAACATTTTTCTTCAAAAAATTAAATGGCTATTTTAATTTGTACAAAAATTAATCCTTGGATATTTTCTCAAAGTATTTAATCCTTGACATAGAAAATATATTGGATTTAGATATTTTTGTAAATTAAAATGGAGAACCATTTTGTTTTATTTTGCACTAGGAAAAATTGTTTTGTCAAATAAAATTGAGACCAAAGTCTCAAGAAAAGTTTTAATTGGGAAATTTTTTAAATCATTAAGTTTTAACTTAAATAAAATTAGTCTATGGAAAAATCTCTCAAATGATTTAATTCTTGACATAGAGATTTTGATGGACTTGGATATTTTATTTTTTAAGTTAAAGGAAAACTTAATGGAATTTTCAAAAGGATATTTTTCCAGAAAACTTTATTTTAAAAGACTAAGTGGGAGAGGGGTTCCAACGGCCCCACGGCTTCTACCACGATCCTCATTAGAGATCGTGGGTCCCCTTGCATCACCCTGGGAGTGAACCCGTATAAGATGGGAATACCACAAGGATCTAGATCTAATGGAAGGATGTAACTGATAATCTGGGGCACGTACTATAATCGTCAATCCACGTTAGAGGTTATATTGTGAGGAATGTCCATAGGAAATGAAAGGAAACGGCCATCCCACAATGGAGTTATTCTCTAGATCATTACCTAGAAGGGAAATTAATTTGTGGTGGTTATTACACTTAGCTTAGGAAACTGTTAATTTTTCAAAGAAGCTATGTCAATTTTTCCTAAGAGCCAAATTAATTTCTGTGCACAAATTTATTTTCACAAACTAAATCCTTTCTTTTATTATTCAAATTTCCAGAAATAGTGGGAGGTTTTTTTAGTCCTTTGGCCGTTATTCTCCATGAGAATAAGTTAACGGGACCAAAATAGTTGGACTGGAAGAGGAACCTGGACATAATACTCACAATCGTAGAGTATAAGCATGTCCTTTACGAGACCTACCCTGAAATCGGGGAAAGTTCCACCGACGAAGAGCAAGAGGCTGAGAAGGCATGGAAGAAGGCTAATGAAATGGCACGTTGCTATATACTAGCCTCCATGTCTAATGTGCTCCAGTCTAAACACAAGCACATGGCTTCCGCGTATGACATTAGTTATTCATTGGCTATTATGTTCGCGGGTAAGAGCCGGCCCGCAAGGCAAGAGGTTCTTCGAACTATAATAAACTCTAAGATGGCTGAGAGAGCATCAGTCAAGGGGCATATGCACAAGATGATTGCTGCTTGTGAGGAGACAAAAATCTTAGGAGCTATCATTGACCCCAAGAACCAAGTTGACATGGTTCTCAAATCTCTACCGGGTTCCTTTACTCAGTTCAAACTAAATTACAATATGAGTTTTATTGAGTTGATGGAGGAACTTCAAATGGCAGAGAAGGTCATGAAACCATATTCAATGGCCATGATTGCTAAGGCTTCTTCCTGAAGAACTAGGTCTAAGCCCAGAAAGTTCAAAAGGAAGAATGGATATGCAGTTGCCTAGTCCAAGACCCAGCCCAAAGACAAACCTAAGGGCAAGTGCTTCAGATGTGGGAAGAAGGGACACTGGGAAAAAGAGTGTCCAGATTTTCAAGCCAAGAAAAACCCCACATGTCATGTTCTCTATCTAGAGTCTATATCAATGGTTGGATCAACTTCTACTTGGATTGTTGATTCAGGAGCCACTGATCATATCTGTAACTCCTTGGAGGGGTTTAGAAAGATAAGTTGACTCAAGAAGGGCGAACATAGATTATGCGTGGAATTTAGAGCACAAGTTTGAGCCCTTGTAGTGGGAGAGCTGGATCTTGTTTTTTATTGTAATAAGAAAGTGGTTTTAATAGATATTTTATATGTACCTGATTTTCGTCAGAATTTGATTTTAGTTGCAAAACTTATAAATCAAGGATATTCTATATTTTTTCATTCTGGTATTTCTATCAATAAAAATGGAGAAATATTATGTACTGGGCACATGTATGAAAATCTATTCTATTTTAACCCTATTAATCATCAATCAAATATCGCTTAATCTGAACCTTTAACTAAGAAGAGAAAAACCAATATCAATGGCTCAAATCTTTGGCATCTGAGGTTGGGTCACATCAACTCAACCAGGATTCAGAAGCTAATCCATAATGGGCATTTGGGCTCATTGAGATTGGAAAATTGGCCTCAGTATGAATCTTGCCTAATGGGAAAGATGACCAAAAGGTCTTTTGTCCCTAAGGCAGAAAGGGCCAAGGAGGTGATGAGTCTTGTTCATACTAATGTGTGTGATCCATTGTCTACACCAGCTAGATGAGGTTTTTGAGTTCTTCATTATTTTCACGGATGATTGTACAAGGTTTGGTTACGTTTACCTGATGTGACATAAGTCTGACTCTTTTGACAAGTTCAAAGAGTTTAAGACTGAAGTGAAGCGTCAGACAGGTAAATTAATCAAGACCTTACGATCAGATCGTGGTGGAGAGTACCTCCTAGGTGAATTTAAGGATTACATGGTACACCATGGGATTGTACTCCCAGCTCTCTGCGCCGGGGATATCCCAGCAGAACGGAGTAGCTGAGAGAAGGAACAAGACATTGATGGAAATGGTCAGAAGCATGATGTCTCATGCTACTCTTCCAGTATCTTTTTGGGAATATGCCCTGGAAACAACGGCATACATTCTGAACTTGGTGCTTTCCATGTTAATACCTAGGACTACCTATGAGATGTGCACTGGGCGTAAGCCAAGTCTGAATCATCTTAGGATTTGGGGTTGTCCAGCTTATGTACTGATCACGGGAGACAAGTTGAAACCAAGGTCAGAATTATGCTATTTTGTTGGGTATCCAAAAGGAACAAATGGTGGTTACTTTTATCATCCTAAGGAGCAGAAAGTATTGGTTAATACCAATGCTAGATACTTAGAGGATGATCAAAGTACTTCCACTAAAGGTTCAACAAGGTTGGAACTTGAGGAGAAGTTATCTACGAAATCTACTTCTTTTGGCCCGATTGTGGAACAAGAAGAGGCACAACCTCAAGAGCCTGTACAAATGGATTCTCATCGTAGTGGGAGAGTGTCTAGGGTTCCGGATAGATGGACTGGAGAAGCCTTTGAGCTAATCTTTGACCATCAGGAAGAAGACCCCACTAGATACGAGGAGGCTATTGTTGATGATGATGCAAATCTATGGCATGAAGCAATGAAAGCCGAGATTGAGTCTATGTACTTCAATTAGGTTTGGGATCTTGTAGCTTCACCTGAAAGGATAAAACCCATTGGGTGTAAGTGGGTGTACAAGGGAAAGATGGGAGCAGACCGGAAGGTGGAAACCTTCAAAGCTAGGCTTGTGGCGAAAGAGTATACTCATAAAGAAGAGATCGATTATGAGGAAACCTTTTCCCCGGTGGCCATGTTTAAATCTATCCGTATCCTCTTTGCCATCGCATGTCACTATGACTATAAGATATGGCAAATAGATATCAAGATGACATTTTTTGAATGACCATCTTAGCAAAGACATCAATATGTCCCAACCGAAAGGTTTTATTGCTAATGGCCAAGAACACGTGGTTTGCAAGCTTAAGAAGTCCATTTATGGACTTAAGCAAACATCAAGAGTGTGGAATATTCGTTTTGATGAAACTATGAAGTCTTACGACTTTATTCAAAACGAGGATAAACCATGTGTGTACAAGAAACTTGAGGGGTTTAATGTGATTTTTCTTGTCTTATGTATGTGGATGACATTCTACTCATTAGAAATGATAGAGGGTCATTATCATCTATAAACGTTTGGCTATCTAGTCATTTCAGTATGAAGGACTCGGGAGAAGCCAGCTACATTCTCAGGATTAGACTTCTTAGAAATAGGAAGTAGAGAATGTTAGGATTATCCCAAGTCACATATATTGACAAGGTGCTGAACAAGTACAGCATGGACTCATGCAAAGGAACTCTAATGCCTTGCCGACATGGGTTGTCTCTTTCTTCAAGGGACTGTCCTAAGTCTCAAGAAGAAAAGGATAGAATGAGTAGGATTCCCTACACTTCGGCTATGGGAAGTCTCATGTGCGCCATAATGTGTGTGAGGCCAGATATTTGCCTTATTGTAGGCTTGGTTAGCAGATATTAGTCAAACCTGTGGAGGTTCTTTAGCATGTAAAGCATATTTTTAAGTACCTCAAAGAAACCTTGGAACCACAAGGAGGGGAAGCATATAGTGAGGTAGTACCACCTGGACCGGGATTTCCAAAGACAAGAAGTCATGGTGGAACAGATTGTCTCCGAGAACAATCAAGCAGATCCATTCACCAAGCTATTGGCTAAGAGGGTCTTCATGAGACACTTGGACGCCATTGGGGTGGGCACCTATGGACTTACCTAGTCTTAGAGTGCAAGTGGGAGATTGTTATATTGTATGCCCTCTTAGACTAGGTTTCTTATGTAAAATCGAATATTTTAATAAAAGAATTTATTTTCAGAAATTATTTGTGAATTTACTTTTTGTTTGTGCACAATTTGCGTTTGGAACAGACCCATTGTGTTTAAATAAGTGATTCATGTAAATGGTGATCTTTCATAGTAAGGTATGGATCACGGGTTATTTAACACATAAACATTTGTTCTTAGCCTATTGATGAGAATGTGAATCTCATCATATTTAGGTTATTATGTTATGAATTCCAAATGGAGGATGGCTTACCTTTAGCCAGTGAGTAGTCCACTGGCTAAGCGTATTTCAAATACGTAGAACATGACCTGTAGTAGTGGTTTCTAAAATGTACTATATGGTAGAAACCTAGACTACTACTGCTACAACGTGGACTAGTACTCTATGACTTGCGTATGAGTTGGTGATCTAGCGAAGCTGGAAGCATATACTTTGATTTGCTAAAGTTGAGGTTCTATCGTAGGGCTAATATACTTGCATGTTGGATATGTGTGACTAGTTAGTTAAAACAGACTTGTACAAGATAGTTTTTACACTAAATCGCCCATTGTGGTTGTCCGAATGATCTAAATATCTTGGGCCCTGGAAAACATGACTTGGATGTTTGCTTTAGGGTAGCTCCCTTGAAAAGCGGAAACACTCCAGGAAGTCGTAGATCATTGAACTAGAAGCCTAAGAATGGCAAATGTCATTTAGAGGGGTGTTAGTACACTTCTTCCTCTCTAAATGTACGGCGATGTGTAAAGGGGTATTTTAGTTATTTTACCTGTAGGTCGGAAACTTTGCTAATGCAACATTGTCCTTGGGGTCAATATTTTCTTATGGTGATATTAGAAAATATTTAAAATGCAAAATATAGCTATTTATAGAGTAGGGGTATTTTTGTCATTTTAGCAGCCAAGGCGATGTGTCTTTTTGGTCCTCGGAATAGCCCGTAAGTCCTAATTAATTTTGGGTAGAGGAATTGGTCTCAGTTCAAGAGGATTTTATTTTATTTTATTTTACTTTATTTTATTCAAGATGTCTAGTTTATTATTAGATTGGAATAAAATAAATAAATTAATTAATTAAAAATAGGAATTAATAGAAATTAATTATCTAGTTTAATTAGTTAATTAATTATTCAAGGCCTAGGCCTAGTTTGAATAATTAGAAAATTAATCTGGGCTTAAACTAGGGGAAATAATTAATGTTTAATTATTTATTGGGTTATTTTATAAGCCCAAGAAATAAATAATTAAAGATTAATTATTTTGGTTCATTTGAGCTCATTAATTATTTATTGGGTTATTTCTATAAGCCCAGAAAATAAAAAATTAATGTTTATTATTTTGGGCCTTTTGGGCCCAAGAAAAATAATTAATATTATTTCGGCCCAATAGCTTGGACCGTAGGGTTTCTTCCAGATACAGTTCAGATGAGTTTAGGGTTAAGCCAAACTAATTCTCAGAATAACATCCAGGTGTTTGAAATATGATATCCCGGGGGATATGTTTATCAAATAATTGGAGACCTAGTTTTGGCTAACAATAAACAAGACTCTGGGATAGAGAAAACCCTAATATTTTTCCCTAGCTTTTCTCTCTAGCTCACGAGACTCTCCCTCACGTCTCTATTCACGCAGCTCTCTCTCTCATGAGTTTTCATCCTCTTGTTCTTGATTCTTTGCTAATCAATTGCAAGAGAACCAAGGAGATTAGAGACCACTCTTCTTCATTGGAGTGCTCACCAACGGATTTAGGCAGTGGTCATATTCCGTGAACCAGAAAGCTTGGCATTTATGCTTCACTAGAGGAAGAAAACTGGACAGTGGAAGCATCACTGGATGTTCATGGACGGATGAAGAAGAATCTATTTTCCTAGGTTCAAAGCTTTCTTCAAATTTTTAAGGCTCCAACAGGTATGTTTTCATCCCACCATGTTGCTCCCATACTCTGTTTAATGTTCATGTTCTCCATTTTCGTCCACTGAAGCATGCTCTGTAAATATGTCATTTCCTTCACACCCAACTGGGGAGATGAGAACGAGCCGGATCTGGAAATGGGGTTGGAAGAACTTACCGGAGTGACAATGGGGCAAGCATTCGACAAGATGATCGAGATTCTTCAAACTTTAATTGAGCGGAGGAATCCAAAGGGAGAGGACGAGGCTTTGGAGCTGTTTCTAAAATTTCAATCGCCCATCTTCTTAGAAGAAGCCAAGCAGGATCAGAAAGTTGAATAGTGGGTAGAATAGATGGAAGACATTTTTGCTATGCTTCATTACGTTGAGAAGCGAATTGTGAAGTTTGCTGCATTCCGATTGAGGGGCCTAGCTCAGGCGTGGAGGCAACGCGTTCAGGATGACTGGGAGATGATTGACCAAGACTGGACATGGGCCAATTTTGTGGAAGCATGCAAAGTCGAATATATCCCTCAATGGACAGTTGAGAAGTGGGAAGATGAGTTCCTGAATCTCAAGTAGAGAAGTATGAGAATGGCTCAGTACGCAACACGGTTCACCCAATTGTCAAAGTATTGCAAGAGGCTGGTGGACACCGAGTAGAATAGAATAAGACAATTTGTCAAGGGGCTAAGGCAGGAGTTAAGAAGGGCATTGGCACCTTCTCCACCAACGACCTACTCGGGGCCGTGGACGCAACCACCCAAACTAAGAATGAAGACCACAATAGATTGGCACCAAGACCTTTCCTACCCCAAGACAACCACCGAGACATTTCCAGAGATAATAGTCCATCAAGCACCCTACCAACCAGTAGTGGTAGAACCAAGAAAAGCAAGCCCAGACAACACCAATTGGGCTTACACAGAATCTTCCTTTATGTCGGCACTGCGGAAAAGGAGGTCATGTAGAGAGTAATTGTTGGTCCAAGGGAGCTGAGTGGGAAAGCTAACGTGGTTGCTGATACCCTGAGCCAAAAACTTAAAATGGCCAGGCTAAGAATGCAGAAGGTTCAAGTGGTTTAGGATGTGTTGGATAGAAGAGCAGAAGTGCAAGAGGAGAGAATTATTGTTAGCAACCTAAAATTGATGCCAAATCTAAGGCAGGACATCATTGAGGCTCAGAAAGTAATGCAGAATTCTAGCTTTTCAAGGACAAAGAGCTTAAATAGCAAGGCAGTTAATTCTGACAGGATAAGGTGGGAGTTTTTTATTTCCAAGATCGTTTGTGTGTACTTGATGAGCACCAGTTGAAGGACAAAATTTTTGAAGAGGCGTATAAGAGTAAGTACGCTATTCATCCGAAAGAGGTTAAGATGTATCATGATTTGAAAAGGGCTTACTGGTAGCCCGGGATGAAGCGAAATCTGGTTAAGTATGTCTCGACATATCTCACCTATTAGAAAGTTAAAGCGGAGCACAAGAAGTCGGCGGGATTGTTGCAACCATTACCAGTGCCTGAATGGAAATGGGAAGAGATGACCATGGACTTCGTTACTGGACTCTCTATGGCAAGGACCCAAAAGGACGCCATATGGGTAGTGGTGGATCGACTGACCAAATCTGCGCATTTCATACCAGTGAATGTAAGGGATTCAATGGAGAAGTTAGCTCAGATCTATGTGCGAGAAATCGTCAGACTGCATGAAGTACCTTCAAGTATTGTGTCTGACCAAGATTGGAGATTTACATCTCAATTTTGGGGCAGGTTCCAAGAATCAATGGGTTCTAGTCTGAAGTTCAGTAAGATGGCACATCTGCAAACCGATGGACAGTTAGAAAAGGTTATTTAGATATTAGAGGATATGTTGAGAGTCTATGTATTGCATTTCGGGGATAAGTGGATCAAATGTGTGCCGTATGCAGAGTTGTCGTACAATAATAGTTATCAATCTTCGATTGGAATGGCTCCGTATGAAGCACTGTATAGACACAAGTGTCAAGTATCGCTATACTAGAGTTGGTCAGAGGACGGCCACATAAGCAAGTCAGGAAAAGTCTGTGTTCAGGAAATGTTGGACAACGTTAAGTTAATCAAGGAAAAGTTGAAAGCAGCCTTGAGCCGACAAAAGAGCTACGCAAACAATAGGTGGAGAGAGTTAGAATTTCAGGTGGGAGATAGTGTATTCTTAAGACTGACATCGAATAGGGGAATTTTGAAGCATCCGAAAGGTGGGAAGTTGAATCCGAGGTATTTGGACCGTTTTCGATAAAGGAGAGAATTGGGCCGATGGCATATCGATTGGATTTACCAGATGGGTTGATGGGAATTCATGATGTATTCCATGTATCTCGGCTGAAGAAGTGCAATGCTGATCCCGGACATGTTCTAAATGATGAGCCGTTACTATTGCAACCCGACCTGAGCAATGTGGGAAACCTGTGAAAATATTGGACCGAAGTATCAAGACTCTCCGGAACAAGAAGATTCCGATGGTAAAGGTGCAGTGGGAGCATCATGGCACGTGAGATGCCATATGATACAGAAAAATGGGTAAAACGGAAGTATCTCGATCTGAAATAGAGGTATGCTTGAATTTCGGGACGAAATTCTCCTAAGGAGGGGAGGATGTGAAACCCCACCTAAAGCCAACCCTAGAGTAAGGGGGTTGGGATGCATATCATATCATTTTGCATGAATATATATGTTTTTGAATGATTTTATATACTTTAGAATTATGATTTATGGATTAAAAGGTTTAATTATGCTTATTGAGTAGGAAGGGTAAAATGATAATTTTGCTTGAGGTCAAAATAGGAAGATAACTTGTCGATTAAATAAGAATAATATTTGGGTGAGAAAATAAGCATAAGGGTTGTTGTAGTTTAGTGGTTAGAGCTTTAGGAATTACTCTCTAAGGTCATAAGTTCAAATCCCATCACTTAAGTTTTAATCATGATTATCTTAGTTAAATTTGAAATTTTGTTTTCTTACATTCCATAAAGATAGGAATGTTGTCTTAGGAGAGACATGAAGAGAATATTCAAATTCTCTCATCATGTCCTAAAACGATAGAAATTTTTGTCCTTTTATTACCTTTAGCTTGTCCTAACACCTTCTAAATTTAATTTGTTCAAAATTTATCAAAATGCATCTTTTTAATTCCAGAAAATTCAGCAAGAATCTTTTGTCTTTGAATTTCGAAAATGGATCTTGAAAGTTGGAGGATTGACTGAAAATAGGAGAGGAAATAGGAAAGGTTTCCAAGGGAAATTAATCACCATGGTTGAAACTTCAAACACATTTTCATAGTGATCAGGTTCTTTATGGAAGAAACCTAGAAATTTTCCAGATTCTTAAGCAACCTAACCTTCGAAAAACACAGCCAGCTTTCCTACTCATTTACTACTAGAAATATGGTCAATTTATTCAGCTTGAAGACTGAAAATTCTGTGCAATTCGAACTGCACAAAGCAGAAAAAATTCTGGGCAGTTTCGCTACATTCAACCAGAAAATGAGGCTGTTTCCTTCTACCTTCAATCCAGCAAAACACGTCTTCTATTCCCCCATAAAGAAGGCTGGAAACCAGCCTTAAAGGACCCTCAAACACCTCTCAAGAACCTCTGCAAATCGGGCTAGAATATTGCAGAAAACTGCACAGAAAATTGCAACAAACAATCGAACCTTAGGACACCATGAAACCAGAAATTTCCAGCTTTGTTCCCTTAGACCTGGACCGAAGAAACCACCCTCAAACCTTTGTAAAATGACCCTTCATCAGCCATGAACTAAACACCATCAACCTCTCCACTTACCTTGCACACTTGGACTCCATAATCACACCTTAAATATCTCCTAAGATCATTCCATTCAAACTACAATTTGAACTTAAAAAATTTCCAGCATTTGCTCCATGGAAACACCCTCATACTAGGCTTCATAACCAGAAATTCCTCTGCCATTGAGCTCTGAATTTCAGCAAACCCTGAAGCTCCATCAATCTCAATTCAATTCAACAAAGCAAACCAGTCCAGCCGGCTCCAAGAAACCTCCATCAATCAAACACCATTAACATATCCTATACCTCAAACCACTCCTCAAATATCTCCATTTGAATTTCAAACAATCAGATTTCTCTCTTTCTCTCTAAACTAAAACTAAAACTCCTAAACTCCCTAAACCATATGCCCAGTATTCCCAGATTTCGTGCAGCATATTTCCCTCAAACTCTCTCAATTTTCACTAAGAACACCAAGAACACGCACTACCTTTATTTAAGCCAAAACCCACTCTAAACACCTCCAATCCCTCTCAAAACTCCAAATTACTCCTAAATACTCCATAGAGTTCATTTCTGGAATTTATAACACCAAATCTAGAAAACAAGAATTGGCATTCGAATCGAAACCAGTTTTTTTTTTTTTTTAAGTCCCACGAACATCATCAAGGTAACCAAGAATAGCTCATTTGTTAATCTTCTTACATTCAACCTACAACGTATCATGCTAATGCTCTCTCTCTCTCTCTCTCTCTCTCTCTCTCGACTGAAATGGTGGTTTACAACCATGGCTGTTTTTCTCCACTCATGGACAATTCAAGACACTCAATCGCATGGACTTTCTTAAATCTTCATCGAAGTGCATAGCAATCAAGTATTTCTCCTTAATTCTTGTTTTAATTTCTGAATTCATGTCTCTTAGATGTTGATAGGAAGAATAGAATATGAATGGGGGATTGAGTATATGTATTTGAATGAAGGGGTTTAGATTAGGACATTTGAATGGTTGTGTATGTTTAAGCTATATGGATTTTCTTGAGAATCAATGTATGTTTGTCATGTCTTAAGGAAATTATGGATGTTTAAAGCATGTTAGATATTATGACACCTTTGGTGAATACGATTTTTATGTTCTTATCTCATTTGAAGCCATGATTATGATTATGCCTGGTAGGGATTTGGCCATGTGATAGCATGTGTTAATTTAAGCCTATGCTCATGAATGGATTGGTTTAATGTTTGATATTGGAGAACGTGTTCATGATCTTGTTTAGCAACAGGAACTATGATTAGGTTCTTGTTGATCCTAGGTTATTTTAATTAGCAAATTTTATTACCTTAATTAAAATTATTACTATATTTTTCTCTAAATATTTCGAAATTCCTAGGAAGTTTTGGAAATGGAATATTAAATGAAATATTAATATTTTACTAGTCAAATAAATAATATCTTTTATTAAAAATAATATATATATATATATATATATATACGTATAATAGTAAATAAGATCTTTTATATACATAATAATAATAAATAAAATATTAGTGACCTTGTAGACCATAGTTCAAACTTTTACCTATATTCATCAATATTATTTATATTAAAATTTGTTTGTTATTTATTAAAAAAATTAATATAATTCATTTATTATTAATTTTATTTATTATCTAATAAAAATTAATTTAAAATTTTAATTGTAATTTATTATTTATTTATAATAAAACTATTTTAAATTACCATTTACTAATATTAATTAGGATGATTAAACATTTATACCCTAGTTTATTTATTAACAATAGTACTCAAGTATTATTATTTGAACCTATAACTTATTAATAATTATTTTAAAACCCCTAGTTATTTTAACTTATCAAGCTAGTCTTATTTTATAAAATCCTTTATCACCTAGCCTTAAAACTTAGGACATTAAGGTCATGGTTGTAATTAGTTGAACTAGGAATTATTTGTGTAAGGTAAGTATAGCTCGAGTATAACTTTATGCATTGTGTTTACCCCAAGCGGGGTTAGGTCAGCCTTGGAGGATTTTTTTTTAGTTCGAGCAAGCAAAGGATCAGGTAAGCTCCTGCATGGAGTCATTTGAAGATCAAAATTATTGTGGCAAGCCAAATTCAATATGTATGAAATTTTTTTTTGTAAAGACAATTAAGGCTAGTTTTTCCTTTTTATTTCAATCAAGCAAACCATTTGAAAATTAAACAAGCAGTTTTACACAAAATACTAAACTCTTTCTAAAACTCAACTTTGGCAAGAATTTTAGAACCCTTAATTGTTGTTTCCAAGTAAAACATTGTATAATCAATTTTCTCCCAAGTGGGACAAGTAACATTGAGTACTCAATAAGGGTAGACTACTAGGACTATTCTTTGAAGGGTTAGGGTAAGTCTCTCAATAGGTGGCCACCTCTGTGGGGTGAGTCCTTCCTGGATAGGATGCCAGTCTGGTAGGTCATACCGGTCCGAGCTAACAAGTTTTAGTCAAGTGGGCTATGTGTTTCCGGAATGGACAACCTATAAGTTTGGGGTGTTGAGATAGAGGAGTATCTAACCCGATAGGCCGTACACCTACCTTTTGTTAGCATGCTCAACATGTGGCATTCTGACCGGCAGCATACTCAACGTGTGGCATACTGACCATGTTGTCATGGGGCCCAACGTATGGTAACCCATGGCTACCCCTTTGAGTGGTCATATTTATTGTGCACATATATGGTTTGAAAAGCAAAACACCACTCTTTATTTTTAGTATTTATTTAATGCTTGCCAGCACTTTCTCTTATGAAACTTTTACAACTTGCATACATAAGCTGTTTTACCTGAAACACTCAAAGCACATACGGGCTTATTGAGATTTTTTTTTTTTTTATCTCATCACATTTTATGCCATGTTTGCAGGTCGATCGTACTGTGGAGGTCAATAGCTAGATTTGTTGCCTATACTTTGAAGACTTTATGTTATTTCTCTTATGTGATGTTTTGAGAGATGGTAGCAAGCGATTTATTTTGGATTTATTCATGTATTTTTGGGTTGTAATAAGATTAATTTTAAAGTATTGCTTTTATGTGACCCAGTTATAATGACCCCTTGTCCTATGGACAGGGCGACATCCACGGCCCTGTTGGACATAGGTAGTGGGGTGTTACAGGTTTCAATTAAATCACCATAATTTTTTCTTCAAAAAAAAAAAAAACTCCAACTTCTTCTTGTTCTTGTGTTGGTTAAAAATCTAGAAATTTTTTTGGATTTTCTTCAAGGCTGGTTTTCAAAATTTGTAGCAAGCTTTCTCTACCAAATTCTTGCAAAGAACCAACGATCTTATCTAAGGAAGAAGGCTGAAATGCTTTTGATTTTCGCAACTTCACAAACTATACCAAACCAGAATTTTTTTCTAGCAAACAAGCAACCTTTGAACATGATCTTGAAGCCATCCGTTAGTACTCATGAATTGCTGAAAGTTTCTCCTTTCTTCTTCAAGATGATAGCTAGAAAACCACCATTAATGGACCTTCAAACACTCTTAAATTCCAGCTACAAAACCATTCCAAAGAAGACCAAAAATTCTGCATAAAACCATTTCAATTCCAAAGAGTTCTTTAGCTTCAATTCCAGAAATTTTTTTTTTTGCAGCTTTGCCTATTCAATGCTAGGGCCGAATTTCTTCAGCAATCTTCATCAAGTTTCGACCTTCGTACAGCCATGGACAGAACCTCTTGCCTTTTCCATCTACCTTATTCAATAGGATTCCATTAACATACCTCAAAACACTCATATCTTCACTCTATTCAAATTTATTCAAACTTCAAATAAAATTCCAAATTTTTATTTTCTTAAACACTCATCTAGCAAGAGGACAAAACCAGAAAATTCGCTGCTATTCCATAGCCATTTTCATCCAGCCCAAGACTGAAATAACTCTTCATTCTGTGATCAAACCAAAGCTAGTTCAGCCATACACTATTGAAGGACAAGAAACCTTCCAAGAGCAAACACCATTACCCAGTCCTATAACTAAAACATCTCCACTTTTCTCTCAATTTGAATTTTGAAAAAGCCTAAACTCTCTCTCTCCTTCTTGGATAACTGAAAGCCTCCCCTAAGCTAGGCCATTTGGCCATCAATCACACAACACACATGAAATTACTCTCTCTCTCTCTCTCTCTCTCAAAAATACCAAGAACACCAAGAACACATACTACACATCTTCAAGCCTAAATCACTTCTAAACATCTCCAATCACTTACAAACTCTCTAAACCGTGAGTATTCAACCTATATTCTTCCTTGGTGTACTTTACAACACCAAAAAAAAAAAGTTGAACCTTCAAGCAGATCAAACCACCTTTTTTGTTCAGGATTCAAAAAACACTAAAAGGGTAAAATATCTGCTTCAACTTCTATACATTCTTATCTGCTTACTCTCATTCCTTCCTCTCACACACAATCTCTCTCTTGGCTGAAATAATGGATAAACAACCTTGGACAATTTCGGATCATTAAAGCCATCCAGCACTCAAGGATCTCCTTTGACAAGTTACACCTTCAACTTCAAGTGTCATCAAACAAGTATTTTAAACACTACTCTTCTTATTTATTTTGAAGTCATGATAGGTAGAATGATGTGGTTGGATTGTTGATTTGTTGAAGGCATGATAGAGACATGTATATCATCTGAAGGTAGTGATTATATGATTTGGAGGTTGAGTGGGTTTAATGCTATTGCATGAAGTCTGTGAGATTCTGAATATGATAAACTTGGGAGTAGATTTATGTTATGAGTTCATATGCCATTAGTAGAAGTTAGTTTGATAGAGATTATTTCTACCCATTCCATGCTTATGCTCTTATGTTGTTTTAGCCAACAAATGCAAAGCTAAAAATTATTACTAGTTTAATACTATCCTTGTTGTGATATATATTAATTCAAGTATATTTTTTTGGATAGATTAAGATGTTATTTATTGAATCCTTGTGTGTATGAATATGTACATGGATTTTCTCTAGCAATAAAATTATTTTAAGAACTACCTTTATTATTTTTAGAATTATTCTTGCTATCATTATTATTATTAATATAATTAATATTATTATTTAATTTAATCTACTAAATTCAAAAAACACTAAGTGGTTTCAGAATTGAAGATTATTTAAAATATTATTATTTTATTAGATAAATAAATAAAATATTTCTATTAAATATAAATAATGATATATTAGAATTAATTAGTATAAAATGTCTTTTATTTTCATATTATTTTTAGTTAGCCTTAACTAAACTTTTAATTACACTCATAAATATTATTTATATTAGAATAATTCATTATTAATTTTATCTATTATTTATTATTTATTAATTAAAATTAAGTATAATTTATTTTTAAAACTAGTTATTATTTATAATAATGTTATTCAATTATTATTTATTCATTATTTATTACCAATGTTACTTAGGATTCATTTTAACTAATTTATTTAATATTAATATTACACATTATTTATTATTTGTTAATAGATTAGGTAATATTATAATTTATTAATTATTATTTATTTATAACACCTATTTATTTTAACTTATCAAACTAATTTTATTTTATAAAATACTTTATCATCTAGTATTAAAGCTTAACGCATTGTTGTCATAGTTAGATGTTGTTGTGGCTAGTTGACCTAAGAGTTATTTATTTAAGGCAAGTATTGTCTAGATGTTGGACTTATTCCCTGTACTTACCCTAGACAGGGTTAGGTTAACTTGAATTACCTTGGAGGGCTTTTGTAGTCCTTCCCAGATAGGATGCCGTCCTGTAGGTCATACCGGTCCGAGCTAGCAAGTTCAGTCAAGTGGACTGTGTATTTCCGAAATGGACAATTGGTAAGTTTGGATGTAAAGATGAATGAGTATCTCACCCGATAGGCTATACACCTATCTTGTGTTAGTATGCACAAAGTGTGGCATTCTGAACATTCTTTTGTCATGGTGCACAAAATGTGGTGCCATGGCTACCTCTTTTTAGTAGTTGCATTTATTATATACATGTATGATTTTAAAGGAAAAAACCACTCTTCATTTGTGAAATTTATTTGAAGCTTCCCAGCACTTAATTTTATGAAAATTTCACAACTTGAATACATGAATTGTTTTACTGAAAACACTCAAAGCAAACATGGGCTTACTGAGATTTATGTCTCGCCACCTTTTATACCTTGTTTTTAGGTCAGTCCTACTGTGAATGTTATTGATTAGAGATTGCTGATGTTTTGAAGACTTATTTCTTTCCTATGTATTTCATTTGAGAGACTTTAGCAGACATTTATTTATTTTGGAAACTTATTCATGTATTGATTGGGTTGTAATAAGTTTAATTTTGAGCTATTTCTTTCATTACATTTGTGAATCCTAGTTATAAAGATCCATTGTCCTATGGACGGGGCGACATCATCCCCAGCCCTAATAAGGGTACGTAGGTAGTGGGGTGTTACAAGTGGTATCAAAACCAAGGTTTAGGCAATTATTGATAGTATTCGCTTTATTTCATTAAGATTAAACACTTTTGACTAATCTGGGTTGTTTATGTTGTAGGATGGTTAGAATAATTAGAACTGCGAGGAAGAGGCAGCAATGGCATCCACCAATCCCTATCTACCCAGAAGACTTTCTAGTGCCACAACCTGCACCACAACCTGCACCCCAACCAGTTATACCTTTGGAAGAAAGCAATAATGATGAGGTTCAAATTATTGAACCACCTCCTATACCTATAATAGACTTAATTACTGATAGTGAGGATGAGGATATTGAAATGGAGTAAGTCCCAAACCCACCTAGTCCCATGATTGATTTAATTGTTGATAGTGATGCCTTGGGGGAGATAGACTATGAATCTCCACCTAGACCTTCCTTTTGTACCCCCACCCAATTGTGTTGAAATTGGGCAGAGTTCTAGGAGACCCAGGAAGGAACCAATGGAATATGGGTTTGTGAATGGCAGGGATAGACCTTTCTAAGAATACTGGAGGTTGGTTGTGTGATGCTGACATTGAGGATTTTTTATAGGGGCTAAATTAGTCATATTTTTCCTAGTTATTTGAGGTCATTTTGTGATACATTTTGTGAAATAACTAGTCATATTCCTTCCTATTTGATATTTCCCTTATAAAAATGCTTTTCTATAATTTTATACGAAAAATAGGTAAAAATTGGAACTAATTGTATAATTTTCCAGCACAAGACCAGCACTAGCTCAAGAAGGGGAGTTGGCGCCGGTCTTTCATTGGGAGGAATAGAGAAAAGCGCAAAAAGAATTGAAGGAACAGAGTAATTGCAATTGAAAATGGAAAGGAAATAGGAGAAAAATGGCTAAGCTTCTGAAGGCTATGTCACGGCTAACCAAAAAAAAAAAAAAAACAAAATAAAAGCAACAATTGATCAACGCAAAATTTCGGTGGGGCCAAGGTAGAAAGAGACGTCAACAAAAATGGCCAAGTAGAAAACAAAGAAAGGAGAATTGGTTTCGGTGGAATTTTATGGTTTGTGGTCCAATTGAGCTGAGGCAAGGAGAGACGGCTCGGAGAAACAGCTTGGTCATCGGTTGCGCAAGAAGAAACAAAGAAAGCTGTAGTGGCTGTGTAGCTCAATTGAGCCGACAGCAAGGAAAAGGAAAGAAATTAGTCTCGGTGGTGATTCACGGCTTAAATAGGAAGCCAATTCTAGAGAATTTCAATTCAACAAGGAGTGGTCTTCAACACAAAAAGACGAAAGCAAAGTCCAAAATTGATGTCCAATTTCTCAATTGATTAAAGTAAAAGGCGGTAGACTATTAATTTTCCTTAGGTTTTTATTTTAGATTTCATTACTCCTTTTTTAGTTTTGGATAGTTTTTAGTAATTACTTCTTCTTTACTTAGGACTCTTTTAGGAATTTTGTTACCCTATAAATAATGGCTAATTAACCCTAGGAAGAGGGAGGTGCACAATATAGAGATTTAGATATATTTTAGAGTGCATCACCAATATCTTCTTAAGAGGAATTCATTCAAATCAAGATGGATTATACAAGAGGGTCTTCAAAGGAAGAAGAAGAAGGCTTGTCTATGAGTATCTCTTTCTTTCCTTTGTTTTCTTTTTTTTAAACAATGATGTATTAATTGTTTTATTGTAATTTGACATTGTTTTAGATATTCATGATTTTTAGAGTTATTCGATCTTTTGATGAATTGATTGTTATTCTTAGTATTTAATTACTTGTGCTCATTACGAGATTAGTTGGTTGGTTTTCTCCATTAACTTACTGGACCAAAGGGGTAGATTGTAGTTTCAATTTATTAATTTCATATTTTGTTGGCTATTAACTTATTGGACCAAGGGGGTTGATTGCTTAGAATTGGTAATTGAAGGATAATTGATGTCTTCCGAGACCAAGGGTTCATTGATTAATTTCATATTTTAAATTTGCCGAGACCAAGGGAATTTAATTAAGATTTTTGTTTAATATGTCTTTTTTGTAAATTGGTTGAGACGAGACCAAGTGATTCTAATTTATTTAGAACGTGGTGATTTCATGGATTGAAAAAAAAAAGTGAATCTATCTTAATCCTTAATGATGCCAACAGAATAATTAGTTATGATAATGATTAGGTACTGTAAGATCATGTTTGTCTAAACAATAGCTTAAGTTACATACTTCTCCATCCTTGACATGTATATATTTTTATTATCTTTTGTTTTATTTTATTTCCTTTTCACTTCATTGAGTCGGTTATATAATGAAAGGAAAGGGATTAATGTATACTTGTTCCTTGAGGATCGACACTCGTTTGAACCCTATGCTATGTTAATGATGAGTACGTTTGATCATATGTGTAATTTGGGTTAACGTTTTAATATAAACTTAATTGGCAATGTGCTTAGTTTTTATGTGATTTTTATACCCAAATTTATACACATCAATTTTGATAAGGATTAGGGATACTTAGGAAGTTGTTGTTTATTGCTTTCCATAAACTCTTGTGCTATGGGTACATTCATGTTTAATGTTTTATTTCAAAATTTATGAAATTAAAGAGTACCTTGGTGTACTCTAATCTTGAAAATGCAATATGCATGCAAAGCTTACATCTAATTTGCTTTTACTTAAGTCTGAATATGAATGCATGCTCGATTTAAATATTTTAAACTTGGATGCATAAACTCATTATCTGGGGACATGGTTTAGAAAGGCAGCAAATGGTCGTTCAACAGCATCCAACAGAAGGGTTCCTCAAGCAAAACCCGTGACTCCGGAATTTAATGCAACATAACTATCATCACCAAATCAATGGAATGAGAATGAACCTAAGTAGTTCGGAGCTATACAAACAGTCCCGAACCAGAATTTTTTTCCAACAAGTTAGCAACATTAACCATGAATTTGAAGCCACCTGTTAGAACATATGAATAGTTGGAACTTCCTTTGTTTTTCAACAAGATGAAGCTGGAAAACCACCATTAAAAGACCTTCAAATACCCTTAAAATTCAGCTACAAACTCGTGCCAAACAGGACCAAAAATTCTGCACCAAAACCATTTCAATTCTAAGTGTTTTTGAAGCTTAAATTCCAGAAATTTTCCAGCTTTGTCTCTTCAAGGTTAAAGCCGAAATTCTTCAGCAAACCTCACTAAAATTCGGACCTTGTACAGCCATGAACTGAACATCTTGGCTTCCCCACCAACCTTGAGTAATAGGACTCCATTATCATACCTAAAAAAGCTCCTATTATCACTCTATCCAAAACTTATTCAAACTTCAAATTAAATTCCAGATTTTGTTCCATTAAACACTCCTTTAGCTAATTGATAAAACCATAAAATCCACTGTCATTTCATGATCATTTTCAGCCAGTCTTAAGTCTGAACAACTCTCGATCCTTTGGTTGAAACCTAGCTAATTCAGCCATACACCATTGAAGAACAAGAAACCTTCCAAGAGCAAACACCATTAACCAATCCTATACCTCAAAAAACTCCACCTTTTTCTCCATTTGAAATTTAAAAAAATCTAAAACCTTTTCTCTCATTCTTGATAATCGAAAACTCCTTCTACACTAAGCCATTCGGCCATCATAATTCCAGCTACACTCGAAATTCATTTTCTCTCAAACACTCTCAAAAAACACCAAGAACACACACTTCACATCTTCGAGCCTAAACCAGTTCAAAACACCTCCAATCATTCCCAAACATTCTAGATCATCCATATTCAACCTATATTCTTCATTTCTGCACTTTATAACACCGAACCACACAAAGTTGAATTTCCAAATGGATCAAACCAACATTTTTTGTTGAAGACTCAAATAACACCAAAAGGTAAATAAGAACAATCTCCTTGTTCTTCTTCTTCTATTCAATCTCTATTATCCTTCTTTATTCTCATTCATGTCTCTCTCACACTCTCTCCCTCTCTTGGCTGAAATGTTGATATCAACCATGGGCTATTTTCGAACCACTAAAAGCCATCAAGCACTCAAGAATCTTCCCCAACCAAGGAGAATCCTTCATCAAACAAGCATCAATCAAGTATTTTTTTTTCTTAATTTCCTTTTTTAATTGTCAGAATCGAGACTCCTAAATGTTGATAGGTTGATTGAATAAAGTAGGGGTTGAGGATATGTATGTTGGGTGAAGGGGATGGAGTTAGGACATGAGAATTGGAATGAATGATTATGCCTTATAGATTTTGCTTTTGAATCACTATATTTTCATCATGATTAAAGAGATTTATGGATGTTTTGATGCATGTTAGATATTATGCCACAATTGTTGATTAGGCCTTTATGATATTATTTTTCAATAGAGCCATAGATAATATTATGCCTAGTAGAAGATCGTCCATGTTGTAGTATATGTTGATTCAAGTCTATGTTCATGGATAGATTAACATGTTATTTATTATGTGAGAATATGTTCATAGATCTTCTCTAACAATAGAAAATTATTGTAAGAACTGTTATGAATTATTGGAATCTCCATTAATTAGTGGAGGCTCCACTAATTATGGATTTATGTGAATTATTAGAAGATTTTTATGGATGTCCACCATTTAGTGGAGACACCATTAATTGAGATTAGTTGAAGATGATGTATGCCATGATGTATTTCACCAATTAGAGCTCTATAAATAGAGATATTCTCTAAGCTTGTAATACACCATTATTTTGTGAAAGAAAGATTAGTGAAAGAAAGATTAGAGAAAATTGTGAGAGAAAAGAAAGAGAGAAATTCTTGTGCAAAATAGTTAGAGTTTTATTAGTGTGTAGTGTGAAGATTTTATTCTAACACTACCCTAATTTTATAACACGTTATCAGCACGAGTCTCTACCGTTATTAAAGCCAGAAGACAGGTACGCATTTATTGATCTCGCTAAATTCGAATTTGTAGCCCTTGATACTTCTGAAAAAAAAAATTTATATGTCATACAGAAATGCATCTAAATACTAAAAAAAGGAGATCCATATGTCATGTGGATAAAAAGAAAGATTTGACCACCTGAAGATGGTCGTACTACCCACTGCACGGTATGAATGGTTGCACCTGAAGTTGCAAGATTGTAAAACCGTAAACTCCGTGATGTATAAAACTACATCTTAGTTAAAAATTTTACGGAGAAAAAGTTACTGATGAAGTTATATTGGAGAAGACATTCTCCACTTTTCATGTTCTACAGTAATAATATCGAGAAAAAGGGTATCCAAAATTGACAGCTTTAACATGAGTTATTATTGAGAAATCATGAAGCCAGATGAACTGGCTCAACAGACACTCCGTAAGTGAATGTTGTTGGCTCCAGCGAAGCCATCGTTATAGTCGTAGTTGTGGCGAGTGGCCGTGGTTATGGTCATGGACACACTCGATATTTCCCTTATCACGGAGAAATACTGCCACCGAAGTGGAACAGAAAAGATAATAAGAGAAAAAGATATTTCTATTAATAATAAGCATCACATCTTTTATTCATATCACTAGTGTTCATATGAACTTGAGGATACATGCTTATAGTTGCTCTTTTGTAATTGAGCATTTGATTGGTGATGGAAGTGTTCAAAATAATTAAAAGTTTACTTTTAATATGTTTCTTTTATATTTTATATTTTTTGCATTGTAATAGTACTTATCGTTTAAGGTTTTTATTATTTGAGTATTTACATTTATAAATATTTTATTATGCCAAGATGGCTATTATTCCGCTTACCGGATACACAAATGGCATTGAAGATATATGCCTAATTGATAGTGGAACTACACACACCATACTAAAAAATGAGAAATATTTTTCTGATCTCAAAATGGGAGAAATAAATATTTATACAATAAACGGTAGTGCAAATGTAATTGAGGGCTCCGGAAGAGCTAGTATATTGTTGCCTAAAGGAACAACAATTATTATTGATAAGGCACTATTTTCCTCAAAATCCAGAAGAAATTTATTGAGTTTTAAAGATATCCGCAGAAATGGGTATCATGTTGAAACAAATGAGGAAAATGGGATTGAGCATCTTTTTATTACTCAAATGCATTTGGGTAAGAAATCGGTATTAGAAAAACTGCCGTCTTTTTCTACTGGTCTATATTTTGTAAAAATACGTACAATTGAAATTCATCATCTAGTAAACCAGAAGTTTACTGATCCTATTACTTTTAGCATTTGGCATGACCGGTTAGGTCATCCGGGATCTACCATGATGAGAAGAATCATTGAGAATACACATGGTCATCCTTTAAAAAATAAAAGGATATTAACATCAGAAAAATTCGCATGTACTGCATGTTCCCTAGGAAAATTAATTGTTAAACCATCACCAGTAAAAGTAGGAGCTGAAAGTCCTACATTTCTTGAACGGATTCACGGAGATATTTGTGGACCTATTGATCCACCATGTGGACCGTTCAAATATTTTATGGTCTTAATTGATGCATCATCCCGATGGTCACATGTATGTTTATTATCTACTCGCAACCTGGCGTTTGCGAGATTACTTGCTCAAATAATTAAATTACGAGCACAATTTCCGGACCATCACATTAAAAATATCCGTTTGGATAATGTTGGTGAATTTTCATCACATGCTTTTGATGCATATTGCATGTCAATTGGGATTAATGTTGAACATCCCGTAGCTCATGTTCACACACGTAATGGTCTTGCTGAATCTTTGATTAAACGATTACAATTAATTGCTAGACTATTATTAATGAAAACAAATCTCCCAACATCTGCCCGGGGACATACTATTTTACATGCTGCAGCACTTGTACGCATAAGACCAGCTAGTTATCATAAATTCTCTCCTTTACAATTGGCTTTTGGGTCGAACCAAATATTGCTCATTTAAGAATTTTTGGGTGTGTCTGTATATATTCCAATTGCACCAAACCAACGTACAAAGATGGGTCCTCAAAGAAGAAAGGGGATATATGTTGGATATGATTCTCCCTCTATTATCGTGTATGTTGAACCCCCGACAGAGATGTATTCACAGACAAGATTTGTCGATTGTCATTTTGATGAATCATTATTCCCTAAATTAGGGGAGAACCCAAACAAGTATAAAAAGGATCTTGATTGGACAACATCATTAAATTATCTTGATCCGCGCACAAGCGCAAGTGAACTTGAAGTTCAAAAGATAATTCATTTGCAAAGCATTGCAAATCAAATGCCGTACGCTTTTGTTGACTCCGGAAGAGTTACAAAATCGCATATTCCAACCTATAAATGCTCCTATTCGAATTGAAGTTCCAAGCAGAACAAAATATTATACATATAGTCGCTGAGTCAAAAACACGCCATAAGCGTGGCCGACCTCTTGGTTCTAAAGATAAAAATCCTCGAAAGAAAAGAGGATTAAATGATCCGAAGATCATATTGAAGAAAAGAATGATAAAGTCCAAGAGAGAACCGATGACAAAGAACCGAAGTTGATGAAAGTAACACCGAAATTTCTATCAATTATACCACTTCCAGTAGAAGTTGGAATCGGATAGAAACTCGTTATTGATAATATATTTGCATACAATATATCTCTTGATGTTACACAGGATAATGATGATCCCGAACCAATATCGCTTGATGAATGTCGGCATAGAAAAGATTGGATGCAATGGAAAGATGCGATTCAATCGGAGTTAAATGCACCGGCAAAACGTGAAGTCTTCGGACTCGCAATTCGAACACCGTAAGGTATAAAACCTGTTGGCTACAAATGGATATTTGTGCGAAAGCGCAATGAAAAGAGTGAAATCGTTCGATATAAAGCGCGATTAGTAGCCCAAGGTTTTTCACAAAGACCAGGTATTGATTATGATGAAACTTATTCTCCCGTTGTTGATGCTATTACACTCCGATATCTTATCGGTTTAGCAAGACATGAAAAGATAGATATGCGCCTATTAGATGTTGTCACCGCTTACTTGTATGGAAATTTAGAAAATGATGTTTACATGAAAATCCTCGAAGGATTTCATATGCCTGAAGCATATAAACATTATCCTCGTGAAAATTACTCCATCAAGTTGCGTAAATCATTATATGGCCTCGAAGCAACTGGGCGCATGTGGTTCACACGTCTTAGTGAATATTTATTGAAAGCGGGATTTAAAAATGACCAGGTATGTCCATGCGTTTTTATTAAGAAATCTGGTTCTAAATTTGTGATATTAGCTATATATGTTGATGATATTAATCTTATTGGAACTCCCGAAGAGCTCCAAGAAACAATTGATTATTTAAAAAGAGAATTCGAAATCAAGGATTTTGGTAAAACCAAATTTTGCCTTGGTTTACAAATTGAACATTTGGAGAGTGGAACATTTATTCATCAATCAACATATACAAAGAAAAGTGCTAAAAAGATTTTACATGGACAAAGCACATCCATTGAGTATTCCAATGATCGTCCGATCATTAAATGTGGATAAAGATCCTTTCCGACCTCAAGAAAATGATGAAGAACTCCTTGGTCCTCGAAGTACCATATCTCAAAGGCAATTGGTGCATTGATGTATCTTGCTAATAACACACGGCCCGATATTGCTTTCGCTGTCAATTTATTAGCAAGATTTAGTTCTTCACCAACACGACGACATTGGAATGGAATTAAACAAGTCCTTCGATATCTCCAAGGTACAATTGATCTCGGATTATTTTATTCAAATAAAACCAAGTCCAACATTGATAGGTTATGCAGATGTCTGGTTATTTATCTGATCCACATAAAGCACGTTCTCAAACGGGCTATCTATTTACATGTGGAAATACCGCTATATCATGGCGTTCTACGAAACAATCTATAGCAGCCTACTTCTTCAAATCATGCCGAAATTATAGCCATTCATGAAGCAAGTCGAGAATGTGTATGGCTAAGATCCATGATTCATTATATCCGAGAAAGTTGTGGATTATCATCAATCAAAGGTATTCCAACTCCTCTTTATGAAGACAATGCAGCTTGTATAGCTCAATTACGAGAAGGATATATTAAAGGAGATCGGACAAAACATATTTCACCAAAATTCTTCTTTACTCATGAACTCCAGAAGAAAGGTGAAATTGATGTGCTACAAATTCGGTCATGTGATAACCTCGCAGATATTTTCACGAAGACTTTACCGACTGCAACATTTGAAAAGTTGAGATATAAAATCGGTATGCGTCGGTTTAAAGATTTAAAGGAATCATCTCATCGTGGGGAGTAATAAATGGACATATAGAATAGTGTACTCTTTTTCCTTCACTAGATTTTTTTTCCCACTGGGTTTTTATCTAGTAAGGTTTTAACGAGGCATATTCTTTATGTAATTGATGGACATCCAAGGGGGAGTGTTATGAATTATTGGAATCTCCATTAATTAGTGGAGGCTCCACTAATTATGGATTTATGTGAATTATTAGAAGATTTTTATGGATGTCCACCATTTAGTGGAGACACCATTAATTGAGATTAGTTGAAGATGATGTATGCCATGATGTATTTCACCAATTAGAGCTCTATAAATAGAGCTATTCTCTAAGCTTGTAATACACCATTATTTTGTGAAAGAAAGATTAGTGAAAGAAAGATTAGAGAAAATTGTGAGAGAAAAGAAAGAGAGAAATTCTTGTGCAAAATAGTTAGAGTTTTATTAGTGTGTAGTGTGAAGATTTTATTCTAACACTACCCTAATTTTATAACTATTTTTTTATTAATTCTAGAATTATTTTTACTAATATTATTGTTATTAATTTAATTAGAACTATAATTCAATTTAATCCATAAAATTCGAAAAACATTAGGTAGGTTTGAAACAGAGTATTATTTAAAATATTATTATTTTATTAGTTAAATAAATAAAATTTTTTATTAGAAATAAATAATAAAAATATTGGAATTAATTAATATCAAATGACTTTGTAGACTATATTAATAATATTAGTTAACCTTACTAAAACTTTTATCTATATCCATAAATATTATTTATATTAAAGTTTATTTATTAATTAAAAATTAAGTATAATTCATTTATTATTAATTTTAATGGTAATTTATTAACTATTAATTATTAATTAAAAAATGAAGTATAATTTATTAGTTATAATAATACTATTTAAATATTACTAATTACCAATATTATTTAGGATTTATTATTATTCACTCTTTAACACTAATTTTATTTATTAGCAATATTACTCATTATTTATTATTTAAAACTATAACTTATTATTATTTATTTTATAACACCCATTTATTGTAACTTATCAACTTAGTTTGTTTTCTAAAATACTTTATCAACTAGTATTAAAGCCTAGGACATTACGGTAATGGTTAGTTGTTGATGTGGCTAGTTGAACTAGGAATTGTTTATTTAAGGCAAATATGGTTTGAATATTGTCTTATACCTTGTGTTTACCCCAGGTAGGGTTAGGTTGACCTTGGAAGACTTTTGAACTCAAGAAGAGCAAAAGATTAGTTAAGTTCCTACATGAAACCAATTGAAGACCAAAGTTATCATGGCAAGTCAAACTCAATGTATACGAGTATTTGTACTATAAAGGCAATTATAGACATTTTTTCCTTTTCATTTCAGTCAAGCAAACCATTTGAAATTAAACAAACAATTTTACTCAAAACACTAAACTTTTCCTAAAACCCAACATTGGCAAGAATTTCAGAAACCACAGTTGCTATTTTCAAGTGAATCATTATATGACCTTTCTTCTCCCAAGTGGGACAAACAACATTGAGTACTCAATAAGGGTAGACTACTAAGACAAGTCTTTGAAGGGTTAGGGTAAGTCTCTTAGTAGGTGGCCACCTCTGAGGGGTGAGTCCTTCCCGGATAGGATGCCAGTCCTGTAGGTCATGCCGGTCCGAGCTAGCATGTTCAGTTAAGTGGACTGTGTGTTTCTGGAGTGGACAACCGGTAAGTTTGAGTGTAGAGATAGATGAGTATCTCACCCAGTAAGCTGTATACCTACCTTGTGTCAATATTCACAAAGTGTAGCATTCTAATCATTATATTGTCATGATGCACAAAGTTTGGTGCCATGCTATCTCTTTTGAATAGTTGTATTTCTTGTGCACATGTATATTTTGGAAAGCAAAACAAAACTCTACAATTGTGAAATTTATTTGAGGCTTGCTGGTATTTTCTATTATGAAAATTTCACAACTTGCATACATAAACTATTTTACCTGAAACACTTAAAGCACACACGGGCTTACTGTGATTTATATCTCACCACCTTTTATAACATGTTTTCAGGTCGATCATGCTGTGAAGGTTATTAACTAGAGAATTGCCTATGTTTTGAAGACTTATTGTTAATTTTTTTTGCTATGTATTTCTTTTGAGAGACAGTAGTAGACATTTATTCATGTATTGCTTGAGTTGTAATAAGTTTAATTTTAAATTTTTCTTTCATTTATTTTGTATGTCCTAGTTATAAAGACCTTTTGTCCTGTGGACGGGGCAATATTCCCAGCCCTAATGGGGGCATAGATAGTGGGGTGTTACGGCTCGGGTATGGTGGTGAAAATAATAGATCAAGACTAGACTTTGGCCAACTTTGTGAAGGCATTCAGAGCAGAATATATCCCTTAGTGGATAGTAGAAAAAAAGGAAGATGAGTTCCAAAATCTGAAGCAAAGGATAATGACCGTGGCTCAGTATGCTGCTCATTTTACCCAGTTGTTAAAGTACTGCAAGGGGCTGGTAGATACAAGTAGAATTGATAGGGGCTAAATTAGTCATGTTTTTCCTAATTATTTGAGGCTCTTTTATGATACATTTTATTCAATAACTAGTCAAATTCCTTCATATTTGAGATTTTAACCCTTGGAAAGGTATTTTGTGCATTATTTCAGATTTTAGGGGCAAAACGAAGCAAAAACGTCGCAAAACAGAATAGAGGCAGTGTCGGATAGGGAAGTGGAACTGGCGCCGGCCATGTTCTGATGACACAAACTTCGAGGCGATGAAAATTGTTGAAACAGGGTGGAACCAAACCGAACCGGTGCCGGCTCCAGTAGCCAAGGCACCATCGGCTGCATTCTAGACACATTGTGTGAAATTGAGAGAAATTGGCGAACAAAGAAAGAAAAAGAACACAACCGACGCTGGCTTTGGCAGCCAAGGCGGCGCTGATTGTGCTCTGAGGAAAAGATGGGATCTTGATTTTTCTATGCGGCTTTTGGTAATCTGTGGAGTTTTAGTATCTTTCTACTTCTACTTGGCCAGAAATATTATAGCAACGAGTTTAGGCAGTTCTTAAGCCTATGAATAGATGGAAAACACAAGGAAAAATGGGAGAATTCATAAATCATCATAGAAAATCACTCAAAATCAAAGGAGGAATTCTTCAATTCAAGAAGGGTTGTACAAGAAGGTCTTCAAAGGAAGAAGAAGGAGGGTTGTCTATGAGTGCTTTCTTTTACTTTGTTTTCTTTCTGTTGAACAATGATATGCTAACTATTTTATTGTGGTTCGACATTGTTTTAGATATTCATGATTTTTAGAGTTATTTGATCTTTTGATTAATTAGTTGCTATTCTTGGTATTTGATTACTTTTGCTTTTTTTTTTTACGAGATTAGTTGGTTGTTTCTCTCCATTAACTTATTGAACCAAAGGGGTTAATTGCTTAGAACTGGCAATTATTAATTGATGTCTTTCGAGACCAAGGGTTCATTGGTTTGCTTTATGTTTTAAATTTACTGAGACCAAGGGAATTTGATTAAGGATTATGTTTAATGTCTCTTTTGGATGAATTAGTTGAGACGAGACCAAGTGATTCTGATTCATCGGGAAGATAGTGATTTCATGGATTGACCAAAGAAGTGAATCTATCTTAATCGTTCATGATGCCAAGAAAATAATTAGTTATGATAATGGTTAAGTGCTTTAAGGTCATGTTTGTCAAAATAATGGTTTGAGTTACATAATTCTCCATCCTTGACATGCATATATTTTTATTTTATTTTTATTTTTATTTTATTTTATTTTTATTTTTATTTATTTTTCACTTTATTAAGTCGGTTAAACAATAAAAGAAAAGGGATTAATGTATACTTGTTCCTTGAGGATCGACACTCGTTTGTACCCTATGCTATGTTAATGATGAGTACGCTTGCTCATATGTGTAATTTGGAGTTAATATTTTAATGTAAACTTGATTGAGAATGTGCTTATTTTTATATGATTTTTATACCCAAATAATAAACACATGAAGTTTTTGGCGTCGTTGCCGAGGAACAATATCATGAAAGCTTGGATTTTGTTGATTTAACCATGTAAATAGGTAAATAGGTAAATATGTAAATATGTACAATTGTTCTTTATGTAACAAGGTGCCATCTTTTGTATCTTTTGTATCTTGTGTATCCTTTGTATACCTTTGTATTCGAACTTACTAACTTTGACTATGCTCTCTTGCCTAACTTTGTATTCCTTTAATTTTGTTTTAATTATGAATTCCGTTATCTAACTTATTTCTTATCTTTGCTAGGTCTTAGCCTTGGTACATGATCCAATGACCCGAAGATGATATAGTAGATTTTTTTTTTATTTTATTTCATTCTTCATGAATCAGAGTGCATTATTCATCATTATTGTGTGTTAATCATTTTTATTAATTTTAAAAAAAAGTTGGAAACCGAATAGAATGCAACCGATGCCGGCTAGGGCTAGGACCAGCGCTGATTCCTGTCGGGTAAGGCGCAACATATAGGCCATTTTGGTCACTTTTCTTTCAAATTCTCCAACTCCCTCTCAATGTCTCTCTAACCCGCACCGGCTTCACCTCTCGAACTTCCCAAAATTTGATTTTTCACCTCCTAATCACTTCTATAACATTTATCTACCTCTCTTTTGTTGATCCTACGAATCAAAATCTCAAAATCTTTCATTTTTGTATAACAACCTGACCTTCAATCCACAAGCAAGGAGCTTGGATTTCTGAAAAAAGCTTACATCTTTTGCTTGCCCATGCATACACGAGCACAAAGGTATGATTTTTATTCAATCCCTATGGTAAAAATGGTGTAGATGATTCTTTCTAATTTTAGGGATAATTTTGGCCAAAAATTGGGATTGTTTATGTTACCTTGAATTATGCATTATTCTTTCAGCTTTATGATTTTGGATAGATTAGGAGTTAATGGTTCTTGGATACTTGATTCATGCACATGATCATTATAAACTTCATTCATATATCTAAGGTTAGAGTTGTAGCTATTTATGATAGTTGAATAATTGCTACATACGGAACTTGAATTGTTTTTTACGTAATGCCATGATAATGCCTTCATTCATATAATCATGTATACTTGAATGCATTGGGGATATTCAACACGTTTGTTCTTTATAGTGAGCTTTCCATGTATTCTTGTAGGTTGTGTTGAATTGATTGGAGGGGATTGAATTGATTGTTGATTGGAGTGTAATATACATTGAAGGAGTTTAGGCTTTGTGGTTGTGAGATTAGTTGAGGGTTGAGTATGAGTTGAGGATTGTGTTTGCAAAGGGTAGCTACACCCCATTTTAAGTCTTTGAACTCAATTGTTCTATCTTCCTTACTTGATAACATGTCTAGAGCAAGGGGTCATTCCTCTAAAAGGGCGAGAGCTTCCTCTTCCTTAGCCCCTTCATCTATCAACCCTTTGTTCCTTAGCCCAACTGAGTTTATTGATCCATCTTGTGAGGAATGGTACAATAGGAAAGCATCTAACAAAATCATTGTAGAACGTACTTTTGCACCTACTCTAGACCGTGCCTTTAAATTAGGAATGATGTTTAGGAGGCTAGGATGGGGTTCGATAGTACAGATGAAAGGGAAGTATTGTCCAGTGCTCATCAAGAAATTTTATGCTAATATAGTTGACAAGAGCAATAAACACCTCCCCCATATTGAAACGAGAGTGAAAGGAATCCCCATTGTCATCACCCAAAATCAATTAGCTAATCTTCTCCAGGTGTTTGATGATGATTCTTAGCAAATGATAGACGTGAACAATCAAAAAAATCTTTCTAACCCGAATTGGGATGCCAGTGGGACTAGAGCCACTCTAGGATTGTATAAGCATAATGCATTTCAAGCCAACAGATTCTATTCGAATAATGATCTTGCTACCAACTTTAGAGCTCTAGTCTATATGTTAGGGTTCAATGTTGTACCCCGAGCTAGTGGATTTAATAAGCCCCGACTTATTGACACCTACATTTTACATCGGATGATGAACATTCTACCTATCCCTCTTGCACCCTTGATTATAAAATCCATTAGGGATGTGGTTCATCACCGTCTCTCTACAAAAGCCTTCGTCTTCCCTCTAGTTATAATGAAAATTCTGAAAGATTTTGGGTTAGTCTTGGGGAAGAACTGATGGAGGCTACCACTGAGCACGAAATGGTTACGGAACAAACTCTAATGAGTTGTGGGTAAAAGTACAGCCAGGAGTTGAAAAAGTGGCTAGCCCCATATGAGGTTAGACATCCCGGTCAGGTTAGGCCACCCACTGTGGAGGAGGAACAACCACCGCCACCGGCACGTGCACGAGCTAGTAGTTCTCAGTACTAACCCCGGACTAACTTTGAGACTACTATGCTAGGATAGTTAGCCCAGCAAACGGAGATGCTCCTACACTTGCAGGGATGCATGGATGACATGGCGAGACAGCAAGCTACTATAGAGCAGCAATCGATTGAATGAAGGTAGCATTCTTCCGGGCAACATGGTGGTAAGGGAACTTCCACACCGGCTGATAATGATGAGGATGATGATGAGGAGGAGGACTAATGATGTTTGTCCACACTTTCTCGATCACTCTTGTTTTTCCTTTATCTTTTAATGTCTTTTCTAGTTAGTTTTTTATTTTTTTTTCTTTCTTCGTTTGTACTATTTTCTTTCTTTTATTTTTGATTTATTTTTCTTTTCTAGTTTTTATGCTTTGGTGTGCATTTTTCTTTTAGGTACTTTGCCAAAGCCTCTTTCTTCCAGAATTCAGGTCTTGTACAGCATATTGCACAATAAATAGAAGTATTGTCTTTCTTATCTCTTCTCCTTTATATTTTTGGTCCCATGGCATTGTTTATTCCTTGTTATATTTATTTGGCCATTGAGGACAATGTCAAGTTTAACTTTGGAGGAGTGATTTGATTGAAGATTCTTCTATGTATGCATATACTTTAACCTGTATGCATATACTTTATCCTTCTTGTGAGCAAAATTTTCAAAATTTTTTCTGATTTTCTTTGAGATTTCAAGCTGTATTTTTAATGCATGTCTTTATGATGGATTATAGAGTATATGTTCTATATCATTTATGGCTTATGCATGACTCTTTGCACGCACTTGGACTAAGTAGTTCTTGATAAAATGCTATACATTATTCTTAAACTTATTTTTCCACTAAAATTCATAGAGTATTCTAGAACTTACTCGAATATCTCTCGAGACGAAATAAGAAAGACATTCATGATTTATCTTAGAGATGATGGCAATAGGCCTTCTTTGGATAGTTTGAGCTTTTCAAGCCTACCTATTTTTATATTATCCCTAGTGCATATTTTGAGCCTAAATTGTTGATTTCGTTCTTTAAAACTCGTTATCATACTTTGTCCATTGCTTGTTTCTGAGAGTTTGAATAATTTTCTAAATCTTTATGCTCTTGATAGATGAAAGTATATGAAGGAGAATGCTGAGGGAGAATAAAAGGGAGAAAGATCATGACTCGTTACTTTTAGTCATGTATCAATAGTTGTGTTGAGCTGGAAAGAGAAAAGAAAGAGAAGAAAGAGAAAAGAGAGATTGAAAACAAGAAAGAAAAACAGAAAGTTGCTAAAAGAAAGAGAAGAAAGTGAGAAACTGAGAAAGAAAAGAAAAGCAGTAGTGAAAAACAAAAGATGAGTGAAAGAAAGACAAAAGAAAATTGAGAGAGAAAAGATAAGAAAGATCACAAGAGGAATGGTGATTGAGTTGTAAAAATTGAGTTCACATCAAATCCTAGACACCATTGTTGAAAATATGAGTGATTTTGTGAAAAATAGAGAAGAGTTGATGAAGGAAGTGAAAAGATGAGAAAGAAGAAGAAAAGGAGAGAAAATGCAAGATTTTCTTTATGTGAATTGTAATTGCTAAATAAGGTTATGGGGTTTGATTGATTTTAGGAATAGGAGATCAAGAAGAGTTTGGAAATTATTGATACATTTTGTTTATCCTTTTCTTGTGAGCTGTCGGCTTCTTTGATATTTGATTCTCCTATTTCCTTCATTTGATAACCTATATTAAAAGCCTTTAGCCTTACATTACAAGCTTAAAAATCTAACTTGACCTGAGTAGAATCGTGATATGTCTCGGATTAGTGGAGAGAGTGTGTGAAAAGTAAGCAAATGGTATGTATTTTCTTTTTTAACTAAATTCTTTCAAATGATTTGAGAATATTGTTAAGTATTGAGATGGTTCTACTAAGTCATTATTCACTTACACAAGTCATGTCTTTGTTGTGAAGAATGTAGTAGCATGTGATTTATATTCTTGAATGAAGGAAGCATTAGAGATATTGTTTTGAAATTGATTGAGTGATTTGTAAAACCTTGTGTTTTCCCACTTGTTTTTGATACTTTGCTTGAGGACAAGCAAAAAGCTAAGTGTGGGGGAATTGATAAGGGCTAAATTAATCATGTTTTTTCGAGTTATTTGGGGCTCTTTTGTGATACATTTTATTCAATAACTAATCATATGCCATCATATTTAAAATTTTACAATTGGAAAGGTATTTTGTGCTTTATTTCAGATTTAAGAGGTAAAATAAAGCAAAAACATCACAAAACAGAATAGAGACGGCACCGGACAGGGCAGTGGAATTGGCGCTGGCCATGTGCTGATGACACAAACTTCGAGATGATGAAAAATTGTTGAAATAGGGTGGAACCGAACCGAACTGGTGCCGGCTCCAGTAGCCAAGGCGCTGCTGGCAGCATTCTGGACACAGTGCATGAAATAGAGAAAAATCGGCGAACAAAGAAAGAAACATAACAAAACCGGTGCTGGCTTTGGCAGCCATGGCGGCACCGATTGTGCTTTGAGGAAAAGACGGGATCTTGATTTTTCTACGCGATTTTTGATAATCTGTGGAATTTTAGTATCTTTCACTTCTACTCGGCCAGAAACATTATACCAATGAGTTTAGGCACTTCTTAAACCTATAAATAGATAGAAAACACAAGGGAAATGGGGAGAATTCATAGATCATCATAGAAAATTACTCAAAATCAAAGGATGAATTCTTCAATATGTGAAGGGTTGTACAAGAAGGTCTTCAAAGGAAGAAGAAGGAGAGTTGCCTATGAGTGCTTTCTTTTACTTTATTTTCTTTTTCTTGAACAATGATATGTTAATTATTTTATTGTGGTTCGACATTGTTTTAGATATTCATGATTTTTAGAGTTATTTGATCTTTTGATTAATTAGTTGTTATTCTTGGTATTTGATTACTTGTACTTTTTTTTACGAGATTAGTTGGTTGTTTCTCTCCATTAAGTTACTGGACAAAGGGGGTTGATGGTGGTTTCAAGTCATTAATTTCTATCTGTTAGCTATTAACTTACTGGACCAAGGTAGTTTTTTGCTTAGAACTGGTAATTAAAGGTTAATTGATTTCTTCCGAGACCATGGGTTCATTGGTTAGCTTCATATTTTAAATTTACTGAGACCAAGGGAATTTGATTAAGGATTATGTTTAATGCATATTTTGGATGAATTAGTTGAGACGAGACCAAGTGATTCTGATTCATTGAGAAGATAGTGATTTCATGGATTGACCAAAGAAGTGAATCTATCTTAATCCTTCATGAAGCCAAGAGAATAATTAGTTGTGCTAATAGTTAAGTGCTTTAAGGTCATGTTTGTAAAAATAATGGTTTGAGTAACATAATTCTCCATCTTTGACATGTATATATTTTTATTTTATTTTCCTTTTTATTTTTTTCACTTTATTGAGTCGGTTAAAAAATGAAAGAAAATGGATTAATGTATACTTGTTCCTTGAGGATCAACACTCATTTGAACCCTATGCTATGATGAGTACACTTGCTCATATGTGTAATTTGAGGTTAACGTTTTAATGTAAACTTGATTGGGAATGTTTTTTTTTTATATGATTTTTATACCCAAATAAAAAACACATCAAGAACCTATATCCTGAACCCTTTATCGAATGGCACCAGCAGAGTTGAAGGAATTAAACTAGCAGCTAGAGGAATTGGGGAAGCAGGGTTATATAAGACGTAGCACGTCACCTTAAGGAGCTCTAGTGCTATTTGTGAAGAAGAAGGTGTTAGTGTTTTGCTCTAGAGGCAGTCGCTTGTAAACTGCATAGGACACTTTTGTCTTCCAATAAAAGGCTTTATTTATCTTTCAATTTATTTTATGTAAAATAACTATTAGATAAAGTCCCTAGTATAACACTGTGTTAAGGAAATCATGATATAGATCATGATGTGAGATTCCTACTACACTGTATAGTGTTGGTATTTAAATAATCCCTAGTCATAGTATTAATGAGACAAGAACATCATTAATGCGTTAAGACTAGCACGTGTTAGATTTCCTGATCTGATCAGGCAGTGGTTCTCATATCCATAAGTATTGAGATATTCAAAGTTAACACGTGGATGCTTGTTAATAGAACAAGTACATTAGATGACCTGACTATGAGATAATCACATGGATAACTATGTAGCACTTGTGCTAGAATCTTGCTATAGAAAATGTGCAAGAATCCTTAAACTTGGGATCTTCAAGGTACTTTGTTTGTTGATCATTGTACTTTAATTGCAATCTCTAGAGCTAGATCGATGGCAACCTATAAGATAGATATTGGGTACAATGTGAGGTAAACAAAAGTAGTTGAAAGGGTCAATAAAGAATTCACCATTCTTAATAGTATGGGTGAAAATCTCACTGCCACTTGTAGGAATTACTACTCATGAAATCCTTAGCCAAGGTTATTGTGCATTGAAAACAATTCCAATTGATACACATGTTAAGTAGTGGATTCCTGGTACAAGTACTAATATATTCAAGGCAGAATTAATATATATTATGGAGAGAGTTGGGACTAATTCTATACTCCAAACCAAATGAGGTATTGTATGGTGAAATGAGTTTATTGCACTATAATTTTTTATTAAAGGGTTCATGTCAACCCACTTGACTTTCTGGATTCTTGGATGGTCAAGATGTATTGCTAGATACTGCTCATCATCTGCTAAATATGGGTTTATTAATTGATGAATTAATAAACCAATTTTGTTTTGAATTAATAGTTTAATTCATTTTTTTAAGGATTATTAATCTAAAAAATGTTTGGATTAATTCATATTCACTACCAATAGACTGAGAAACCTGATAAGTTACACACAATAGAAGATTATGTACTCGAGATGTTATATGATAACATTATGGGTTAATCATGAGAATTAGAAGTTATTTGGACTAAATTATAATTATTTATAATTTTTGGACCAAATTATAATTATAAGAACTTAAAGGTTCTAATTACAATTTGATGAATTCTAATTTGATTAGAATTCAAATAGGAAGCTTTTTACGTGAGGTTTAGCATTTTTTTCCCTCAGAAGGTTGTGATCGGTGTGATCTTTTGTGAGGTACAGAAGACGTTTTTGGTAAGCTCACAGGAAAAATGAAAACCCTCACAGAAAAATCTTCTCTCTCTCTTCTCTGGTTTTATCCTAGGTGCCACTCTTCTCTTCTAGCATAGAGATTTGGCTTCTTGAGTTTCCTCTTTGTGGACACTGCTGGAGGGAGTTTAAGACTTGGAGTCCAGTAGCGACGTCAAGGATCTCTGGTATTGCTAGATCGCTCCTCAATAGAAGGAAGAAAATTTTAAACGACAGAGATATCACTGAAGGTATATCTTCTTGCTTTTGATCTGTTTATCCCACATGCATGCGGTCGTCTTGCTAAGAATCCTTAGTTTCTGCTATATAATGCATATATGATGCACGTATGGATTGTAACAGTGGTATCAGAGCCTCTTATATGTGATGGATGGACATTTAATCACCATGAAAGTTGTTTCAATTTCCGTCTCTGTTTTTCACTTCTTGATACGATCATGCTTTTGGAAAATATTTTATGTTGTTTTTGTTTATCTATGTCTGAAATTGTTTCACGCATATGTTTGGATCATAGAAAATGTTTCTGTGGTTTGTTTGATTAAGAATTTTAAGTCTCTCTCATGTGTCCCTGAAGAATTGTAGACTGTACTATTTTTTTTTTTTTTTACATTGATTTTTGAAGATCGTGGATTTACTGAATTGTTTTAGGTTCTGTAAAGGTTACATAATGTTTTCCTATGAGAAAGATATATTTTTTTTAATTCGTTTCCTTCCACTGTGAAAAAAATGAGATGTTCGCTCAGTGTCTATTGAAGACGATGAACAGGATTTTTTTTTTAAAAGGTTTTTTTTGCTGCCTAAGCCGTAGCTCGTTGGAGCCAAGCCATGGCTTGGAGCCGTTGCAAGCTCAGGCCATGTTGCTCGGAGCTTGAGGCCATATTTGATTATGGGAAGACTGTATTTTGTCCTTTTGTGGGATAAATTAAAAAAAAAAAGGAAATTCATTTCGGTCGTTTTCAGTCGATTGAAGGAAAGTAATCTTTTTTTCCCCTATTCCTTTCCCTTTTTCCTTCTTTTGCCAAAGCATTCCATTATTATTATTATTATTATTGGTAAGGGAGTAAATTTCAAATTTGGCTTTGGAAGTTAATTATCTAAAATAGTGATTTTGGATATGTAAAAATAAATAAATAAATTGAGACTTATAATTTGGGATAAATTTGTATTTTAGAAGTTAATATATTTTCTAAAATATTGATTTTAGATTATATATTATTATTTAATTCCTAAAATATGATTTTAGTAATTAATAAGTTTTCTAAAATGTTGATTTTAGATTTTATCCTAATTAAATTTATAGAATTTGATTTTAGAAATAAAATCTAAAATATTAATTTTAGAAATTAAATCTAATTTTATTTTATTCTTCCATGATAAAATTTTTTGGAATGATAAAATTATATGTTTAATTATTGTTTAAGTATAATCAATGGCATGGTGAATGGTTATGGACTAAAATTGAACTATATCTGTTCATGCATTTTTTTTTCAGTTTTAGTTTTTATTAAATAGGACGTGCGGGTCCTGCCTTTTCTAAAATTCTTGTGTAATTCTCTTCTCATCTAACTCCCCTCGAATGTGACTCAAGGTTTCTTTATTTAGGAAATTTATGTAGTTAGATTACATAGGTTAGATAGGGATATAATTATTTTAATTTTGGAGATGCCGACCATAACAAGACAAGAGGGTAAAATCCTCTACTTAAAACATGCATGAACACATAGGGTTAACCAAGTTAATTTTCTTTTGGCTTGAGAAAATTAATTTAGGAAAAGTCCATAACCATATCACGTAATCGCTTTATTATCACGATTATCATTTTATGAGATTAATTGATGTAATTTATGCATGTCATTTGATGAAGTCATTAAAAGGAATAAATCCCTCAATTAATATTAAACATAATTCCTTCCGTTAATATAGTAAGAACGAGAGTCTTTTTTCGAGACCAGGTTGTTGGGCTAACCCAAGCATACTCGATATCGGGCATGTTCAAGCTATGGAATTAAATTATTAAGGAATTAAATTCTTGATTAATGGGTCGGGTTTAACTAAATTTTTTATCCTGGTTGCGCTAACCCAAGCATAAAGAAATTTAGAGGAAATATTAGGGTAGCCCAAAAGGCTTTCAGATTAAAGGATGTTAATCACCTAATGATCCGGGAATTACATACGAGGTAATTGGTATTGGATACCTACCAAGGTTATTCTTGAGAAATTTGGATATTGGTCTACTAGGAAAGCTTCCAACAGGTTTTCCCAAATCAATAGTGGGGGCTATTGGTTTGAGTAAAATAGTGGAATGAGAACGCGGTTAATTAAAGACCTAATTATTTGCATCACAAGTACATATACACTTAGCTAATCTTTTCTATCTTTACATCTAGGTCACATGCATCATGTCAACCAACCTAAACCTTCATAGCATCTTGGAGACCAACAAGCTCAATGAATCAAACTATCTTGACTGGTATCGAAATTTGAAAATTGTTCTCAAATCGAAAAAGTTGCTCTACGTGCTAGATGCTCCTATTCTGCCACCACTAGCTTAAGATGCTCATGCTAATGAGCATGCTATCCATAAGAAGCATAAGAAGGACATTGACACAGCATCTTGTATCATGCTAGCGGTGGTGACTCCTGAGCTACAAAAATAGCATAAGCATATGGATGCTCATTCGATGATTCTTCATCTTCGAGAACTGTTTGACACCCAAGCCAGAACAAAGAGATATCAGATCTCAAAGAAACTATTCCGTTCTAAAATGGCTGAGGGTGCTTTTGTGGCTACTCATGGGTTGAAGATGCTGGGCTTAATTGAGAAGCTTGGATCTCTTGGGTTTGTGATGGACCATGAATTAAGTGTTGACTTAACTCTACAATCTTTTCCTAATAGTTTTTCACATTTTGTAATTAACTATCAGATGAGCAAGATTAAGTCCACCATTCATGAGTTGATTAATCTTCTCAAGACTGCAGAGTTCTCTATGAAGAAGGATTCCAATGCGGTCTTGATCGTAGAATCATCTTCTTCTAAGAAAAGAGTTCAAATGAAGAAGAAGAAGGCTCCTATTAATCCCAAAGGTGGTGTAAAGAAGAAGGATGCTATCACCAAGGGCCTATGCCATCACTATGGCAAGATAGGCCATTAGAGACACAACTGGAAGGCCTACTTGGAGACCGTAGAGGAAAAGAAGTAGAAGGAGAAGCTTGTGGGCACTTCTACTTCTGCTCTTGGTATGTTTATGATTAAGATAAATACTACATTTAGAGATGAGATATGGGTATTAGATACTGAAAGCGGATCTCATTTGTGAAATAACTTACAGGGGCAAAAGGACAGTAGAAGTCTAGAGAAATGCTATGTGGACTTGCGAACTGCAAATGGAGCAAAGGTTGCTGCACTTGTTGTAGGGACATTCGAGCTGAACCTGCCTTCAGGATTAGTTTTAGAACTACAAAACTGTTATTTTGTACCAATTTTATTCAAAAACATTATCTCGGTTGCATGTTTAGATCTATATGGATTTCATTTAATTTTTAAGAATAAATGTTGTTCTTTTTCATTGAATGATATCTACTATGGTTCTGCAACTTTAGTTAATGGTTTATATGTTCTAGACATGGATAATCCAGTTCTCAATATAAGTAATAAGAAACCAAAGGTTTATATCCCAAACACCTCTTATCTATGGCATTGCCGTTTAGGCCATGTAAACTAGAATCGTGTTTCTAAGTTATACATGCTTAGTGATTTTGGGTCATTTGAATATGAATCATATGGCACTTGCGAATCTTGTTTACTAAGTAAAATGACTAAAACTCATTTTTTTGGAAAAAGAGAAAGAGCCAAAGAGTTATTAGAACTCATACATTTTGATGTATTTGGCCCAATGTTTATATAAGCAAGAGGATGTTATAACTATTTCATAACCTTTATCGATGATTATTCACGACATGGGTATTTGTATTTAATGAAATACAAATCTGAAGCTTTTGAAAAGTTCAAAGACATCAAGAATGAAGTAGAGAAATAACTTAGTAAAAGTATTAAGACTCTAAGATCAGATCGAGGAGGTGAATACTTAAATCAAAGTTTCAAGACTATCTTAGGGATAATGGGATATTATCTCAATGGACTCCACCACATACATCTCAACATAAGAGTGTATTTGAGAAAATAAATCGAACCTTTTTAGACATGGTACGGATCAAGATAGCTTCTATAGACTTACCAAAATCATTTTCGGGATATGCACTAGAAACTTCTTTTTATATTGTAAATAGAGTTCCATAAAAAATGGTTGATACTATCCCATTCGAAATGTTCTTTGGCAAGAAACCAAAGTTATCTCACTTGAGAGTATGGGGTTGTCCTACTTTTGTTAAAAGGATACAGTCAGATAAACTTAAAAGTAAGTCTGACAAGTGTTTGTTTGTGGGTTATCCGAAAGAATCTTTCGATAACCAGTCCTGTAGGTCATGCCAGTCCAAGCTAGCAGGTTCAGTCAAGTGGATTGTGTGTTTTCGGAGTGCACAACTAGTAAGTTTAAGTGTAGAGATAGAAGAGTATCTCACCCAGTAGGGCATACACCTACCTTGTGTTAGTACGCACAAAGTGTGACATTCTGATCGTTACATTATCATGATGCACAAAGTTTAGTGCCATGGCTATCTCTTTTGAGTGGTTGCATTTCTTGCGCACATGTATGTTTTGGAAAGCAAAACACCACTCTTCAATTGTGAAATTTATTTGAGGCTTACTAGTATTTTCTTTTATGAAAATTTCACAACGTGCATACATGAAATATTTTACCTAAAACACTCAAAGCACACATGGGCTTACTGAGATTTATATCTCACCACCTTTTATAACATATTTTCAGGTCGATCATGCTGTGAAAGTTATTAGCTAGAGAATTGCCTATGTTCTAAAGACTTATAGTTATTTTTTTCACCTATGTATTTCTTTTGAGAGATAGTAGTAGACTTTTATTTTTGAGCTTGTTCATGTATTGCTTGGGTTGTAATAAGTTTAATTTTGAATTTTTTCTTTTATTTATTTTGTGTGTCCTAATTATAAAGACCCCATGTCCTTTGCACGGGGCGACATCCCCAACCCTAATATGGGCATAGGTAGTGGGGTGTTACAGCTCGGGTATGGTGGTGAAAATAATAGATTAAGATAGGACTTTGGCCAAATTTGTGGAGGCATTAAGAGCGGAATATATCCCTTAGTGGATAGTAGAAAAAAGGGAGGATGAGTTCCAAAATCTGAAGCAAGGGAGAATGACCGTGACTCAGTATGCTGCTCGTTTTACCCAATTGTCAATGTACTGCAAGAGGCTGGTAGATAGCAAGCAGAACCTATATCCTGAAGACCATATCGAGTGGCACCAGCGGAGTTGAAGGAACTAAAGGAGCAGCTAGAGGAATTTGTGAAGCAAGGTTATATAAGACCTAGCACGTCACCTTGAGGAACTCTAGTGCTATTTGTGAAGAAGAAGGTGTTAGTGTTATGCTCTAGAGGCAATCACTTGTAAATTGTATATGACACTTTTGTTTTCTAATAAAAGGTTTTATTTATCTTCCAATTTATTTTATGTAAAATAACTGTTAGATAAAGTCCCTAGTACAACACTGTGTTAAGGAAATCATAATAGAGATCATGATATGAGATTCTTACTACACTATATAGTATTGGTACTTAAATAATCCCTAGTCATAGTATTAATAAGACAAGGACATCATTAATGCGTTAAGACTAGCACGTGTTAGGCTTCCTGATTTGATCAGGCGGTGGTTCTCGTATCTGTAAGTATTGTGATACTCAAAGTTAACACGTGGATGCTTGTTAATAAAACAAGTACATTGGATGACCTGACTATGAGATAATCACATGGATAACTATGTAGTGTCTGTGATAAAATCTCGCTATAACAAATGTGCAAATATTCTTACGCTTGAGATCTCCAATGTACTTTGTTTGTTGAGCATTGTACTTTGATTGCAAACTCTGGAGCCAGATCGAGGGCTACCTATGAGATAGATATTGGGTACAATATGAGGTAAACGAAAGTAGTTGAGTGGGTTAATAAAGGATTCACCACTCCTAATTGTAGAGGCGAATATCTCGCGGACACTTGTAGGAATTACTACTCGTGAAATCCTTGGCAAAGGTTATTGTGCATTGGAAACAGTTCCAATTGATACACATGTTAATTAGTGGATTCCTGGAACAAGTACTAATATATTCAGGCCAGAATTAATATATATTCTGGAGGGAGTTGCACTAATTCCATACTCCAAACTGAATGAAGTATTATATTGTGAAGGGAGTTTGTTGCACTATAATTTATTATTGAAGGATTCATGTCAAGCCATTTGACTTCCTGGATTCTTGGGTGGTCATTATGTATTGCTTGATACCGCTCATGATCTACTGAATATGGGTTTATAAATTGATGAATTAATAGACCAATTCTGTTTGGAATTAATAGATTGATTTTGGATCCTTTTAGGATTATTAATCTAAAAAATGTTTGGATTAATTCATATTCATTACCAATAGACTGGGAAACCTGATATGTCATACACAATAGAGGATTTTGTACTCAAGATGTTATATGATATCATTATAGGGTTAATCTTCAGAAATAGAAGTTATTTGGACCAAATTATAATTAGTTATAACTTCTGGGCTAAATTATAATTATAATAACTTTTTAATTACAATTTGATGAATTCTAATTTGATTAGAATTCAAATAGGAAGCTTTTTACGTAAGGTTCAACGTTTTTTTCCCCTCAGAAGGTTTGTGATCGGTTTGATCTTCTGTGAGGTACAAAAGAAGTTTTTGGTAAGCTCTTGAGAAAAATTAAAACTCTCACGGAAAAATCTTCTCTCTCTCTTCTCTGGTTTTATCCTGGCTACCACTCCTCTCTGCTAGCACAGAGATTTGGCTTCATGAGTTTCCTCTGTGTGGACACTATTGGAGGGAGTTCAACGCTGGGACTCCATTGGCGACGACAAGGATCTCTAGTATTGCTGGATTGAGTCTTAACAGAAGGAAGAAAATTTTAAATGACAGAGACATCACTGATGGCATATCTTCTTGCTTTTGATCCATTTATCCCACATGCATGCGGTCCTCTTGCTCAGAATCCGTAGTGTCCAATGTATAATGCATATATGATGCACGTATGGATTCTAGCAGAAGGACGGGGCTTTGAGGTTGTGTATCGACTATCGGGGATTGAACAACCTGACCCTCAAGAATAAATATCATCTACCATTAATTGATGAACTGTTTGACTAGTTGTAAGGCTCCAGTTGTTATTCCAAACTGGATTTGAGGCAGGGATATTATCAAGTGCAGCTAAAGGAGGAGGATATTTCCAAGACTGCCTGCAACACGAGATATGGTCACTACAATTTCATAGTGATGCCTTTTGGAGTGACCAATGCACCAGCGGTGTTTATGGATTTGATACATCGTGTTTTCTAACCCTACATGGATAGGTTTGTGATGGTATTCATCGACGATATACTTATATACTCCAAAAGTCCAGAGGATCATGCAGAGCATCTAAAATTAGTATTGGAAAAGCTAAGAGAGCACAAGCTTTAAGCCAAATTTAGCAAGTGTGAATTTTGGCTGGACCATGTGTTGTTCCTTGGCCATGTGGTAACCAAGGATGGAATCATGGTGGACCTAGCAAAGATTGAAGCTGTTTTAGACTGGAAGCAGTCGGAGAACATCATTGAGATTAGAAGCTTCTTGGGATTGGCCGGCTATTATAGGCAGTTTATTAAGGGGTTCTCAACGCTAGCATCACCTATGACCCGATTGTTGAGAAATGATGTACCCTTTGTCTGGAATAAGAAATGTGAGAAGAGTTTCCAAGATATGAAGCGGAGGTTAATGATGGCTCCAGTGTTGAGTTTTTCAAAGGGAGATAAACCCTACGCTTTGTATATTGATACTTTGAAGGAAGGTTTGGGAGCAATATTGATGTAGGATAGGAAGGCAATAGCTTATGCTTCTCGGAAGTTGAAGCCTTACGAAGTCAATTATCCAACACATGATTTGAAGCTAGCTGCCATTGTATTTGCTTTGAAGAAATAGCGGCATTATCTATATGGAGCCGAGTATGAGGTGTTCATAGATCACAAGAGTCTGAAATATATTTTTACCTAGAAGGACTTAAATTTGAGATAGCGGAGATGGATGAAAATTTGGGGGGAATATCATTGCCCTATGAACAACCACCCTAGAAAGGCCAACATTGTTGCTGATGTCCTGGGTCGTAAAGTCAAAATGGCTAAACTGAGAGTGCAAGAGATTCAAGCAGTCCAAGAGGTGTTGGATAAAAGGACATAAGTGCAAGAAGAGAGGATTATTGTCAGTAATCTGTGATTGATATCGGATCTACGGTAGGAAATCATCAAAGCTCTTAGACAAAAGTGTAGAGTTTTAACTTTTCAAGGACAAAGAACTTAAATGGTAAGGCAATGATTTCTGGCAGGACAAGACGGGAGTGATGTATTTCTGAGATCATTTGTGTGTACCTGATGGGCAATAGCTGAACAATAAGATTTTGGAAGAGGCGCATGAAAACAAGTGCGCTATTCATCTGGGAGAGGTAAAAATGTATCAAGATCTAAATAAGGCTTATTGGTGGCTCGGAATGAAGAAGAATGTGGTGAAGTATGTCTCCACGTACTTAACCTATTAGAAAGTTAAAGTAGAGCACAAAAAGTTAACAGGATTGTTGCAACTATTACCGATATCTGAGTAGAAATGGGAAGGGGTGACCATGGACTTTCTTACCGAACTCTCTATGGCAAGGACCTAAATTTAACCAAGTCGGTGCATTTTATACTGGTGAATGTAAGGATTCAATGGAGAAGTTAGCGCAAAAATATATGCGGGAGATAGTCAGATTGCATGTAGTACCTTCGAGTATTTAGTCCAACCGAGACCCGAGGTTTACATCCCGATTTTGGGACAGGTTTCAAGAATTGATGGGTTCTAATCTAAAGTTCAATACGACAGTGCTCCTGCAAACCGATGGTCAGTCAGAAAGGGTTATTTAGATATTGGAATATATGTTAAGAGCTTGCGTATTAGATTTCGGAGATAAATGGATCGAATGTATACCGTATGCGGAATTGACTTACAATAATAGCTACCAATCTTAGATTGGAATAGCCCTATATAAAGCGTTGTATGGACGTAAGTGTCAAGTACTTCTATACTGGAGTTCGTCAGAAAATAGTCACATAAGCAAGTTTGGAAAAGTCTACGTTCAGGAAATATCAAATAAGGTGAAGCTAATCAAAGAAAGGTTGAAAGCAGCTCAAAACTAACAAAAACGTTACGTGGATAATAGGTGTAGGGAGTTGGAATTTCAAGTAGGAGACAGTGTGTTTTTAAGTTTGACTCCGAGTAGAGGAATTTTGAAGCATCTGAAAGATGGGACGCTGACTCCGAGATAATTGGGACCGTTTCCAATAACGAAAAGAATTGGACCGGTGGTGTATCGACTGGATTTGCCGGATGGTTTGACGCGAATATATGATGTATTCCATGTATCTCAGTTGAAGAAATACAATGCTGACCCTGGGCATATTTTGAATGATGAACCATTGGTATTGCAACCCGACCTGAGCTATATGGAGAAACCCATGAAAATTTTAGACCGAAATATCAAGACTCTCTGAAATAAGCAGATCCCTATGGTGAAGGTACAATGGGAGCATCATGGCAGTCAAGATGTCACGTGGGAAATGGAAGAATGGATGAAGCGAAAATACCCCGACTTGAGATAAAAGTACACCTGAATTTAAGGATAAAATTCTTCTAATGATAGAAGGATGTAAAACCCCGCCTAAAGCTACCCTAGAGTAATAGGGATAGGATGCATATCATGTTATCATGCATAAAATATATCTCTTAAAAGATTTTGTGTACCTTAGAATTGTGGTTTATGGGTTGTATGATTTATTTCTTCTTGTTGTGTAGAAAGGGTAAAAAGGTAATTTTACTTGAGATTGAAATAGGAAGATGGCTTGAGGCTTAGATAAGAAGAAGAATTGGTTGAGAAAATAAGAACAAGAGTTAATATGTGATTTAATCTCTAAGGTCTTGAGTTCAAATCTCATCACTTAAGTTTTATTCATATTTATCTTAACCAATATTTGAATTTTCTTCCTGCTTATATTCCTTAAAGTTTGGAATGTTATCTTGGGGAAGACACAATGGTAATATCTTAACTATGTGGTATTGTCCTAAAAAGAATTCTTGTCTTAGCCTCTTTGAATTTAAACTATTCCTAATTCTTTAATTCATTTTTATATCCATAAATTCTTGGATAATTACTTTCTTGGAATTTTGAAATTCTAGCTCTTGTGGGATAATGGTTGACCAAAAATGTGGAGGAAGAATAGGAAGAGGTTTCAATTAAATCACCATAACTATTTCTTCACAAAAAAAAAAAAAAAACTCCATCTTCTTCTTGTTCTTGTTTTGGTTAAAAATCTAGAAAATTTTTCCAAATTTTCTTCAAGGCTGATTTTTGAAATTTGCAACAAGCTTTCTGTTAGAATTTGTGGACTCCTAAACATGGAAAACATCCACGAATCCTTTCCGAAGACCTAAGCCAAACGAATAAAATCGATCTAGGGGTTACAAAATTACCTCTGTTTGTCATAGTCAAGACCTCGGTCTTCTGGTTTTTAGGCGTATGTGGAATCGAACAATCACCAGATGTTGCAATGTGTGAACGTCCTCTATTGGATACACATGGCGAACCAGCTTGTCACCCGGGAGTGCTAGCATCTAGGGTTCTGAGAAGTTTTAATTTTTTTCGTGAATGGAGGAACGAATGTTTTAACAAATAACTAACATAAGAAAACGGCTAGGGTTTTCTTTTTAAAACCACCTAAACCTCCTGGAGTCTAAGTCTCATAATATCTTATCATATTCTATTTTAAATTTAAATTAAATTAGAACTGAAATGATAAGATTCTGCAATTATCTTGGTAATTTAATTAATTAATGTACCGAGTTAGATTCTTATAATCTGGACATCCTCCAGATACATCGACTATGGATATATTTCCAGATTCGTTGTATCTAATCATTTTTCTAATTTCGATTCACCTAGACATATTTCCAGATACATCGAACTTGATTACCAGAAAAATAACCTAACAAGTTCACTTATTGTGTGACCCTATAGGTTCATTTAACACTGACAGTGTGCCTAAATCATATTTAAATGGCCCATAAGTTATAAGTGGTTTATAGCAAAATATTATAACTATCCAGGTTAAATGAAGATCAGTGATCTCTTTGAACCAAACCATAATTTTATATTTAGTCCTTTTGTCACACGATATCCTGATTAAGCATAAGGCACGAAGCATGTCATCTTTATTAAGGTTAATCAATTATTTCTTGATCTCATAGTAGACTATTCAAACAAATAATATCAATATCTCAAATTGATATATTTGAGCACAACCATGCATTTTAACAGTTTAACTTATCAAGGGGCCTATAGACATTTCTCCCTAAATTGAGGGGGACAAATTCTTCACTATCAATCCTATTCCTCTCCCTGGTTTATTCTATGTTCAACTATGGTCTAATTTATTATCTAGTTAAAGATAATTTTAGACAACATCAAAATATAGAATTTATCAGGTAGAAAATTTTGATAAATTCAGATGAAGGACTTCTAATATCACTACGGCTAGAAAGTATTTATGACATGTTCTATGAAGCACTTTCACAGTGGGTCATATCCAATACAATGTTCTCTAACATTTATTTATATTTTGACTTAATATCACATATATCCATGACCAGTAAAACATAGCCATCAAGTCACAAACATTCTAATCTTAATTTATTATTGTTGCACTAATAATAATCGATCAGGGACAATTTAAGAATAGTCATCATTTTACTAATACATCTCCTTTATCAACAATTTCTCGAACTAGATGAAAACATCTAAGTATATGTTTGGATCGCTGATGTGATTTTAGTTCTATAGATTATGCAATGGCTCTATTGTTGTCACTATAAAGATCCACTGGGTTCACAATACTAGGAACTACATCTAGTTGTGTAATGAACTTTTTTATCCAAACTGTTTCTTTAGCTGCAGTTGAGGCTGCTACATACTCAGCTTTTGTAGTAGTATCGGCCATGGTGTCTTGCTTTTAACTTTTCCAGCTTACAGCACCTCCATTCAAACAAAATAGAAAACCTGATTGCGATCTATAGAATCTATGTCAGACTGCAAACTAGCACCAGTGTAACCATTTACAACTTGCCCGCCTTCTTATCCTCCATAAACTGAGAACAAATGTTTATTTTTTTTTATTACTTCAGTATGTTCTAGACAGCAATCTAATTTAGCTTTCCAAGATTTGACTGGAACCTGCTCATCATGATCAATGCATATGAGCCATTGGGTCGAGTACGTAACATGGCATACAAGATAGATCCTATAGTGGAAGCGTATGGTATGTTGTTCATGCGCTCTTCTTCATTCTTCGTGGAAAGACTTTGAGTTTTGCTGAGCTTAATGCCGTGTGACATTGGCAAGAATCCTCTCTTAGAGTCTTGCATACTGAACCTTTTCAGTACCTTGTTAATGTATGCATTTTGACTTAGTCGAATTAGCTTTCTAGATCTATCTCTATAGATCCCTACACCTAAAATATTGGCAGCTTCACCTATGTCTTTCATTGAGAAACAATTTTCCCACCATATCTTTACACTTTGTAGAGTTGGGATGTCGTTTCCAATGAGTAAGATGTCATCAACATAAAGTATTAAAAAGACTATTACATTCCTATTAGTTTCCTTATAGACACAAGACTCATCTTTACTTTTTATAAAGTTAAATTCTTTAATTGCTTCATCAAAATGAAGATTCTAGCTTCGAGATGCTTGTTTCAATCCATAAATGAATTCTTGAAGCTTGCACACTTTATTAGAGTTCAAAGGATCATCAAAACCCTTAGTCTGTGTCATGTACATATCCTCGAGTAAGTTCCCATTAAGGAACGAATTTTTGACATCTATTTGCAAAATCTCATAACTATAATGCGCTGCTATGGCAAGAAGAATTCTAATAGATTTAATTATTACAACTAGTGAAGAGGTTTTATCATAGTTTATACCATGAGTTTGTCTATAAATGTTTGCTACCAGTCGTGCTTTATAAGTGTGCATATTTTCCTCCATGTCTGTTTTCTTTTTGAAATCCCATTTACACCTAATGGTTTTTGAACCTTCTGGTGGATTAACAAATGTCTAGACTTGGTTATCATACATGGATTGCATCTCAGACTTTATGGCCTCTAGCCATTTTCCAGAGTTAGAAATTTTAATAGCTTCTTGATAAGAAGTGGGCTCATCATTGACCATGAGCTCCACATTGTGATCGTCAGTGATGAGGAATCCATATCTCTCAGGTTTTGACGAACACTACCAGATCTTCGAGGTCCTTGTTCAACAGAAGTTGGTTCACCTTGGACTTGTGAGCCATCTAATCGAGGTTCTTTGTTTAGTTCTGATATTGTTTATAGCTTTTGAATCTCATCAAGATGTTTTTTACTCCTACCGATTCTCTTGGAAATAAATTCCTTTTAAAAAAAGAATCCATTTTGTGTAACAATTACTCTATTTTCTTTTGGGAGATAAAATTAGTATCCTTTAGTTTCTTTAGGATACCCCATAAATATGCATTTGTCTGATTTGGGTACAAGTTTATCAGATAATAAACACTTTACATAAACTTTGCAACCCCAAATCTTGAGAAATGATAACCTAGGTTGTATCCCAGTCCATATATCATATGGCATTTTCTAAATCGATTTAGATGGAACTTGATTCAGTATGAACACAGCAGTCTCTAGGGCATAACCCCAAAAAAAGATTGCAAGATCATTTTGACTCATCATAGATCGAACCATATGTAATAAAGTCTTATTTCTCCGTTTGGATACACTATTCCATTGAGGTGTTCCAGGTGGAGTTAATTGGGAGATAATTTCACAATTCTTAAGATGCTCGCCAAACTCGTGACTTAAGTATTCACCACCATGATTTGATTGAAGTGTTTTAATACTTTTTCCAAGCTAATTTTGTACTTCATTTTGAAATTCTTTGAATTTCTAGAATAATTCATAATTATGTTTCATCAGATATAGGTAGTCATATCTGCTAAAATCATCCGTAAATGTAATAAAGTAATTGAATCCTCCTCTAGCACGTGTATTCATTGGTCCACATACATCAGTATGTATTAGGCCCAATAAATTAGTTGCCCTTTCATTTTGTCCCTTAAAAGGTACCTTAGCCATTTTGCCTAATAAACAAGAATTACATGTTTCATAAGATTCTAAATCAAACGAATTTAGAAGCCCATCAATATGAAGCCTTATAATGCGTTTCTTATTTATATGGCCCAAACGACATGGCACAAGTAAGTCAGATTTAAATCAATGGATTTTAATCTCTTAGTATTAATGTTATAAATAGACTTGTTCGAAGATCCACGAAGATTGAGAATATAAAGCCCATTTGATAACGAGGCATCTCTATAAAATTGCCATTTTTATTAATGGAGCAAATGTTATTCTTAATAACAAATTCAAAACCTTCTAAATCTAAACAAGAAACTGAAATAATATTCCTACTCATAGCAAGAATATAAAAACAATCATTCAGTTCTAAAACAAGTCCATTGGGTAAAATTAAAATCAAAAGGTCCCACAACTACTGCAGCAACTTTTGCTCCATTCGCAACCCGTAGGTCCACCTCACCTTTTACCAAGGCTCTACCCCTTTTTAGACCATGCACATTTACACAAATGTGAGATGCACAATTGGTATCCAATACCCATGAATCAGAAGTAGATAAATTAATTTCTATAACATAAATACCTGAAGCGGCAGTCTCACTGTCCTTCTTCTTCTTTGTTTCCAAATAGAGCTTGTGTTTACTTAACTAATGTCCTTGTTCACCACAATAGTGGGAAGCTCCATCTTTTCGTGTCTTAGCCATAGGTTTGGGCTTGAACTTAGACTTAGCCTTGTCCTTGCCCTTACTAGCCATGACTTTTCCTTTTTGATTCTTCTTTTTCCCTTTCCCTTTTTGAACCATTAGAACACTAGGAGTATTCTTCTTAATATTCAGTTCAGCTTGTTTTAGCATCCCATGTAGTTCAGTAATGGATTTCTCTATATTGTGCATGTTAAAATTCATGACAAACTAATTATACTCAGGAGGTAATGAGCCCAAGATCAAATCTATGGCCATGTCATTATTAACAGGAGCACCAAGTTTGTCAAGATAATCAAGATTGCCCTTTATTTTAAGAACATGGTCACTAACTGAGGAGCCAGAAACCATCTTACATGCATTTAATGCCTTATGAGTTTCAAATCTCTCTTATCGTGCTTGCTCTTGGAACATTTCCTTGAGATGCACAATCATGTCATATGCCTCTGCTTCTTCATGTTGGGTATCTCTCGCATATCATATACGGCATAGCGGAAAATAAAACGAGATACCATCTCAGGATCTGCACATGTGTGGAAAACAAGATATAAAGATAACAAAGGTAACAACCTTTTACCTTTCTTTGATTATCCGAAGAACAAAAATTTCTTCTTCTTCAAGTTGAGACGCGATCCAGCAATCCTCTTGATCAAACTCTATGAGAGTTGAACGTCTAACCACTATAATCATAGTATGTGATTATCTCTAAGAGTAATCCACACAGAGGATACACTTAAGCATGAAGTTTTTTGTGCTAGAAGAAAATCTAAGTGGCGGCTAGGGTTACTTGTTTTTTAGAAAGACAACGTGATAGAGAGAGCAGAGAAGAAGTCGTTTGTTGCCTAGGGTTTACGTGAATCCAACCTCTACTAAGGTTTCAAGTATGTCATACATATAAATCGAAAAACACTAATAAAATTGAGAATTCTAATCCTATTAGAATTCCCTATTTGTAATTGGAAACATCAAGTTCTTCTAATTATAATTTGGACCATAATTATAACTAATTATAATTTGGTCATAACAACTTCTCTTTGTCGCAATTAACCCCACTATATTTTAAATAACATCTAGAGTATATAATCCTCTATTGTGTGTGACATATTAGGTTTCCCAGTCAATTCTTAGTGAATATTAATTAATCCAAACTTTGAGATTCATAATCCATAATTAATTAGAATTAATCATATTAATTTTAATCAGGGTTAGTTTATTAATTCATCAATTAATAAACTTATATTCCCAGATCATGAGTGGTATCTAGCAACACATCATGACCACACAAGTGTCTAAGAAGTCAAGTGGCTTGACATGAATCATTCAATAACAAACTACAGTGCAAATAACTCATTTCACCATACAACATCTCATTCGGTTTGAAGTACTGAATTAGTGCCAACTCTTTCCCGAATTAATTCTGGTCAGAATACAATTGTACTTGTACTAGAAACCCACTACTCTAGATGCGTATAAATTGGAACTATTTCCAATACACAATCACCTTGGCCAAGGACTTCTCGAGTAGTAATTCCTACAAGTGGCCGTGAGATATTCGCCCCTACTATTAGGAGTGGTGAATCTTTTATTGGCCCTCTCAACTACTTTCATTTTCCTCACAATGTACCCAATATCCATCCCATAGGTGACCCTCGATCGAGCTCCAGAGATTGGAATTAAAGTACAATGCTTAGCAAATAAAGTACCTTAGAGATCTCAAGTCTGATACTTGCACGTTTGCTATATTGAGATTATATCACTGGCACTAAATAGTTATCCATGTGATTATCTCATATCTAGGTCATCCAATGTACTTATTCCATTCACAAGCATCCATGTGTTAACTTTGAGTATCCCAATACTCACGGATATGAGAACCACCACCTGATCAAATCAGGAAGTGTAACACATGCTAGTCTTAACGCATTAATGATGTCCCGTCTCATTAATACTACGATTAGAGACTATTTAAGTACTTACACTATACAGTGTAGTAGGAATCTCATATCATGATTTCTTTAACATAGTGTTGTACTTGGGACTTTATCTGACAGTTATTTTACACAAAAGTAAATAAAAGAAACTGTAAGATAAATAATGTCTTTTAATAGAAATAAAATGTGTTATATACAATGTACAAGTGATTGCCTCTAGGGCACAACACTAACACTTCAAACTATTTTTGAAGTTCAGAGTTCATGGATGCTAGTATGAGGCAAGTAACATCGTTAGAGTCATCTTTGTGCATACTGTAAGTATCTTTTTCAGCTCTTAGGGCATTATTTGCTGGAGCAGGGGGAATAGGATTTTCAAGAACATAGAGCTTTTTTTTGTTTTTTGTTTTTATTAAGAATGATTCTTAAGTTACATGCTCAATCAAGAAAGCTAGTCCTACTAAGCTTGTCTTTCTCGAGCACAAATCACATTAAGTTATTGTATTTGTTTGTTGCCATTATCTACATACAAATATGCAAAATGATTAATTTTGAGGCCTTAATAAAAAACTCCCACTAAAAGCATTTAAACTTTTGAAACATCAACATTTTGATGTTTCTTAATGGGTCAAAAAAACTTTTTTTTATTTTAATTATTTTATTTTAATCATAAGTAAGCTTTGGCTTTAATCTTATAATTAAATAAAACTCAAATTTAAATGAGATGGGCATCAAATGTCCCGGCTAAAAATCTCATCTAATGCCCTAGGCCCAAAACTATTTTGATAGCCCAGTGAAGTCAAACCATATCAAACTTATGGAAAACCATTTTCCATCTTATCTTACTTAGATAATCAAAACCATCCTACTTTGGTAGGAATGACCATATGATGATCTAAGTAATAACAAGTGTTTGATTTTGGAAGGCATTTAAAACTTAATTTTTAAAAAAATAAAAAGTTGATTGTAGTAAGTATGAAATAAACACATCAAATATGCATGTTATTTGTGGATGTTTTCTGTGTTTAGGAGTCCACGAATTCTAACAATGGTATCAGAGCTAAACGAATAGGATCGATACAGGGGTTACAGAATTACCTCTGTTTGTCGAAGTCAAGACCTCTGTTTTTTTTGTTTTCAGGCGTATGTGGAACTTGAATGATTATCAGACGCTGCAATGTGTGAACGTCCTATATCGGATACACATGATGAACTAGCTTATCACCCAGGAGTGCTAGCGCCTAGGGTTTTGAGAGGTTTTAATTTTTTTGGTGAATAGAGGCACGAATGTTTTGACAGATAGCTAACATAAGAAGATGGCTAGGGTTTTCTTTTTAAAACCACCCGAACCTCTTAGAGTCTAACTCTCATAAAATCTTATCATATTCTATTTTAAATGCAAATTAAATTAAAATTTATATGATAGGATTCTATCATTATCTCTGTAATTTAACTAATTAATTTACTAAGTTAGATTCTTATAATCTGGACATCCTCCAGACACATCAAATGTGGATATATTTTTATATTCATTGTATCTGGTCATTTTTCTAGGTTTGATTAACCTAGACATATTTTTAGATACATCGAACGTAGTTACTAGAAAAATAACTTAAGGTGGTCTCTTAATGTGTGACTGTATAGGTTTAATTAACACTGGCAATGTGCCCAAATCACATTTAAATGGCCCACAAGTTATAAGTGGTTTCTAGCAAAATATTATAACTATCCAGGTTAAATGAAGATCAATGATCTCTTTAAACTAAACCATAACTTTATATTTAGTCCTTTTGTCACACGATATCCAGATTAAGCGTAAGGCACGGAGCATGTCATCCTTATTAAGCTTAATCAATTAATTCTTGATCTCATAGTAGACTGTTCAAACAAATGATATCAATATCTCAAATTGATATATTTGACCACGGCCATATATTTTAACAGTCTAACTTATCAAGGGGCCCATAGACATCTCTTCTAAAATTGTGAGGGACAAATTCCTTTACTATCAATCATATTTCCCTCCTTGATTTATTCTATATCTCACAATGGTCTAATTTATTATCTAGTTAAAGACAACTTTAGACAACGTCAAAATATAGAATTTATCAGGTAGGAAATTATGATGAATTCGAGTCGAATGACGTCTAATATCATTATGGCTAGAAAGTACTTATAACATGTTTCATGAAATACTCTCACAGTGGGTCATGTCCAATACAATGTTCTTTAACATTTATTTATGCTTTGACTTGATATGACATATATCCATGACCAGTAAAATATAGCCATCAAATCACAAACATACTAATCTTAATTTATTATTGTTCCACTAATAATAATCGATCAGGGACAATTCAAGAATAGTCATTGTATTTGTCATAGGGTTTTACTATCAAGTTATGCACTTAATGACCACAAAACTAAATGCACTATTCATGAAAAGAAATACCACATATTATTACATAATTTATAATGATAATAGTATAAGTACAAATTGTTTTAGAGCATATCCCTAACACATTCTCTACCTAATTCTTGCAAGGAAGCAAATCTTGTGTGAGGATGATGGGTGAATGCTTTGGATTTTGTCAGCTTCACAAACTATACTAAACCAGAATTTTTTTCAAGTAAACAAGCAACCTTTGAACATGCTCTTGAAGCCATCCATTACTACTCATGAACAGCTGAAACTTTCTCCTTTCTTCTTCAAGATGATGGCTGGAAAACACCATTAATGGACCTTTAAACATGCTTAAATTCCAGCTGCAAAACCGTTCTAAAAAAGACAAAAATTTCTGTACAAAACCAATTCAAATCCTAAGAGTTCTTTAGCTTCAATTCTAAATTGTTGTTTCCAGCTTTGCCTATTCATTGCTAGGGCCAAATTTCTTCAGCAAACTTTATCAAGTTTCGGCCTCCATATAGGCATGGACAAAACCTCTTGGCTTCACCATCTAGCTTGATCAATAGGACTCCATTAACATACCTCAAAACACTAATATCTTCACTCTATTCAAATTTATTCATACTTCAAATAAAATTCCAGATTTTTGTTTCCTTAAACACTCATCTAGCTGGAGGATAAAACAAGAAAATTCACTGCTATATAGCCACTTACGGCCAGCCCAAGATTGAAGCAACTCTTTATTCCATGATGAAACCAAAGCTAGTTTAGCCATACACCATTGAAGGACAAGAAATCGTCCAAGAGCAAACACCATTACCCAATCCTATACCTCAAACATCTCCATTTTTCTCTCAATTTGAATTTTGAAAATGTTGAAACTCTCTCTCTCCTTCTTGGATAATCGAATGCCTCCTCTAGGCTAGGCCATTTGGCCATCAATCACACAACAGATACAAAATCACTCTATCTCTCAATCGCTCTCTCAAAAATACCAAGAACACTAAGAACACACACTACACATCTTCAAGCCTAAATCATTTCTAAACATCTCCAATCACTCCCAAACTCTCTAAACCGTGAATATTCAACCTATATTCTTCCTTGGTGTACTTTATAACACCAAAACACACAAATTTTAACTTTCAAGTAGATCAAACCACATTTATTGTTCAAGATTCGAAGAACGCTAAAAAGATAAAATAAGAACAATCTTCTTATTCTTCTTCTTTTCTTCAACTTCTGTATATTCTTATCATCTTACTCTCACTCCTTCCTCTCACACACACTCTCTCTCTTGGCCGAAATAATGGATGAACAACCTTGGACAATTTCGGATCATTAAAGCCATCAAGCACTGGAGGTTCTCTTTTCTCAAGCAACTTCTTCAACTTCAAGTGTCATCAAACAAGTTTTTTAAACACAACTCTTTTTATTTATTTTGAACTCAAGATAGGTAGAATTATGTGGTTAGATTGTTGATTTGTTGAAGGAATGATAGAGACGTGTATATCATATAAATATTGTGATTATATGATTTGGAGGTTGAGTGGGTTTAATGCTATTGCATGAAGTATGTGAGATTATGAATATGATAAACTTGGGAGTAGATTTATGTTATGAGTCATATGTCATTAGTACAAGTTAGTTTGATAGAGATTATTGCTACCCATGCCATGCTTATGCTCTTATGTTGTTTTAGCCAGCAAATGTCATCCTAAAAATTATTACTAGTTTAATACTATCCTTGTTGTCATATATGTTAATTCAAGTCTATTTTTTTGGATAGATTAACATGTTATTTGTTGAATCCTTGTGTGTATGAATATGTGCATGGATTTTCTCTAGCAATAAAATTATTGTAAGAACTACCTTTATTATTTTTAGAATTATTTTTGCTATCCTTATTATTATTATTAATATAATGAATAGTATTATTTAATTTAATATACTAAATTCAAAAAACACTAAGTGGTTTTGGAATTGAAGATTATTTAAAATATTATTATTTTATTCGATAAATAAATAAAATATTTGTATTAAATATAAATAATAATATATTTGAATTAATTAATATCAAATGTCTTTTATATTCATATTATTGTTAGTTAGCCTTAACTAAACTTTTATTTACACTCATAAATATTTTTTATATTAGAATAATTTATTATTAATTTTATTTATTATTTATTAATTAAAATTAAGTATAATTTAATATTAACATTACTTATTATTTATAATAATATTATTCAATTATTATTTACTTATTATTTATAACCAATATTACTTAGGATTTATTATTACTCATTATTTATTACTAATTTATTTATTAATAATATTACTCATTATTTATTAGAAGTTAATAAATGGGTAATATTATAGTTATTAATTTTTATTTATTTATAACACCTATTTATTTTAACTTATCTAACTAATTTGATTTTATAAAATACTTTATGATCTAGTATTAAAGCTTAAGGCATTGTGGTCATACTTATATCTTGTTGTGGCCAGTTGACCTAAGAGTTATTTATTTAAGGAAAGTATTGTTTGGATGTTTGACTTATACCCTGTGTTTACCCTAGGCGGGATTAGGTTGACTTGAATTACCTTGGAGGGCTTTTGTACCCACAAAGAGCAAAAGATCAGGCAAGTTCCTGCATAATGCTATTTGAAGATCAAAGTTACGATGGCAAGTCAAATACAATGTATACGAGAATTTGTACTGTAAATGCAATTATGAACAATTTTCCTCTTCTTTTCAGTCAAGCAAACCATTTAATGTTAAACAAGTAATTTTGTACAAAATGCTAATCTTTTCCTAAAACCCAACTTTGACAGGAATTTTGATAACCATAATTGTTATTTCAAAGAGTCATTGTGTGATATTTCTTTTTCCAAGTGGGACGAACACAATGTTAAGTACTTATTAAGGGTAGACTATTAGGACTAGTCTTTGAAGAGTTATGGTAAGTCTCTCAATAGGTGGCCACCTTTGAGGGGTGACTCCTTCCCAGATAGGATGCCAGTCCTGTAGGTTATACTGGTCTGAGCTAGCAAGTTCAATCAAGTGGATTGCGTATTTTTGGAATGGACAACCGTTAAGTTTAGGTATGGAGATGAAGGAGTATCTCATCAAGTAGGTCGTGCAACTACCTTCTGTCAGTATGCACAAAGTGTGTCATCGTGAACATTTTTTTGTCACTGTGCACAAAGTGTGGTGCCATGGCTACCTTTCTTGAGTAGTTGCATTTATTGTATGCATGTATGATTTGAAAGGAAAACACCACTCTTAATTTGTGAAATTTATTTGAGGCTTGCAAGCACTTCCTATTATGAAAATTTCTCAACTTGCATACATGAACCGTTTTACCTGAAACACTTAAAGCACACACGGGCTTATTGAGATTTATGTCTCACCCTCTTTTATACCATGTTTACAGGTCAGTCCTGTTCTAAAGGTTATTGATTAGAGATTACCTATATTTTCAAGACTTATTTCTTTTCCTATGTATTTCATTTGAGAGACTTTAGCAGTCATTTATTTATTTTTAGAACTTGTTCATGTATTTCTTGGGTTGTAATAAGTTTAATTTTGAGCTATTTTTTTCATTACTTTTGTGAGTAATAGTTATAAAGACCCTTTGTCCTATGGATGGGGCGACATCCGCAACCCTAATAAGGGTACACAGGTAGTGGAGTGTTACATATTCTGCCCAGAGGCGGAGGCATGCAATTTTGTCCAAGAAATGTGAGAGCACTGCTAAAGATCTATATCTCAATTTTTCTTTGATATAATCATGTTTTAAAACCATTGTACGAGGTTAATTTTCTACAATAGTTTTATTTATCCATGGATGAATAATTTGCATGAAAATGAGTAGTAAAGGATGGAACTGCCTTAGAATTAAACAAGATCATTAATTTTTAATTCATGATGCTTAATCCATTGTTTGGTCACTTAGGAATAAATGAATAGTTTGAGCATGAAAAAGTTTACTTTTGTTATTATGCTTATTTCATTCTTCTGATCAAATGTGCAAGTTTTTCTGAGACTAAAGTCTCACTAGATAGAACGGTTTTTGATAAAATGCTTTAATCTAAGAAACTTTAAAAATAAAAGAGTTCATGGTTTATTTCCTTAGAGGGTTTAATCCTTGATATAGAAAATAATGTTGAACTTAAGGTTATTTAATAAAGTTTTACTTGGTTATTAATTTAGAATAGTAAAATAAATTCATAGTTTATTTTCTCAAAAGATTTAATCCTTGACATAGAGAATAATATTGAATTTTTATTTTTTACTAAAGTTAATGAAACCATAAGATTATAGAAAACATCTTTGGGCCTAAAACACTATTTTCAATAAAAGATTAAGTAGAAGAGGGGTTCCATTGGTCCCATGGCTTCCATCACAACTCTCATTAGAGATAGTGGATTTCGAGCATGACCCCATATAGGATAAATTTCCACAAGTATCTAGAACTGAAGGAAGAGTAAAAATTAAAATCCTAGGGTATTTGCTAGGATCGACCAACGTACGTTGGAGGTTTTTAGCACTAGATTGCCCATTGGTGGTGTGAATTAGTGGCCATCCTATCGGTGGAACCTTTTCTCTTTTAGGAACTTTTGATTCGTAATGGTTATACACCTAACTTGCAATGCTATTAGTCTTCCTACGATGCTCTGTTAGTTTTTCTAAGAGCCAAACTATTTAGATTATTAATAATGGTTTTAAAACTTATCTATTATCAAAGAAATAATATAAAGAATGTGCATTTTTATTTCTTGCAAACTAAATATATATATATATATATTTGCAATATTTTAAAAATGTCTAGTTTTAGTCCATTGTCGATCATTCTTAAGGAGATAAGTTGACAGGCCCAAATTTTATGGACTGGAAGAGGAACCTAAACATGGAACTCACTACGGAGGAGTACAAATATGTTCTTACAGATCCCTATCCTAAGATTAGAGAAGAATCCACTGATCTGGAGTGAGAGACTGAGAAAGCATGGAAGAAAGCTGATAGATGGCTAAGTGCTATATGTTGGTTTCTATGTATAGTGTGCTCCAATTGAAGCATGAGCACATGGCCACTGCGTACAACATGGATTTGTCATTGCCCACCATATTTGCTGACAAGAGCCGATCTGCATGGCAGGAAGCTCTTAGGGCAATCACGAATACTAAGATGGCTGAGGGGATATCAATTCGAGAGTATCTGCGCAAGATGATTTCCTATTTCGAGGAGGTCGAGGTCCTAGACGCAATGATAGATCCTGAGAGCCAAATTGACATGGTTCTTGAAACTCTACTTGATTTATATTCTCAGTTCAAGTTGAACTATAACATGAGCAAGTTAGATATGAATCTCACAGAGCTTATGAAAGAGCTCCAGGCGGCAAAGAAAATCATGAAGCCCGTATCAAAGGTTTTGGTCTGTTGTTCTGCTTATTCTTCTGGAATTAAGGCAAAGCCTAAGAGATTCAAGAAGAGAAATGTCTAGAACAACGTAGGGGCCCAACCCAAAGCATCTGGTCAGGCCAAGCCTAATGGAAAGCCCAAAGGCAAATGCTTCAAGTGTGGCAAGAAAAGGCATTGGAAGAAAGATTGTTTGGACTTCTTAGCCAAGTCTACATCAGGTATTGCTCTATACCTAGTGTGTATTATTATGGTTGGATCAACATCTTCCTTACGAGTTGATTCTGGATTCACTGACTATGTCTGTAACTCTTTGCAGGGGTTCAGATGGATAAGGAGACTCAGTAAGGGTGAGCATGGTGTTTAGTAGGCAATGGAGCAAGAATATAGGCTGAAGCAGTGGGAGATCTTGAGCTTTATTTTGATTGTGATATGGAGTTAATTTTAAAAGATATTTTATATGTTTCTTGATTTAAACAGAATTTGATTTCAATTTTCAAATTGATGAATCAAGGATATTCTGTTTCTTTTCATTCTGTGGTTTCTATCAGTAGAGATGGTATATTTAATTTATATAGGAAACATGTATGAAAATCTCCTTTATATACATCCTATTAGAAATCAAGTAAACAGTATTCAAACTGAACCTGATAATAAAAAGAGAAAGGCCATATCTAATGACTCGTATTTGTGGCATCTAAGATTGGGACATATAAATCCTAATTGGATTCAGAGGCTAATCAATAACAGACCTTTAAATTCATGGAGAGTAGAAGAATGGCCACAATGTGAATCATGCCTTAAAGGTAAAATGATGAAAAGGTCCTTTACCAAAAAGGCGGATAGAGCCTTGAAAATACTAGCACTAGTTCATACGGATGTTTGTGGTCCAATGATTACACCAGCTAGGGGAGGTTAAAAGTACTTTATCACTTTCACAGATGATCATACTCATTTTAGTTATATTTATCTGATGAGGTACAAGTCTGACTCTTTTCATAAATTCAAGGAGTTTAAGGATGAAGTGGAGTGTCGAATAGCCAAATTAATTAAAACTTTGAGATCGGATCATACTGGAGAGTACCTCTTCGGTGAGTTTAAGGAATACATGATACATCACGCCATAGTATCTGTAACACCCCGCTACCTAGGCCCGCAGGGCCGGGGATGTTGCCCCGTTCAAAGGACAAGGGGTCTATATAACTAGGTCATACAAATAAAATAGCGAAAATAAATGATACTTGAACTTAAATATTTATTACATCCCAAAATAAACATCTATCCAAAATAGATCCGAGAATACAAAAAACAAATCCATAATAAAAATTCATCCACTCTCATCTCTCCATAACTTTACACAAACATAAATCATCATAAATCTTCCAAAGCGGGCATAATCTAGCTACTCGTCCCCACAGCAGGACCGACCTGAAAACATGGTAAAAAGGTGGTGAGACAGAAATCTCAGTAAGTCCTTGTGTGTTTACGTGTCAGGTGAAAACATTTCGTGAATGTAAAGTATAAAATTCTTTTTAAGAGATCACTGGCAAGCAACAAACATCCGTAAAAAACAAGAGTGGTGTTTTGGCATTTTTGGCCATACATAATTTATAAAATCAACCACTCAAAAGAAAAGATTACGTGTTACCACACGTTGGGCCCCATAACCGAATGGTCAACATACCACACTTTGTGCATACCGCCGGTCAGAATGCCACACATTGTGCAAACAGAAAAAAGTAAGTGATCGGCCTACTGAGCAAGATACTCCTCCTTCTCTATACCGAAACAACAACCGGGTGTCCATTCCGGCATAACACAGTCACTTGACTGAACAGAACACTGCTAGCTCGGACTGGCATGACCTACTGGACTGACGTCCTATCCGGGAAGGACTCACCCCTCAGAGGTGGCCACCTACTGAGAGACTTACCCTAACCCCGTAAAGACTAGTCCTAGTAGTCCACCTTTATTGAGTACTCAACGTAACGTATCCCACTTGGGAAAAATGAACAAACACAGTTCCACTTGAACATGGGAAATATAGGGTTTCCAAAATCTTTGTCAAAAACAGTTTCAGAAAGAGTTCTGAGTTTGAGTAAATCTGCTTGATAAATTTCAAATAACTCATTTTACGGAAATAAAACAGGAGACAATCCTCAATTGTCTTTACAAAAATGAGTGTCCATGCACTCTACATTTGGCTTGCCATAATTAAACATTTTTCAACAATCAGGTTTTATGCAGGAGCTTACCTGATTCTTACACACAACAACAAGGTCTCCAACAGCAGACCTAACCCCACATGGGCAAATACAAATCACAATCAATTCCAAGCTACAATCCACTTCCTCAATTTTAAATCAACTCCTCTTACTACTAACATGATCCTAGTGTTCCAAGCTTTAAGGCCAAACAATACATAAATAGGGTTGTAGGTTGAGCCTAATTTGATATTTAAAATAATTAATAGGTTGGGAAATAATTTCTAATAAGTTGAAGGTTTAAATCTTGCTTGGGAAAATTCAGGGTTTATTTGCTCAAGAGTCCTAGGTAGTAATAAGTAAAATAATGATTTAATAATAGTTTAGTTGTTAAAAAATAATTGATTGCTAAAACTTGTTGAGATTAAATTTAATGAGTCTTGCTTGGAAAATAATAAGTAAACTTTTAAAAATGGATTTGATTTAATAAATATTTTACTAATTATAATTATTTCCATAAAAGGCTTCAATTGATTTCTTTATTTTAAGTAATAATTATTTATTTTATTTTCTAGCAAAATTATTATTTATTTGACCAAAATATCGTCTATGTGTATAATAATCCAAATCTACCATTCATAGGGTTTTTTCGACATTTACTAGGAAAATTTTATATCATTAAATATTTTATTTATAAAATAAAATTAGTTTAGGGACAACTAGATCATGGTCAAATTTCTATGGCTAACCACAATCAAGAACATATGCAATCCTTCCATTCATCAAATCATCCAAATCATGCACACAAGCATAGATCTAAATTTATTAAGACATGATCCAACCTCTACTACCATAAATATGATCATAGCTTCAATAATCTTACATGCATATAAATCCTATTCACCAAAGGTGACATAATCTCTAGCATGCTTTATCTCAAGTACTTCATGCATCAAACCTCAAATCATCACACAATCAACCAAGATATTCCTTCCATGCATAAATCCCATCTCCTTCACAATCATACACATATTCATGCTTCAATATCAATAATACATACTCAAATCCTATCACCATCCACCCACTATCAACATCATCCTAGAGACATGATTCTAGAGTTTAAAAGAAGGATTGAATGGACTTACTTGATCGATGAATGCTTTAAAGGAGTTTAGAATAGATCTCAACTCCTTGATGCCTAACTTTGTCCAAGGGAGATGGTGAAAACATGGTCATGCGGAAAAGGAGCTATCCGGCCAAGAAAGGGAGGTTTTCGGCCATGAGAGAGAGAGAGAGAGAGAGAGAGAGAGAGAGAGAGAGAGAGAGAGAGAAAATAAACCATTAGCATGTTTATACACATAGGTTCTCATTACAGATTAATATTGGAGGAGATGAAGTTGTTAGAATAAATTTACCTTGAAGGTGTTCTTGTCCTTCACAGAAATTTTTGGTTTTGATTCGAAGTTGCAAGATGATTTGTGGAGTTTGATATTAAGAATGGGGTTGATGGACTCACGGCAGTGAGTTGGTCAAATCTGGAAGTTTTAGAGAGGATTTGAGATGGTTTGGAGGGGTATTAGGTGAATGAAAGAGGTAGGTGTTCTTGGTGTAGTGTGTGTGTTCTTAGTGGTTGAAAGAAATCGAGAGATTGGATTTGTGTAGCTGCCGAAATTCTGTGAGAGCTAGGGCTGGCCAAATTTCTATAGGGTTTGGGAAGTTGTTTCTCTGATTTGGAAGGGAAAAGGAAAGGTTAGTTGTTACAATCCTGGAAGAATATTTTTAGGAAGTGAATTTGCAAACTAAATATTCCACGAAAATCTAGATTGTTGGAGAGTTTTGGAAGTCTGCCATGGCTGACTGTTTGAGCAGAATTAACATGGGATTAATGCTGGTTTATGGAAGCTTATGGTGTCTAAAAGTTGGGTGCTCAATGGTGAAAAAGAAGTCTGGTTATTTGGGGAATGCATTATGGAAAGTTGCTAAACAAAGGTGGATGGAATTTTGGAAAGAAATCAAGCATAATTGCAGGGATTTGTTGGAGAGATTTTTTGACAGCCATTGCTGAATTTCGTGCAGAAGCTTAAGGGAAACAATGGAGCTCTATTACTGGAGGTTTAAGGAAGGTTTATGAAGAACAAGGGTGGTGTTTCGACTGGAAGAAGAATAGGAAATACGGCTGGAAAATTTTCCTGCACAGAATTTCGTTGGGCAGAAATTTTCTGGAAAGATTTTCGGCCGCCATTTCCAGCCAACTTGCAGAGAGTTTGAAGGGGAATTTCGGAGGTATTCAAGGCAAGTTTCCAGCCTTATTCATGGAGGAAAAACATGGCTAAGGTTCTGCACAAAATTTGGAAGAAAACAGCTTGGTTTTGGACTCTCAAAGTGGCGGTTTGTACAATAATTTTTCCTGTTGTTACTCCAGCTTTGAGCAGTCTGAAAATGGCCAAGAAAATCATATTGCAAACTGATCCTAAAGATCATTTTTCTGGCAGCATTTGGGAGGAAATGTTAGCCAAGAAACTCGACACTTTCAAGGCACAATAAGCTGGAAATTTTTAGCTCATTCCAAGAAGGAAGATGAACTAGCTAGAGTAAATTTTCAGCAAGCTCACTAGAGGGATTTTTTTTCCTCTTGGAATTTTCCACAACTCTTCCACATTTTTCCGACCATAAGAAGTCTTTTACTAAGACATTTTGATCCTACAAGATCACAGCACTTTACTAAAATTTCTGGAAAGAAAATGGCTAGAATCACTTGATCAAACTAATGAGTTGAGAATTAAGGAAAATCAAAGATCAAGTGAAAATGAATTCCCTTTCGGAAATTCAAGTAGGGTACGGGAGTAGAATGAGGTTACTCCTAACATGTCTCTCTTAGGACATCATCCCTACCTTACTCCAAGCTCATAAGGCCGAAATTATTCTTCCCAAAGCAAAAAATAAAATTTAATCAAGCTAAAACTTCTATGATGGAATTCGAACCCAAGACCTCAAGAATTGATTCCAAAGCTCAAACCACTAAAACAAAACAACTCTTGTTGTTATTTCCACTAGAAAATTAATTCCTATTTAATCCTCAAGCTATCTTCCTATTTTCACCTCATGCAAAAATTACCATTTTGCCCTTCTCACTCAATACTTACCAACAAGGCTTCAAGACAATAAAACTCAAATCCAAAGTACATAAAAATCATATAAAAATATATTAAATCATGAAATAAGGCATGATATTCATCCCAACCCCTTTGCTCTAAGGTTGGTCTTGACTAGGGTTTCATATCCTCCCCTCCTTCGAAGAATTTCGTCCCGAAATTCAAGCATACCTCTATTTCAGCTCGGGATACTTCCACTTAACCCATTCTTCCGACTCCCATATGGCATCCTACGTGCCGTGATGCTCCCACTGAATCTTAACCATCGGTATCTGTGTAATTCGGAGAGTTTTGACACTGCGGTCTAATATCTGCACAGGCTTTTCCACGTAGCTCAGGTCGGGCTGCAGCACTAACGGTTCATCATTCAGTACATGACCGGGATCCGCATTATACTTCTTTAGTTGTGACACGTGAAACATATCATGGATACCCGTCAACCCATCTGGCAGGTCTAATCGGTAAGCTACTGGTCCGATTCTTTCCTTAATCGGAAACGGCCCCAAATATCTAGGATTCTACTTTTCGCCCTTCGGGTGCTTCAAAATTCCCCTATTCGGCGTCAGCTTCAGAAATATGCAGTCCCCGACTTGAAAATCTAATTCCCTTCTCTGGTTGTCCGCATAGCTCTTCTGCCAGCTCTGAGCCGCCTTTAACCTTTCTCGAATCAGTTTCACTTTATCCAACATTTCTTGGACACAAACCTCTCCGATTTTACTCACATGACCATCTTCCGACCAACTCCAATACAATGGTACTTGACACTTGCGCCCAAACAGAGCCTCATACGGTGCCATCTTGATCGAAGCTTGATAGCTGTTGTTATATGACAGCTCGGCTTACGGTACACACTCGATCCACTTATCCCCAAAATCTAGGACACAAGCTCTCAACATATCTTCTAATATTTGGATCACCCTTTCTGACTGCCCATCGGTCTGCGGATGCGCCGTCGTACTAAATTTCAAATACGACCCCATTGTCTCCTGGAACTTTCCCCAAAAACGAGATGTAAACCTCGAGTCTCGGTCTGACACTATGCTCGAAGGCACTCCATGAAGTCAGACTACTTCTCGAACATAAGTCTGAGCCAGCTTCTCCATGGAATCCCTCACATTTACCGGGATGAAGTGGGCCGAGTTGGTTAGCCGATCCACCACTACCCATATGGTGACCTTCTAGGTCTTTGACATGGGGAGTCCGGTGACAAAGTCCCTAGTCACCTCCTTCCACTTCCATTTCGGTATTGGCAGTGGCTGCAATAGTCCTGTTGACTTCTTATGCTCCGCTTTAACTTTCTGGGAGGTAAGATAGGTCGATACATACTTGACCACATCCCGCTAAAGTCCGGGCCACTAATATGCTCTCTTCAAATCCTGATACATCTTGACTTCCCCCGGATGAATGACGTACTTGCTCTTGTGTGCCTCCAAAATTCTGTCCTTCAATTGCTGTTTTTTGGGTACACACAATCGATCTCTGAAATGAAAAACTCCCGCTTCATCTTGACAAATTTCACCGCCTGGCCGCTTAAGCTCCTTATCCTTGAAGAGTTGAAATTCGGTGTTGTTTCGTTGAGCTTCCACAATTTCTCCCTTCAAATCTGGCGCCAATCTCAAATTGCTGATGATAATTCTTTGATCTTGCACTTCCACCCTTCTGTCTAACACATCCTGAACTGCTTGCATCTCTTGCACCTTCAGTCTGGCCATTCCAACTTTTCTGCTCAAGGCGTCTGCCACAATGTTGGCCTTCTTGGGATGGTAGTTGATCGGGCAACGGTATTCCTCCAAGAACTCCATCCACATTTGCAGTCTCAAGTTCAGATCATTTTAAGTGAAGATATACTTCAGACTATTATGGTCGGTGAACACCTCATATTCGGCTCCATACAACTAGTGTCGCCATTTCTTTAGGTCGAACACTATAGCTGCCTGCTCCAGATCATGCATGGGGTAGTTCACCTCATGAGGTCGTAACTTCCAAGATGCATAAGCAATCACTTTTCTGTCTTGCATCAACACCGCTCCCAGTCCCGCTTTCGAAGCGTCGGTGTACAGCGCGTAAGGTTTGCCTTCCTCCGGTAGACTCAATAACGGTGCTGTCATCAGTCTTTCCTTCAATTCTTGGAAACTTTTCTCACATTTTTTGTTCCATACAAACAGAACATCATTCATCAACAAATGGGTCATTGGCGATGCGAGCGTCGAAAATCCCTTGACAAACCTTCGGTAGTATCCAGCCAATCCCAAGAAACTCCGGATCTCGGTAATATTCCCTGGCTGCTTCTAATCTGATACCGCTTCAACCTTTGCGGATCTACCTTGATACCTTCCTTAGTTACCACATGACCAAGGAATGCCACACTATCTAGCCAGAATTCGCACTTGCTGAACTTCGCGTACAGCTTGTGCTCGCGCAGTTTCTCCAGCACGAGCCTCAAATGCTCCGCATGCTCCTCCGGACTCTTGGAGTAAATCAAAATGTCGTCGATGAAGACTACCACAAACTTGTCCAGATAGGGTCGGAATACTCGGTGCATCAGGTCCATAAATACTACTGGGGCATTGGTCACCCCGAACGGCATTACCACGAACTGGTAATGTCCAAATCTGGTGTTGAAGGCTGTCTTTGGGATATCTTCCCCTCTTATCCGCACTTGGTAATATCCTTGTCTCAGATCCAATTTGGAATAGCAACTGGATCCTTGTAGCTGATCAAATAGCTCGTCAATCAGGGGTAGGGGGTACTTGTTCTTAATCGTCAAATTGTTCAGCCCTTGGTAGTCGATACATAGCCTCAGGGTTTCATCCTTCATCTTTACAAATAGCACAGGCGCTCCCCACGGCGACGTGCTCAGTCTAATATAGCCTTGACCAACTAGCTCCTCTAGTTGCTCTTTCAACTCTTTCAGCTCTGCCGGTGCCATCCGGTATTGCGTCCACGATACTGGTTCTTCTCCGGGAACTAAGTCTATGGTGAATTCCACTTCTCGACTAGGAGGTAGAGAATTAAACTCCGCCGGAAACACATCGGGAAAATCTTTTACCACTTCCGTGTCTTCCAGAGTGCACTGGTCCTTCGATTTGTTCATCACGTAAGCCAGATAACCTTGACATCCTTGCCTCAATAATTTCTGGGCCTTAGCCCTCGCAATCAAGTACTTCAGTTCTTTCACCTTTTTGCCATTGAATTCCAATACATCACAACCCGGCCTGACGAATTGGACTGACTTATTTTTACAGCCTACCCTAGCCCCTTGCTTGGCTAACTAGCCTATTCCCAGAATCAAGTCATAATCCTCAATGTCTAACACAATCAAATCTCCCTCCAGGTTTTCTCTCCCTACATTAATCTTACAATCCTTCACATACCGATCTGCTTGCGACATCTTCCCCAAAGGTGTGCTTACTTCTAAAACGAAAGGTAGCTCCACTCCATCCCAACCCAAATAACATGCACACAACTTGTTTACATAGGAATGAGTAAAGCCAGGATAAATCAAAGCATTAACGGAACGTCCTTGAATAGCGAACGTCCCTTCTACCACCGCTGCATCTGCCCTAACTTCATCTCTGTTGAGGGCGAACACCTTGGCCTTCACTTGCGGCTTCGGTACTCCACTCCCGAATGCTCCCGTAGTGTTGGCTCGGTTGTGTCCCGGGTTCTGAGCCGGGTTTCCTTGCACGACGCGGTACAATTTGGGGCAGGTATTCCTCAGGTGGTTCGGGTCGCCACAGTGATAGCATTTCTTTTCACCACCCTTAGACCAACAATTTCTCTCGGTATGGCCTTTTCTTCCATACTATCTGCATGATGGGAGATTCGGAGCAGGTCCACTTGGTGCAGTCTGGGCTTGCTTTCCCCGGTTCTGCCATTGATGATTGGCGGGGCGCTTGTGTGGTTGCGGTGTCGGGAAATGTCCCTGCGGCTACCTTGGTGGCTGGAAAGGCTTGGCCGCCATCCTGCTGCTGTCCTCATTCTCCGTGCGAGTAGTTGCGTCCACAGCCCCCGAATAAGTTGTCGGTGGAGTAGGTGCCAATTCTCTCCTCAGTTCTGGTCTCTGTCCCTTAACGAACTGCCTCTTCCTGTTCTGCTCGGTGTCGACCAATCTTCGACAGTATTTGGACAATTGAATGAATCGCGCCGCATATTGAGCCACTGACATGCTTCCCTGTCTCAGATTCTGAAATTCATCCTCTCGCTTTTCCACAATCCATTGAGGGATGTACTCCGTCCTGAAGGCTTTAACGAAACTGGACCACGTCCATTCTTGCTCATCCGTCTCCCAGTCATCTTAGACCGTTGCCACCATGCCCGAGCTGGTCCTCTCAATCGAAAAGCTGCAAATTTCACCATCTGCTCCTCAACATACTGGAGCGTTGTGAAAATGTCCTCCATTTTCTCAACCCATTGTTCAGCCTTCTGATCTTGTTCGACTTCTCCCATAAAGACGGGCGGTTGAAATTTCAAAAACCTCTATAAGGCCTCATCTTCCCCTCTAGGTTTCATTCGCTCGGTTAGCGTTTGAAGAATCTCGATCATCTTACTGAGTGCCTAGCCCATAGACACATCAACCAGAGAATTGGACCCCATTCCCATTTCTAGATCACTTTGTCCATTACCCGGATTGGGTGATTGCTTCTGTTCAGTTTCAACTTCTAATGCTATGGGGTCTACCTCTGGAATCCTTCTGGCTAAAGAAGCTGCACGTCGCTTGGGTGCTATTCTATACCATACCCCAATTGTTAAGTGTATACATTCCAATATCAAACCATTTTAGTGGTGCATGCATACATGGCCAAGTATAAGTAGGAAGAAACCAGATGCAACTTATTTAAAGGATTGCTCAAAATTTTTGATTTAAAAAATTGACTTGCATAAATCCAAAGGTGTGAACAAAACATAGAATTGGAAATCTTTGACAGACTAGTTCTCGAAAGACAACAAATAAATAATCATCCAAAATAAAATAACTCCTAACTCTCTAATCCTCTTCAGAACCCTCATCATCAACCTCATATAACCAACCCCTAGTGTTCTTGGAAAAATCTACCCTTTCCCTGCTAGAAAATCCCTCCATGGGCTCCTTCTCAGGGCGCCTGGAACTCTCCCCGGGTTCTCTTCGGCTGGAAGAAGGAAGAAAAGAAGACTTAGGCAGAGACTCATAGTCTATCTCCCCCGGGTCATCGCTATCTGCTGCTAAGTCCACCTCGGGATTAGGAGGGTGGGGTCCAGGCTCCACTATCATCTCCTCATCCTCACTATCAGAGCTTATGTCTATCACCGGAATTGGGGGTGGTTGAATGATCTGGACCTCATCCTCACTGCTATCCTCCATAGGGTTAATCTCATCGTCACTGTTATCCACCATAGGGACAACTGGCTGAGGGGCAGACTGGGGAAATGGAAGGTCCTCTGGGTCTAGATAGTAAGGCGGGTGCCATTGCTGCCCTTTTCTCGCGGTCCTAAGCATTCTAACCATCCTACAGCATCAACAAGATAGGTTAGATGAAGATTTAAACTTAAATCAATAGAATATATATCATCAATATTAGCCTATAACCTAGTCTCTGATACCACATCTAACACCCCGCTACCTAGGCCTGCCAGGGCCGGGGATGTCATCCCGTCCAAAGGACAAGAGGTCTTTATAACTAGGTCATACAAATAAAATAGCGGAAATAAATGATACTTGAACTTAAATATTTATTACATCCCAAAATAAACATCTATCCAAAATAAATCCGAGAATACCAAAAACAAATTCAAAATAAAAATTCATCCACTCTCATCTCTCCATAACTTTACACAAACATAAATCATCATAAATCTTCCAAAGCGGGCATAATCTAGCTACTCGTCCCCACAGCAGGACCGACCTGAAAACATGGTAAAAATGTGGTGAGACAGAAATCTCAGTAAGTCCGTGTGTGTTTACGTGTCAGGTGAAAACATTTCGTGAATGCAAAGTATAAAATTCTTTATAAGAGATCACTGGCAAGCAATAAACATCCGTAAAAAACAAGAGTGGTGTTTTGGCATTTCTAGCCATACATAATTTATAAAATCAACCACTCGAAAGAAAGGATTACGGGTTAGCACACGTTGGGCCCCATAACCGAATGGTCAGCATGCCACACTTTGTGCATACCGCCGGTCAGAATGCCACACTTTGTGCAGACTGACAAAAGTAGGTGATCGGCCTACTGGGCAAGATACTCCTCCTTCTCTATACCTAAACAACAACCGGGTGTCCATTCCGACATAACACAGTCACTTGCCTGAAGAGAACATTGCTAGCTCGGACTGTCACGAGCTACTGGACTGACGTCCTATCTGGGAAGGACTCACCCCTCAGAGGTGGCCACCTACTGAGAGACTTACCCTAACCCCTCAAAAACTAGTCCTAGTAGTCCACCCTTATTGAGTACTCAACGTAACGTATCCCACTTGGGAAAAATGAACAAACACAGTTCCACTTGAACATGGCAAATAAAGGGTTTCCAAAATCCTTGTCAAAAACAGTTTCAGAAAGAGTTCTGAGTTTGAGTAAATCTGCTTGATAAATTTCAAATAACTCATTTGACGGAAATAAAACAGGAGACAACCCTCAATTGTCTTTACAAAAATGAGTGTCCATGCACTCTACATTTGGCTTGCCATAATTAAACATTTTTTAACAATCAGGTTTTATGCAGGAGCTTACCTGATTCTTACTCGCAACAACAAGGTCTCCAACAGCTGACCTAACCCCGCATGGGCAAATATATATCACAATCAATTCCAAGCTACAATCCACTTCCTCAATTTTAAATCAACTCCTCTTACTACTACCATGATCCTAGTGTCCCAAGCTTTAAGGCCAAACAATACATAAATAGGTTTGTAGGTTGAGCCTAATTTGATATTTAAAATAATTAATGGTTTGGGAAATAATTTCTAATAAGTTGAAAGTTTAAATCTTGCTAGGGAAAATTTAGAGTTTATTTGCTCAAGAGTCCTAGGTAGTAATAAGTAAAATAATGATTTAATAATAGTTTAGTTGTTAGAAAATAATTGGTTGCTAAAACTAGTTGAGATTAAATTTAATGAGTCTTGCTTGGAAAATAATAAGTAAACTTTTAAAAAGGGATTTGATTTAATAAATATTTTACTAATTATAATTATTTCCATAAAAGGCTTCAATTGATTTCTTTATTTTAAATAATATTTATTTATTTTATTTTCTAGCAAAATTATTATTTATTTGACCAAAATATCCTTTATGTATATAATAATCCAAATCTACCCTTCCTAGGGTTTTTTTCGACATTTACTAGGAAAATTTTATATCATTAAATATTTTATTTATGAAATAAAATTAGTTTAGGGACAACTAGATCATGGTCAAATTTCTATGGCTAACCACAATCAAGAACATATACAATCCTTCCATTCATTAAATCATCCAAATCATGCACATAAGCATAGATCTAAATTTATTAAGACATGATCTAACCTCTACTACCATAAATATGATCATGGCTTCAATAATCTAACATGCATATAAATCCTATTCACCAAAGGTGACATAATCTCTAGCATGCTTTATCTCAAGTACTTCATGCATCAAACCTCAAATCATCACACAATTAACCAAGATATTCCTTCCATGCATAAATCCCATCTCCTTCACAATCATACACATATTCATGCTTCAATATCAATAATACATACTCAAATCCTATCATCATCCACCCACTATCAACATCATCCTAGAGACATGATTCTAGAGTTTAAAAGAAGAATTGAAGGGACTTACTTGATCGATGAATGCTTTGAACCAGTTTAGAATAGATCTCAACTCCTTGATGCCTAACTTTGTCCAAGGGAGATGGCGAAAACATGGTCATGGGGAAAAGGAGCCATCCGGCCAAGAAAGGGAGGTTTTCGGCCATGAGAGAGAGAGAGAGAGAGAGAGAGAGAGAGGGGAAAAGAAACCATTAGCATGTTTATACACATAGGTTCTCATTAGAGATTAAGATTGGAGGAGATGAAGTTGTTAGAATAAATTTACCTTGAAGGTGTTCTTGTCCTTCACAGAAATTTCTGGTTTTGATCCGAAGTAGCAAGATGATTTGTGGAGTTTGATGTTAAGAATGGGGTTGATGGACTCACGGCAGTGAGTAGGTCAAATCTGGAAGTTTTAGAGAGGATTTGAGATGGTTTGGAGGGGTATTAGGTGAAGGAAAGAGGTAGGTGTTCTTGGTGTAGTGTGTGTGTTCTTGGAGGTTGAAAGAAATCGAGAGATTGGATTTGTGTAGCTGCCGAAATTCTGTGAGAGCTTAGGCTGGCCGAATTTCTGTAGGGTTTAGGAAGTTGTTTCTCTGATTTGGAAGGGAAAAGGAAAGGTTAGTTGTTACAATCCTGGAAGAATATTTTTAGGAAGTGAATTTGGAAACTAAATATTCTAAGAAAATCTTGATTGTTGGAGAGTTTTGGAAGTCTGCCATGGCCGACTGTTTGAGCAGAATTTCGGTGGGATTAATGCTGGTTTATGGAAGCTTATGGTGGCCGAAAGTAGGGTGCTCAATGGTGAAGAAGAAGTCTGGTTATTTGGGGAATGCATTATGGAAAGTTGTTAAACAAAGGTGGATGGAATTTTGGAAATCAATGAAGCATAATTGCAGGGATTTGTCGGAGAGATTTTCGGACAGCCATTGGTGAATTTCGTGCAGAAGCTTAAGGGAAACAATGGAGCTCTGTTACTAGCGGTTTAAGGAAGGTTTATGCAGAACAAGAGTGGTGTTTCGGCTGGAAGAAGAATAGGAAATAAAGCTAGAAAATTTTCCTGCTTTGAATTTTGCTGGGCAGAAATTTTCTGGACAGATTTTCGGCTGGCATTTCCAGCCAACGTACAGAGAGTTTGAAGGGGAATTTTGGGTGTATTCAAGGCTGGTTTCCAGCCTTCTTCATGGAGGATAAAAATGGCTAAGGTTCTGCAAAAAATCGAGAAGAAAACAGCTTTGTTTTGGACTCTCAAAGTGGCGGTTTGTACAAGAATTTTTCCTGTTGTTGCTCCAGCTTTGAGCAGTCCGAAAATGGCCAAGAAATTCATATTGCAAACTGATCCTAAGGACCATTTTTCTGGCAGCATTTGGGAGAGAATGTTAGCTACGAAACTTGACACTTTCAAGGCACAAAAAGTTGGAAAATTTCAGCTCATTCCAAGAAGGAAGATGAACTAGCTAGAGTGAATTATCACCAAGCTCACTAGAGGGAATTTTTTTCCTCCTGGAATTTCCCACAACTCTTCCACATTTTTCCAACCATAAGAAGTCTTTTACAAAGAAATTTTGATCCTACAGGATCACAGCACTTCACTAAAATTTCTGGAAAGAAAATGGCTAGAATCAGTTGATCAAACTAATGAGTTGAGAATTAAGGAAAATCAAAGATCAAGGGAAAATGAATTCCCTTTAGGAAATTCGGGTAGGGTAAGGGAGTAGAATGAGGTTACTTCTAACATGTCTCTCTTAGGACATCATCCCTACCTTACTCCAAGCTCATAAGGCCGAAATTATTCTTTCCCAAGCAAAAAATAAAATTTAATCAAGCTAAAGCTTCTATGATGGAATTCGAACCCAAGATCTCAAGAATTGATTCCAAAGCTCTAACCACTAAACCACAACAACTCCTGTTGTTATTTTCACTAGAATATTAATTCCTACTTAATCCTCAAGCTTTCTACCTATTTTCACCTCATGCAAAAATTACCATTTTGCCATTCTCACTCAATACACACCAACAAGGCTTCAAGACAATAAAACTCATATCCAAAGCACATAAAAATCATATAAAAATATATTAAATCGTGAAATAAGGCATGATATGCATCCCAACCCCCTTGTTCTAAGGTTAGTCTTGACTAGGGTTTCACATCCTCCCCTCATTAGAAGAATTTCGTCCCGAAATTCAAGCATACCTCTATTTCAGCTTGGGATACTTCTGCTTAACCCATTCTTCCGACTCCCATATGGCATCCTGCGTGCCGTGATGCTCCCACTGAATCTTAACCATCGGTATCTGTGTAATTTGGAGAGTTTTGACACTGCGGTCCAATATCTGCACAGGCTTTTCCACGTAGCTCAGGTCGGACTGCAGCACTAACGGTTCATCATTCAGTACATGGCCGGGATCCGCATTATACTTCTTTAGTTGTGACACGTGAAACATATCATGGATACCCGTCAACCCATCTGGCAGGTCTAATCGGTAAGCTACTGGTCCGATTCTTTCCTTAATCGGAAACGGCCCCAAATATCTCGGATTCAACTTTTCGCCCTTCGGATGCTTCAAAATTCCCCTATTCGGCGTCAGCTTCAAAAATACGCAGTCCCTGAATTGAAACTCTAATTCCCTTCTGCGGTTGTCCGCATAGCACTTCTGCCGGCTTTGAGCCGCCTTTAACCTTTCCCGAATCAGTTTCACTTTATCTAACATTTCTTGGACACATCATCTTCCGACCAACTCCAACACAATGGTACTTAACACTTGCACCTATACAGAGCCTCATACGGTGCCATCCCGATCGAAGCTTGATAGCTGTTGTTATATGACAGCTCGGCATACGGTACACACTCGATCCATTTATCCCTAAAATCTAGGACACAAGCTCTCAACATATATTCTAATATTTGGATCACCCTTTCTGACTGCCTATCGGTCTGCGGATGCGCCGTCGTACTAAATTTCAAATTCGACCCTATTGTCTCCTGGAACTTTCCCCAAAAACAAGATGTAAACCTCGAGTCTCGGTCTGACACTATGCTCGAAGGCACTCCATGAAGTCGGACTACTTCTCGAACATAAGTCTGAGCCAGCTTCTCCATGGAATCCCTCACCTTTACCAGGATGAAGTGGGCCGACTTGGTCAGCCGATCCACCACTACCCATATTACGTCCTTCTGGGTCTTTGACATGGGGAGTCCGGTGACAAAGTCCATAGTCACCTTCTTCCACTTCCATTCCGGTATTGGCAGTGCCTGCAATAGTCCTGCTGCATTCTTGTGCTCCGCTTTAACTTTCTGGCAGGTAAGACAGGTCGATACATACTTGACCACATCCCGCTTTAGTCCGGGCCACTAATATGCTCTCTTCAAATCCTCATACATCTTGACTTCCCCCGGATGAATGATGTACTTGCTCTTGTGTGCCTCCAAAATTCTGTCCTTCAATTGCTGCTCTCCGGGTACACACAATCGATCTCTGAAACGAAAAACTACCGCTTCATCCTGACAAAATTAACTGCCTGGCCGCTTAAGCTCCTTATTCTTGAAGAGTTGAAATTCGGTGTTATTTCGTTGAGTTTCTACAATTTCTCTCTTCAAATCTGGTGCCAATATCAATTTGCTGATGATAATTCTTTGATCTTGCACTTCCACCATTCTGTCTAACACATCCTGAACTGCTTGCATCTCCTGCACCTTCAGTCTGGCCATTCCAACTTTTCTGCTCAAGGCGTCTGCCACAACGTTGGCCTTCTCGGGATGGTAGTTGATCGGGCAACGGTATTCCTCCAAGAACTCCATCCATATTTGCAGCCTCAAGTTCAGATCATTTTAAGTGAAGATATACTTCAGACTCTTATGGTCGGTGAACACCTCATATTCAGCTCCATACAAGTAGTGTCGCCTTTTCTTTAGGGCGAACACTATAGCTGCCTGCTCCAGATCATGAGTGGGGTAGTTCACCTCATGAGGTCATAACTTCCGAGATGCATAAGCAATCACTTTTCTGTCTTGCATCAACACTGCTCCCAGTCCCGCTTTCGAAGCGTCGGTGTACAGCGCGTAAGGTTTGCCTTCCTCCGGTAGACTCAATACCGGTGCTGTCATCAGTCTCTCCTTCAATTCTTGGAAAATTTTCTCACAATTTTCATTCTATACAAACATAACATCCTTTATCAACAAATGGGTCATTGGCGATGCGAGCGTCGAAAATCCCTTGACAAACCTTCGGTAGTATCCAGCCAATCCCAAGAAACTCCGGATCTTGGTAATATTCCCTGGCTGCTTCCAACCTGACACCGTTTCAACCTTTGCCGGATCTACCTTGATACCTTCCTTGGTTACCACATGACTAAGGAATGCCACACTCTCTAGCCAGAATTCGCACTTGTTGAACTTCGCGTATAGCTTATGCTCGCGCTGTTTCTCCAACACGAGCCTCAGAAGCTCTGCAAGCTCCTCCAGACTCTTGGAGTAAATCAAAATGTCGTCGATGAAGACTACCACAAACTTGTCCAGATATGGTCGGAATACTCGGTGCATCAGGTCCATAAATACTGCTGGGGCATTGGTCACCCCGAACGGCATTACCACGAACTCGTAATGTCCATATCTGGTGTTGAAGGCTGTCTGGGGGATATCTTCCCCTCTTATCCGCACTTGGTAATATCCTTGTCTCAGATCCAATTTGGAATAGCAACTGGATCCTTGTAGCTGATCAAATAGTTCGTCAATCAGGGGTAGGGGGTACTTGTTCTTATTCGTCAAATTGTTCAGCCCTCGGTAGTCGATACATAGCCTCAGGGTTTCATCCTTCTTCTTTACAAATAGCACAGGCGCTCCCCACGGCGACGTGCTCAGTCTAATATATCCTTGACCAACTAGCTCCTCTAGCTACTCTTTCAACTCTTTCAGCTCTGCCGGTGCCATCCAGTATGGCGTCCGCGATACTAGTTCTGCTCCGGGAACTAAGTCTATGGTGAATTCCACTTCTCGACTAGGAGATAGAGAATCAAGCTCAGTCGGAAACACATCGGGAAAATATTTTACCACTTTCGTGTCTTCCAGAGTGCACTGGTCCTTCGGTTTGTTCATCACGTAAGCCAGATAACCTTAACATCCTTGCCTCAATAATTTCCGGGCCTTAGCCCCTGCAATCAAGTACTTCAGTTCTTTCACCTTTTTGCCATTGAATTCCAATACATCATAACCCGGCCTGACGAATTGGACTGACTTATTTTTACAGTCTACCCTAGCGCCATGTTTGGCTAACCAGTCTATTCCCAGAATCAAGTCATAATCCTCAATGTCTAACATAATCAAATCTCCCTCTAGGTTTTCTCTCCCTACATTAATCTTACAATCCTTCACATACCAATCCTCTTGCGACATCTTCCCCAAAGGTGTGCTTACTTCTAAAAAGAAAGGTAGCTCCATTCCATCCCAACCCAAATGACATGCACATAACTTGTTTACAAAGGAATGAGTAGAGCCAGGATAAATCAAAGCATTAACGGAACGTCCTTAAATAGTGAATTTACCCTCAACCACCACTGCATCAGCCCCAACTTTCTCTCTGTTAAGGGCAAACACCTTTGCCTTCACTTGCGGCTTCGGTACTCCACTCCCAGATGTTCCCGTGGTGTTGGCTCGGTTGTGTCCCGGGTTCTGAGCCGGGTTTCCTTGCACGACGTGGTGCAATTTGGGGCAGGTGTTCCTCAGGTGGTTCGGGTCACCACAGTGATAGCATTTCTTTTCACCACCCTTAGACCAACAATTTCTCTCGGTATGGCCCTTTCTTCCATACTGTCTGCATGATGGGAGATTCGGGGCAGGTCCACTTGGTGTTGTCTGGGCTTGCTTTCCCCGGCTCTACCATTGATGATTGGTCGGGCGCTTGTGTGGTTGCGGTCTCGGGAAATGTCCCTGCGGCTGCCTTGGCGGCTGGAAAGGCTTGGCCGCCATCCTGCTGTTGTCCTCATTCTCCGTGCGAGTAGCTGCGTCCACAGCCCGCGAATAAGTTGTCGGTGGAGTAGGTGCCAATACTCTCCTCAGTTCCGGTCTCAGTCCCTTAACGAACTGCCTCTTCCTGTTCTGCTCGGTGTCGACCAATCTTCGGCAGTATTTGGACAATTGAATGAATCGCGCCGCATATTGAGCCACTGACATGCTTCCCTGTCTCAGATTCTGAAATTCATCCTCTCACTTTTCCATAATCCACTGAGGGATGTACTCCGTCCTAAAGGCTTCAACGAAACTGGACCACGTCTATTCTTGCTCATCCATCTCCCAGTCGTCTTAAACCCGCTGCCACCATGCCTGAGCTGGTCCTCTCAATCGAAAAGCTGCAAACTTCACCATCTGCTCCTTAACATACTGGAGCGTTGCGAAAATGTCCTCCATTTGCTCAACCCATTGTTCAGTCTTCTGATCTTGTTCGACTTCTCCCATAAAGACGGGCAATTGAAATTTCAAAAACCTCTCTAAGGCCTCATCTTCCCCACTATGTTTCATTCGCTCGGTCAGCGTTTGAAGAATCTCGGTCATCTTACTGAATGCCTGGCCCATTGACACATCAACCGGGACATCGGACCCCATTCCCATTTCTGGATCACTTTGTCCATTACCCGGATTGGGCGATTGCATCTGTTCAGTTTCAACTTCCGGTGCTATGGGGTCTACCTCCGGAATCCTTCTGGCTGAAGAAGCTGCATGTCGCTTGGGTGCCATTCTATACCATACCCCAATTGTTAAGTGCATGCATTCCAGTATCAAACCATTTTAGTAGTGCATGCATACATGGCCAAGTATAAGTAGGAAGAAATCAGATGCAACTTATTTAAAAGATTGCTAAAAAATTTTGATTTCAAAAATTGACTTGCATAAATCCGAAGGTGTGAACAGAACATAGAATTGGAAATCTTTGACAAACTAGTTCTCAAAAGACAACAAATAAATAATCATCCAAAACAAAATAACTCCTAACTCGCTAATCCTCATCAGAACCCTCATCATCAGCCTCATATAACCAACCCCTAGTGTTCTTGGAAAAATCTACCCCATCCCTGCTAGCAAATCCCTCCATGGGCTCCTTCCCAGGGCGCTTGGAATTCTCCCCAGGTTCCCTTCGGCTGGAAGAAGGAAGAAAAAAAGACCTAGGCGGAGACATATAGTCTATCTCCCCCGGGTCATCGCTATCTGTTGCTAAGTCCACCTTGGGATTAGGAGGGTGGGGTCCAGGCCCCACTATCATCACCTCATCCTCACAATCAGAGCTTATGTCTATCACCAGAATTGGAGGTGGCTCAAGGATCTGGACCTCATCCTCACTGCTATCCTCCATAGGGTTAATCTCATCATCACTGTTATCCACCATAGGGACAACTGGATGAGGGGCAGGCTGGGAAACTGGAAAGTCCTCTGGGTCTAGATAGTAAAGCGAGTTCCACTACTGCCCTTTTATCGCGGTCCTAAGCAGTCTAACCATCCTACTGCATCAACAAGATAGGTTAGATGAAGATTTAAACTTAAATCAATAGAATATATATCATCAATATTTGCCAATAACCTAGTCTCTGATACCACATCTAACACCCCGCTATCTAGGCCCGCTAGGGCTGGGGATGTCATCCCGTCCAAAGGACAAGGGGTCTTTATAACTAGGTCATACAAATAAAATAGCGGAAATAAATGATACTTGAACTTAAATATTTATTACATCCCAAAATAAACATCTATCCAAAATAAATCCAAGAATACCAAAAACAAATTCATAATAAAAATTCATCCACTCTCATCTCTCCATAACTTTACACAAACATAAATCATCATAAATCTTCCAAAGCGGGTATAATCTAGCTACTCGTCCCCACAGCAGAACCGACATAAAAACATGGTAAAAAGATGGTGAGATAGAAATCTCAGTAAGTCCGTGTGTGTTTACATGTCAGGTGAAAACATTTCGTGAATGCAAATTATAAAATTCTTTATAAGAGATCACTGGCAAGCAACAAACATCTGTAAAAAACAAGAGTGGTGTTTTGGCATTTCCGGCCATACATAATTTATAAAATCAACCACTCAAAAGAAAAGATTACGTGTTACCACACGTTGGGCCCCATAACCAAATGGTCAGCATGCCATACTTTGTGCATACCGCCGGTCAGAATGCCGCACTTTGTGTAGACTGAAAAAAGTAGGTAATCGGCCTACTGAGCAAGATACTCCTCCTTCTCTATACCTAAACAACAATCGGGTGTCCATTCCAGCATAACACAGTCACTTGACTGAAGAGAACACTGCTAGCTCGGACCGGCACGACCTACTGGACTGACGTCCTATCCGGGAAGGACTCACCCCTCAGAGGTGGCCACCTACTAAGAGACTTACCCTAACCCCTTAAAGACTAGTCTTAGTAGTCCACCCTTATTGAGTACTCAACCTAACGTATCCTACTTGGGAAAAATGAACAAACATAGTTCCACTTGAACATGGCAAATAAAGGGTTTCCAAAATCATTGTCAAAAACAGTTTCAGAAAGAGTTCCGAGATTGAGTAAATCTACTTGATAAATTTTAAATAATTCATTTGACGGAAATAAAATAGGAGACAACCCTCAATTGTCTTTACAAAAATGAGTGTCCATGCACTCTACATTTGGCTTGCCATAATTAAACCTTTTTTAACAATCAGGTTTTATGCAGGAGCTTACCTAATTCTTGTTCACAACAACAAGGTCCCCAACAGCTGACCTAACCCCACATGGGCAAATATATATCACAATCAATTCCAAGCTACAATCCACTTCCTCAATTTTAAATCAACTCCTCCTACTACTAACATGATCCTACTATCCCAAGCTTTAAGGCCAAACAATACATAAATAGGGTTGTAGGTTGAGCCTAATTTGATATTTAAAATAATTAATGGTTTGAGAAATAATTTCTAATAAGTTGAAGGTTTAAATCTTGCTTGGGAAATTTTTGAGTTTATTTGCTCAAGAGTCCTAGGTAGTAATAAGTTAAATAATGATTTAATAATAGTTTAGTTGTTAGAAAATAATTGGTTGCTAAAACTAGTTGAGATTAAATTTAATGAGTCTTGCTTGGAAAATAATAAGTAAACTTTTAAAAATGGATTTGATTTAATAAATATTTTACTAATTATAATTATTTCCATAAAAGGCTTCAATTGATTTCTTTATTTTAAATAATATTTATTTATTTTATTTTCTAGCAAAATTATTATTTATTTGACCAAAATATCCTCTATGTATATAATAATCCAAATCTACCCTTCCTAGGGTTTTTTCGACATTTACTAGGAAAATTTTATATCATTAAATATTTTATTTATGAAATAAAATTAGTTTAGGGACAACTAGATCATGGTCAAATTTCTATGGCTAACCACAATCAAGAACATATGCAATCCTTCCATTCATCAAATCATCCAAATCATGCACATAAGCATAGATCTAAATTTATTAAGACATGATCTAACCTCTACTACCATAAATATGATCATGGCTTCAATAATCTAACATGCATATAAATCCTATTCACCAAAGGTGACATAATCTCTAGCATGCTTTATCTCAAGTACTTCATGCATCAAACCTCAAATCATCACACAATCAACCAAAATATTCCTTCCATGCATAAATCCCATCTCCTTGACAATCATACACATATTCATGCTTCAATAATACATACTCAAATCCTATCACCATCCACCCACTATCAACATCATCCTAGAGACATGATTCTAGAGTTTAAAATAAGGATTGAAGGGACGTACTTGATCGATGAATGCTTTGAAGCAGTTTAGAATAGATCTCAACTCCTTGATGCCTAACTTTGTCCAAAGGAGATGGCGAAAACATGGTCATGGGGAAAAGGAGCCATCCGGCCAAGAAAGGGAGGTTTTCAACCATGAGAGAGAGAGAGAGAGAGAGAGAGAGAGAGAGAGAGAGAAAAGAAACCATTAGCATGTTTATACACATAGGTTCTCATTAGAGATTAAGATTGGAGGAGATGAAGTTGTTAGAATAAATTTACCTTCAAGGTGTTCTTGTCCTTCACAGAAATTTCTAGTTTTGATCCGAAGTAGCAAGATGATTTGTGGAGTTTGATGTTAAGAATGGGGTTGAAGGACTCACGGCAGTGAGTAGGTCAAATCTGGAAGTTTTAGAGAGGATTTGAGATGGTTTGGAGGGGTATTAGGTGAAGGAAAGAGGTAGGTGTTCTTGGTGTAGTGTGTGTGTTCTTGGAGGTTGAAACAATTCGAGAGATTGGATTTGTGTAGCTGCCGAAATTCTGTGAGAGCTAGGGCTGGCTGAATTTATGTAATGTTTAGGAAGTTGTTTCTCTGATTTGGAAGGGAAAAGGAAAGGTTAGTTGTTACAATCCTGGAAGAATATTTTTAGGAAGTGAATTTGGAAACAAAATATTCCAAGAAAATCTTGATTGTTGGAGAGTTTTGGAAGTCTGCCATGGCCGACTGTTTGAGCAGAATTTCGGTGGGATTAATGCTGGTTTATGGAAGCTTATGGTGGCCGAAAGTAGGGTGCTCAATGGTGAAGAAGAAGTCTGGTTATTTGGGGAATGCATTATGGAAAGTTGCTAAACAAAGGTGGCTGGAATTTTGGAAATCAAGCAAGCATAATTGTAGGGATTTGTTGGAGAGATTTTCGGACAGCCATTGCTGAATTTCGTGCAGAAGCTTAAGGGAAAAAATGGAGCTCTGTTACTGGAGGTTTAAGGAAGGTTTATGCAGAACAATGGTGGTGTTTCGGCTGGAAGAAGATTAGGAAACAAAGCTAGAAAATTTTCCTGCATTGAATTTCGCTGGGAAAAAATTTTCTGGACAGATTTTCGACTGCCATTTCTAGCTAACATACAGAGAATTTGAAGGGGAATTTCGGGGGTATTCAAGGCTATTTTCCAGCCTTCTTCATGGAGGAAAAACATGGCTAAGGTGCTGCAAAAAATGTGGAAGAAAATAACTTGGTTTTGGACTCTCAAAGTGGCGATTTGTACAGGAATTTTTCCTGTTGTTGCTCCAGCTTTGAGCAGTCCGAAAATGGGCAAGAAATTCATATTGCAAACTGGTCCTAAGGACCATTTTTTTGGCAGCATTTGGGAGAGAATGTTAGCTAAGAAACTCGACACTTTCAAGGCATAATAAGTTGGAAAATTTCAGCTCATTCCAAGAAAGAAGATGAACTAGGTAGAGTGAATTTTCCGCAAGCTCATTAGAGGGATTTTTTTCCTCTTAGAATTTCCCACAACTTTTCCACAATTTTCAGACCATAAGAAGTATTTTACTAAGACATTTTGATCCTACAAGATCACAACACTTTACTGAAATTTCTGGAAAGAAAATGGCTAGAATCAGTTGATCAAACTAATGAGTTGAGAATTAAGGAAAATCAAAGATCAAGGTAAAATGAATTCCCTTTAGGAAATTCGAGTAGGGTAAGGGAGTAGAATGAGGTTACGCCTAACATGTCTCTCTTTGGACATCATCCCTACCTTACTCCAAGCTCATAAGGCCGAAATTATTGTTCCCCGAGCAAAAAATAAAATTTAATCAAGCTAAAGCTTCTATGATGGAATTCGAACCCAAGACCTCAAGAATTGATTCCAAAGCTCTAACTACTAAACCACAACAACTCTTGTTGTTATTTTCACTAGAAATTTAATTTCTATTTAATCCTCAAGCTATCTTCCGATTTTCACCTCATGCAAAAATTATTATTTTGCCCTTCTCACTCAATACTCACCAACAATGCTTCAAGACAATAAAACTCATATCCAAAGCACATAAAAATATATTAAATCATGAAATAAGGCATGATATGCATCCCAACCCCCTTACTCTAAGGTTGGTCTTGACTTGGGTTTCATAGTATCTTAGTTAAATACACCTGGGACTTCTTAGCAAAACGGGGTAGCTGAGTGAAGAAAAAGAACTTTGATGAAAATGGTCAGAAGTATGATGAATCTTGTGTCTCTTCTATTTTCTTTGTAGGGGTTTGCCTTAAAACCATAGCATATATTTTGAACTTGGTGCCTTCCAAATCAGTACTAGGACAACCTATGAAATGTGAATTGGACGAAAGCCCAGTTTGAACCGTCTCAAGATATGGGATTGTTTAGCTTATGTGCTGACTAAAGGAAGTAAGCTAGAACCAAGATCAGAGTTATGCTACTTGGTTTGGTACGAAAAAGGAACAAGAGGTGGATATTTCTATTATCCTTAAGAGCATAAAGTAATTGTTAGTACTAATGCTAGATACTTAGAGGATGAACAAGTTACCTCCACTACTGGTTCAAGTCGAATAGAGTTAGAAAAGAAGTTAGCCACTGATTCAACTTTAAGTACTTCTAACACCCCAATCGAGGATTAAAGAGAACACTACCAGATATTCCTATAAAAACTGAGCCTCATTGTAGTGGAAGGATCACAAAAGTTCCAGAAAGGTAGACCAGAGAGATCTATGATCTAGTCTCTGATCATCAGGAACAAGTCCCACTAGATACAAAGAGGCCATTGTTGATGATGATGTAGACATATGGCAGCTAGCCATGAATGCTGAGATTGAGTCTATGCACCTCAATCGCGTCTGGGATCTTGTAACTTCATCTGATGAAATAAAACCTATTGGGTGTAAGTGGGTATACAAGTAGAAGAGAGGTGCGGATGGAAAGGTTGAAACCTATAAAGCAAGGTTGGTTACTAAAGGTTATACTTAGAAAGAATGATCGATTATGAGGAAACCTTTTCACAGTAGCTATGCTTAAGTGTATCTGAATTCTCTTAGCCATCGCATGTCATTATGACAATGAGATATGGCAAATGGATGTCAAGATAACATTCTTAAATGGCTATCTTAGCAAAGGCATTTATATGTCCCAACTAGAAGATTTTGTTACTAAATGTCAAGAACAAATGGTCTGTAAGCATAAGATGTCCATCTATGGACTTAAGCAAGGGTCACAAGCATGGAACATATGTTTTGACCAAACTGTAAGAGCTTATGGTTTCATTCAAAACGTGGATGAATAATGTGTGTATAGGAAATCAGACAGTGACAAAGTGATTTTCTTGGTACTTTATGTAGATAACATTATGCTCATTGAAAATGATGTAGGGACATTGCCATCCGTTAAGGTTTTGCTATCTATTTAATTTAGCATAAAAGACATAGGAGAAGCTAGCTACATTCTAGGTATTAAGCTTCTTAGGGATAGGATGTAGAGAATGCTAAGGTTATCCTAGTCTACTTAAATTGACAAGATATTAGTCAAGTACAACATTGATCAATGTAAATGGGCTATTATACCCTTTAGAGATTGATTATCCGTATCTTCCAAGCAGTGTCCTTAAACACACGATGACGAGCAAAAAATGAGCAGGATCCCTTATACTTCAGCTGTGCGAAGTCTCATGTATGCTATACTTTATATTTGGCCAGATATCTGCTTTGCAGTAAGCATGGTTAATAGATATCGGTTAAACCCAGGGGAAGATCACTGGCAAGCCGTAAAGCATTTACTAAAATATCTCCGAGGAATAAGAGATTATATACTTTTATGTAGAGCTGATGATTTCATTCTTACCGGTTACACAGACTCAGACTTCTAGATGGATACAAATGAAAGAAAGTCCACTAGTGGATGTCTTCACTTTGTCTGGAGAAGCTATCTTATAGAGAATTATTAAGCAATCTTGCATAATTGATTCTATCATGAAAGTTGAGTACATTGCAGCTTCAGAAGCTTCTAAAGAAGCTGTATTACTCCAGCAGTTCCTCACAGAACTTGGAGTAGTACCGCACATGGATAGGCTAGTCACGATTTCCTGTGACAACTCTGGAGGAATGTCATAATGCAAGGAACCTCAAAACCATAGGAAGTCCAAGCATATATAGAAGAAGTATCATTTCACCCGGGAGTTCATCTAGAAATGGGTATTGGGGTCGATCAGATTTCCACTGACAACAATCTGGCGGATTCCTTTACAAAGCCTTTAATAGAAAAAGTGTTTCACAGACACTTAGATGTCATAGGAGTGGGCACTTATGAACTTTCTTAGTCTTTGTAGTGAAAGTGAGAGATTATTGGAAACTATGCCCTCAAAGCCTAGGTATTCTATGTAGATAAATTGCGATAAAATGTTTATTCATTCAATTTAGTTTGTTTCTTATATTATTACATATTTAAGGTCCAAGTATGACAAGTAATGGTCTATGTGTTGGGGTATTCTTCATAGTAAGGTATAGATCATGGATACTTATCATACAAGTAAAATTGAGTTCTTAGTCGTTTGATGGAACTAGGCATTTCATCAAGGTAAGACTCTTGTGACATGATTTTGAATGAGGAATGGTTTACCTCGATTTAGTAAATAGTTCACTCACATCATTGGTATAAGCGAATTTCAAATACGTAAAACTGGACTTGTAGAAGTGGTCTCTCTTAAAGTACTGTAATTGTAGAGACCATTCTATTACTACTACAGCATGGAGTGATACCTTCATACTTGAATATGAGTTGTTGGTCTGGCAAAGCTAGAGTTTTATACTTTTTTATATGTTGGGTGAGATTTCTTTTGTGAGATCAATATCCTTGTATGTTTAGTGTATTACTCTAGTTAGTTAAGATGGACTTATATAATAGATTTTCTATACTTCGCTTAGTGAAGTTAAATCACTCATTTGTGATTGTCCAAGATATAATCTAATGATCGAAGGCCCTAGAAAAGTGACTCTAGAATGTGTGCTTTTGGGTAGCTTCCGATGATAAGAAAGTACATTGAAATGAGTCATTGATTATCAGACTAGAGATCTAAGAATAACAGATGTCATTGAGATAGGTGTTACTACATTTATCCTGTCTCATTGATGGGTGTTACATAAATGGGTATTTCCTTTCGTACACCGGTAGGTCAGAGATATTTCCTTAGAAATATTATTCTTGGGGTCAATATTTCCATATGGTGATAAATGGAAATATTTAAAATGGTAAAATAAAGCCATTTAATAGTAAGGATATTTTGGTCATTTTAGTAGCCAAGATAATATGTCTCTTTGTCTCCGGAGTATCTCAAGTTACCAAGGTATTGTTTAGACACAATTTGGGCTTGATGGATAGTTATTTGGAGGAGAAATAAAATTTATTCTAAGAGTACAATTAGAATTAATTAATTAGTTTTAGATTTTTAATGAGCCCCAGAAAAGATAATTTATTAATTACGAAGATTGGGCTGGAAAATTTTAATTAACTAGGCTGATATATGTTAACAGATATTAAGAGTTCAGCTAAAATTAATTAATTAGTCTTGGAAATTTAATATTGCCCAGAAAAAATAATTAATTAATTAAGAGGATTAGGCCAGTCTTGGACTGATTTATGAGCACAGCACCAAGCCTCTTAGGGCTTGATGATTTCGGCTATTAGGCCATGAGGAAGCCCTAAGGCTGGCTGAAAATAAGAGGGAAAAATAAGGAAAAAAATGGACGTTATTTTTTTCCATCTCTCTCTGGTGTGCCGTCTCTTCCTCTCTCTTTGTTCCACGTTCGTCTCTTCTTTCTCTCTTGGAGAGTATATTGCTTATCAAAAGGAGCTTTCACTAAGATAACCTAAGAGTAAGTTAGAGTCATACTCTAGAAGACAAAAAGAGAAAGCTTGGGGACACTTGATGCATAGGAGTAGAAGATTTGAAGGAATACAAGTCGAACCTCAGGCACCTCTTTCCTGGTGGATCAAAATGGAAAACTGTTAGGTATCTCAGGCTCGTATCGTATACGGCGCAACAGAAAAATAAAATGAGATATCATCCCAGGACCCCCCTATGTGTGGAAAACAAGATATAAAGATAAAAAAGCTAGAAACTTTTACATTTGTTTGACCGTTCGAATAACAAAAATTTCTTCTTCAAGTCGAGGTGTGATCCAGCAATCCTTTTGATCCAACTTCACGAGAGTTGAACGTCTAACCACTATAATCACAGTGTGTTATTATCTCTAACAGTAATCCACATAAAGGATACACTCAAGCACCAAAATTTTCTGTGCTAGCAGAAAAAGATGGCGGCTAGGATTGTCTCACGTTTTCAGCAAAATGAGAAACAGAGAGAAGAAGAAGGTTGTCGTGTGTCTAGGGTTTTTTTTTTCTTCGGGAATCAACCTCTTACTAGTGTTTCGGTTATTTCATACATATAAACCGAAAATAACCTTGCTAAAATTGAGAATTCTAATCCTATTAGAATTCCCTAATTGTAATTGGAAAAATCAAGTTCTCACAACTATAATTTGGACTATAAATTATAACTAATTATAATTTATCCACAATAACTTCTCTTTCTCTCAATTAACCCCACTATGTTATCAAATAATGTCTTCAGTGTATAATCCTCTATTGTGTATGATCTATTAGGTTTCCCAGTCAATTGGTAGCGAACATGAATTAATCCAAACGTCTTTGAGATTAAAAAATCATAATTAATTAGAATTAATCCTAATAATTCTAATCAAGATTGGTTTATGCATTCATCAATTAATAAACCCATATTCTTAGATCATGAATGGTATCTAGCAACACATCATGACCACCCAAGAGTCCAAGAAGTCAAGTGGCTTGACACGAACCCTTCTATAACAAACTTCAGTGCAATTAACTCCTTTCACCATACAATATTTCATACAGTTTGGAGTACGAAATTAGTGATAACTCTCTCTAGAATTAATTCTGGCCCGAATACAATAGTACTTGTACCAGGAACCCACTACTCTAGATGTGTATCAATTGGAACTATTTCCAATACGCATTCACCTTGGCCAAGGACTTCTTGAGTAGTAATTCCTATTAGGGATATACCCTAGAGTCAATTTGTACTTATACTATTGTCGTTATATTTTATATAAAAATATGAGGTTTTTGTTTTCATGAATAGTGCATTTTATTTTGTGGTTATCAAGTACGTGACATGATAGTAAAACCCTACAATGAATACAATGACTATTCTAAAACTGTCCCTGATCGATTATTATTATTGGAACAATAATAAATTAAGATTAGTATGTTTGTGACTTGATGGCTATGTTTTACTGGTCATGGATATTCGTGAAATCGAGTCAAAACATAAATAAATGTTAGAGAACATTGTATTGGATATGACCCACTGTGAGAGTACTTCATAGAACATGTCATAAGTACTTTCTAGTCATAATGATATTAAAAGTCCTTCGACCTAAATTTATCATAGTTTCTTACTTGTTAAATTCTATATTTTGACGTTGTCTAAAATTGTCTTTAATCAGATAATAAATTAGACTACTGTTGGATATAGAATAAATCAATGAGAGGAATATGAATTATAGTGAAGGAATATGTCTTTCTCAATCATGGGAGAGACATCCATGGGTCCCTTGATAAGTTAGACTGTTAAAATGCATGGTCGTGCTCAAATATATCAATTTAAGATATTGATATCATTTGTTTGAACAGTCTACTATGAAATCAAGAAATGATTGATTAAGCTTAATAAGGATGATATGCTCCGTGCCTTATGCTTAATCTGGATATCGTGTGACAAAAGGACTAAATATAAAATTATAGTTTGGTTCAAAGAAATCATCGATTTTCATTTAACTTGGATAGTTATAATGTTTTGCTAGAAACCGCTTATAACTTGTGCGCCATTTAAATATGATTTGGGCACACTGCCAGTGTTAAATGAACCTATAGGGTCACACAATAAGTGAACTTGTTAGGTTATTTTTCTGGTAACCAGATTTGATGAATTTGGAAATATGTCTAAGTTAATCAAACTTAGAAAATTTATCAGATACAATGAATTTGGAAATATGTCCACATTCGATGTATTTGGATAATGTCCAGATTATAAGAATCTGACTCGGTAAATTAATTGTTTAAATAACCGAGATAATGGCAGAATCTTATCATATCAGTTTCAATTTAATTTGAATTTAAATTTAAAAATGATAAGATATTATTAGGGTTGGACTTTAAGAGGTTCGGGGGTTTTTAAGAAAACCCTAACTGTCTTTTCAAGAGTTTAATTCTGTTGAGAACATTCGTGCCATTCTCTACCAGAAAAAAACCCTTTCAAACCCTAGGCTCTAGCACTCCCCAGGTGACGAGTGAGTTCGCGCATTGTAGCGTCTGGTGATCATTCGGGTTGCACGTGCAGCAGCACCATCGGAATCGAAGGATATCGATTTCACCAACCAGAGGTAATTCTGCAAACCTACGATCTTGTTAATCGTTTACTTGGATCCTCAGAAGGGATTCATGGATGTTTTCCGCGTTTAGGAGTCCACGAATCCTAACAATTCCTATAAGTGGCCGTGAGATATTCGCCCCTACTATTAGGAGTGGTGAATCATTTATTGACCCTCCCAACTACTTTCATTTACCTCACAATGTACCTAATATCTATCACGTAGGCGGCCCTCGATCGAGCTCCGGAGATTGGAATCAAAGTACAATGCTCAGCAAATAAAGTACCTTAGAGATCTCAAGTCTATGGATACTTGCACATTTGCTATATTGAGATTATATCACTGGCACTAAATAGTTATTCGTGTGATTATCTCAAAGTTAGGTCATCCAATGAATTTGTTCTATTAACAAGCATCCATGTGTTAACTTTGAGTATCTCAATACTCACGGATATAAGAACCACCACCTGATCAAATAAGGAAGTCTAACACATGCTAGTCTTAATGCATTAATGATGTCTTGTCTCATTAATACCTCAACTAGGGACTATTTAAGTACTAACACTATACGGTGTAGTAGAAATCTCATATCATGATCTCTATCATGATTACCTTAACACAGTGTTGTATTAGAGACTTTATCGAACTGTTAAATTACATAATAGTAAACAAAAGAAAGTGTAAGATAAATAATGCCTCTTATAAATTGTGTCATATACAATGTACAAGTGATTACCTCTAGGGCACAACACTAACAAAAACATAAAAGAAAACGCAACGGAAAATTTTTTAGTTTTCTAAGCCACATCTAGTAGAGAGTAGCTGCTTTTCTTTATTAGTAGCGAAATAACCAACGAAGGGCCAAGTTGTACTAGAACTTGCATTGGAAGGGAGGGAATGAGGCACTTGCAGTTCGACCGGTATTCTCGCCAATCTTCTACTTTTATGCATCAAGCGTCTCCAAGCTTTTTCTCATCGTCTTCCAGAGTATGACTTTACTTTGCTCTTGTGTTAGCTTGGTGAAAGATCCTTCTTCAGATAATCAACATACTCTCTAGGAGGGAAAAAAGAGAAGAACGCCGAACTGAGAGAGTGAAGAGATGACACACTTTTCCAGAGAGGAGAACTCACGCCACAACTTACGTTGTGTTTTTCCCTCTCCTGTTGGCTCATATTTTATGCCAGGCTTAGGGCTCATTAAGCCCTAATGTCCGAAAAAACTATACCCTTACGGGCTTAGTGCTATACTCCAAAACTAATTCAAGATTAACCTAATTCTCTTAATTAAATAATTATTTTTTCTGGCTTCATTAAATACCCAAAACTAATTAATTAAATCTAATTGGACTCTTAATATTTGTCAACATATATCAGCCCAATTAATTAATTTATTCCAACCTAATTCTCCTAACTAAATAATTTTCTTTTCTGTGACTTATTAAACTCACGACTAATTAATTAATTATAATTGGCTCATAGAATAAATTTTATTCTCTTCCATATAAATATCCATTAAGCCCAGATTGTGTGTAAAGAGCACCAAGGTAACTTGAGCTACTCCGGGGACCAAAAGACATATTATTCATGGCTACTAAAATATCCAAAATGCTCTTACTGTTAAATTGCTGTATTTTACCATTTTAAATATTTTCATTTATCACCATATAGAAATATTGACCCCAAGAATAATATTGCTAAAGAATATCTCTGACTTACATGTGTAATGGCGGAAATACCCCTCTATGTAATACCCAATAATAAGACAGGATAAATGTACTAATACCCATCTTAATGGCATCTGCCATCCTTAGATCTATAGTCCGATAATCCATGAGTCACTCAAATGTACTTGCTTATCATTGGTAGCTACCCAAAAGCACACAATCTAGAGTCACGTTCTCAGGGCGTTGGATCATTAGATTATCCTTGACAATCACAAAGGGGTGATTTAACTTCACTAAGTGAAGCATAGAAACTCTGTTGCATTAGTTCGTCTTAACTAACTAGAATAATAGACCCAACATGCAAGGATATTAATCTCACAAAAGAAATTTCACCCAACATACATCAAAGCATAAAACCCTAACTTCACTAGACCACCAACTCATACTCAAGTATGAAGGTATCTGTCCATGCTATAGCAGCAATAGACAGGTCTCTATTAAGAGAGACCACTACTACAAGTCCAGTTCTACGTATTCGAAATATGCTTATCCCAATTATGTGAGTGAACTACTCGCTGATGCAAGGTAAACCATTTCTCATTAGAACTCATTGCATAATAGACTTGGCTTGATAAAATGCCCAATTCCATCAAATAACTAAGAACTCAATTTTACTTGTGTGATAAGTATCCATGGTCTATACCTTACTGTGAAGAACGAATCAACACATAGACTATTACTTGTCATACTTGGACTTTAAATGTGCAAGAATTTAATAAATAAATTAAATTGAATGAATAAACATTTTATTGTAATAAATTTACACAGAATACATAGTCTTTGAGGGCATACTTTCCAACAATCTCCCACTTGCACTACATATTCAAATAAAGTCTGCAAGTGTCTACCCCTATGACATCTAAGTGTCTGCAAAACACCATTTCTATCAAAGGTTTGGTAAAGGGATTTGCTAGATTGTTGACAGAGGAAATTTGATCGACCCCAATCTCCTATTTCTGGATGAACTCCCGAGTGAGGAGATATTTCCTTTTTATATGCTTGCCCTTACTATAGTTTTGAGGTTCCTTGCATTGCGACACCACTCCAGAGTTGTCATAATAAATCGTGATAGGCCTACTCATGCGCAATACTACTCCAAGTTCTGTGAGGAACTTCCGGATCCACACACCATCTTTAGAAGCTTCTGAAGCAGCAACGTACTTAGCTTCATGGTAGAATTAGCAATGCAGGATTGCTTGATACTTTTTCGTGAAAAAGCTCATTCAGATAAAGTGAATACATATCTCTACTAGTGGATTTTCTTTCATTTTTATCCACCTAGAAGTCTGAGTCTTTGTAACTCATAGGAACCAAATCATTAACTCAATTTACAAGCATATAATCTCCCGTATTCTTAAGATATTTGAGTACATACTTTATGGTTTGCCAGTGAGCTTCTCTTGGGTTTGACTGATATCTACAAAGCAAGCCTACTGCAAAGCAGATATCTGGCCTAGTACAAAACATAGCATACATGAGACTTCCTGCAGCCGAAGCATAAGGGATCCTGCTCATTTTCTGCTTATCTTCCTGTGTCTGGGGACACTACTTGGAAGATAATAATAATCCATATCTAAATGGTATAATATCCCCTTTACATTGATCCATGCTATACTTAACCAATATTTTGTCAATATAAGCAAACATAGATAGCTCTAACATTCTTTGCATCCTATCTCTAAGAAGCTTAATACCTAGAATTTAGCTAACATCTCTTATATATTTTAAGTTAATTTGACTAGATAGCCAAATCTTGGTGGATAACAATGTCCCTGCATCATTTTCAATGAGTAGAATGTCATCTATATAAAGTACCAAAAAAAACACGTTGATACTGTCTGATTTCCTATATACACATAGTTCATCCACATTTTGAATGAAACCACTAGCTTTCTCAATTTTGTCAAAATGTACATTCCATGCTTGTGATGCTTGCTTAAATCCGTTGATGAACTTCTTAAGCTTACAGACCATTTCTTCTTAACCTCCAGCAACAAAACCTTCTGGCTAGGACATATAGATATCTTCGCTAAGATAGCCATTTAAAAAGGCCATCTTGACTTCTATTTGCCATATCTTTTAGTCATAATGATATGTGATGGCTAAGAAAATTTGGATAGACATATGTATGGCAACTGGTGAAAAGGTTTCCTCATAATCTATCCCTTCTTTCTGATTATAACCTTTAGCAACCAACCTTGCTTTATAGGTTTTAACCTTTCCATCCGCACCTCTCTTCCTCTTGTATACCCACTTATACCCAATGGGTTTTATCCCATCAGGTGCAGTGACAAGAGCCCAAACCTGATTGAGGTACATGGACTCAATCTCACCATTCATGGTTACCTACTATTTGTCTGCATCAGTATCAACAATGGTCTTCTTGTATCTAGTGGGATCTCGTTCTTGATTATTAGAGACTAGATCATAGATCTCTCTAGTCCACCTCTCTGGAACTCTTGTAATCATCCTACTATGACGAGGATTAGTTTGTATGGAACATCCGGTAGTGTTTCTCTTGGGTTCTCGATCAGAGTGTTAGAAATATTTGAAGTTGAATCAGTGACCAGCTTCTCTTCTAACTCTATTCTAGTTGAACCCGTGCTGGAAGTAACTTGTTCATACTCTAATTATCTAGCATTAGTGCTAACAAGTACTTTATGCTCTTGAGGATGATAGAAATATCCATCTCTTATTCCTTTTTGGTACCCAACGAAGTAGAATAACTTTGATCTTGGTTCTAACTTACTTCTTTTTATCAACACTTAAGTTGGACAACCTCATATCTTGAGATGGTTCAAGCTAGGCTTTCATCCAGCCCACATCTTATAGGGTATCCTTGGTATTGATTTAGAAAGTACCAAGTTCAAAATATACGCCGTTGATTCTAAGGCATACCCAAAAAAAAAAAAAAAAAAAAAGGAAGAGACGCATGACTCTTTATGCTTCTGACTATTTCCATCAAAGTTCTATTTCTTCTCTTAGCTACTCCATTCTGGTGGGGAGTCTCAGGCCCAGTTAACTGAGATACTTTACCGTGATGTACAAAGTAATGCTTAAACTCACCGAAGAGGTACTCTCCGCCAACATTCAATATCAAAGTTTTAATTAATTTATCTGGTTAACGCCCCTCTTCAGCCTTAAACACCTTGAATTTATCAAAAGAGTCAGCCTTGCACCTCATCAAATAAATATAACCAAAATAAATGTGGTTATTTGTGAAAGTGATAAAGTACTCGTAGCATCCCCTAGCTGGTGTAGTCATTGGACCACAAACATCTGTATAAACTAGTGCTAGTATTTCCAAGGCTCTATCCGCCTTTTTGGTAAATGATATTTTGGTCAATTTACCTTTAAGGCAAGATTTATATTGAGTCCATTCTTCCAATCTCGTTGAACCTAAAAGCCCATCATAGATTAGCCTCTGAATCTGATTAGGATTTATATGTCCCAATCTTAGATACAACAAATACTAGTCATTTGATATGGCCATTTTTTTTTTTTTATTATCAGGTTCAGTTTGAATATTGTTAACTTGATTTCTAATAGCATGTATATAAAATAGATTTCTATACATGTTTCCTATACAAATTAAATTACCATTTCTACTGATGGAAATACCAGAATAGAAAGAAACTGAATATCCTTGATTCATCAATTTGAAAAATAAAATCAAATTTGGTTAAAAATAAGAAACATATAAAATATCATTTAAAATTAACTTCCTATTACAATAAAAAATAAACTCAAGTTTTCCCATTGCTTTAGCCCATATTCTTACTCCATTGCCTATTTGAAGTCCAGCTCATTCTTGTTAAGTCTTCTTACCCTTCTGAACCCTTGCAAATAGTTACAGACATGGTCAACAACTCTAGAATCAACGATCGAAGAAGATGTTGATCCAACCATCAAAATAGACTCTAGGTATAGAGCAATACCAGAAGTAGACATTTCTAAGAAGTCCAGAAAATCTTTCTTCTAATACCCATTCTTAACACACTTGAAACATTTACCTTTAGGCTTCCCATTAGGATTTGCCTATCCAGATGCTTTGGGTTAGGCTCTTGTGTTGTTCTAGACCTTCCTCTTCTTCAATTTCTTAAGCTTTGCCTTAATTGCAGAAGAAGAAGTAGAACGAGAGACCAAAACATTTGACACAGATTATATGATCTTCTCTACCGCTTGGAGCTCTTTCATAAGCTCCGTGAGATTCATATCCAACTTGTTCATATTGTAGTTTAAATTGAACTGAGAATCTAAATCAGGCATAGTTTCAAGAACCATGTCAATTTGGCTCTTAGGATCGTTCGTTGTGCCTAGGACCTCGGCCTCCTTGGAGTAGGCAATCATCTTGAGCAGTTGCTCTCAAACCGATGCCCCCTCAGCATTCCTAGTATTCATGATTGCCCTAAGAGCTTCCTGCCTTGTGGGCTATCTCTTGTCAGCAAACATGGTACACAATGACAAATCCATATCGTACGCAGTGGCCATGTGCTCATGCTTCGATTGAAGCACACTAGACATGAAAGCCAACATATAGCACTTAGCCATCTCATTGACTTTCTTAAATGCCTTCTCAGGTTCCTCTTCCAGTCCACATAATTTTGGCTTATCAACGTATTCTTCTTGAGAATGATTGACAACAGACCGAAATTAGATATATCTGAAATATTGTGAAAAAACATTTATTTAGTTTATAAGAAATAAAAATGCACATTCTTTATATTGACGAGAATGAAAAACAAAGAAAGCTATGCATGCAATGAAAATAAAGCCAGATAAGGTAAAGACATAGCGCAGCGAAAGGTAAAAAATAATATATTTGCGTGTCCTTGGTCTGTTTGGTTGAGAGGACGAGGTTCTAACCATTGGAGTGGCTACTTGTCTTGACAATGATTCCGGTGAAAAAGCAGTGATCCTTCAGCTTCCTCCTTGGCATGTACGAGAAGCTTTTCACCTCTCAGAATATTCATCCACCTAATTTATGTTAGTGAAACAACATAAGTGAGGAAAGACTTTTCTTGAAAATTGCTAATGATTAGCAAAATTAAGAAAGCTACAAAAAAAAAAAAAAGGATGAACGAGAGGGAGAGAGCAGAGAGAACAAGACTGTTTTTTCCTTTGTCATGCATCTACTGTCTATCTCAACCAAGAGCTATGGCTTCGTCACTATCTCAGACAACCAACACACTAGGGTTTTGATATTTCAAAACATCCCGAGGTTATCAACAAAAGAAGTTTGGGTAATCCTTAACTTTTTTGTACTGTGAATAAAAATAACCCTTTTAGTCTAGGATATTGGGTTAAAATAATTTGTTATTTTCTTTGGACACAATGCACCCAAAAATAATAATCATTAATTATTTATTTCCTGGACCTATTAAAATAACCCAATAAATAATTAGTGAGCCCAAATGAACTAAAATAATTATTAAGCCTTTTATTAACTAGTTTTAGCCCAAGTTAATATTTCATAATTATTCAATCTCAGAGAAGTCTCTGAATAATTAATTAACTAATTTAATTAGATAAAAAATTTAATTTCTCTTGTTCCTTTATTTTATTCTTTTCTAAAAAATAAATTAGACTTCCTGAATAAAATAAAATCCTTTTTATTTTGAGCATTTTCTCGACCTAAAATAATTAGGACCTATGGGCTATTCGGAGGACCAAAAAGACACATCGCCTTGGCTACTAAGATAACAAAAATAGCATTGCTATATAAATAGTTGTATTTTACATTTTAAATATTTTTTATTATCGGCATAAGAAATTATTGATCCCAAGGACAATGTTGCGTTATCTATGTCTTCGTCCCACCAGTAAAATGACCAAAATACCCCTCTACACATCGTCGTGCATTTAGAAAGGAAAGAGTGTACTAACACCTCTCTCAAAGACATCTACCATCTTAGGCTTCTAGTCAAATGATCCACGACTTCTTAGAATATTTTTGCTTTGCAAGGGAGCTATCCTAAAGCCAATATCCAAGTTATGTTTCCCAGGGCCCTAGATAATTATGTCAGTCGGACAACCACAAGGAGCAATATAGTGTAGACACTATCTTCTACAAGTTTATTTTAACTAACTTGTCATATATACCCAATATATAAGTATATTGGTCCCTCTCAAGAACCTCAACTATAGTATATCAAAGCATAGGCTTCCAACTTCGTCAGACCATCAACTTATGCACAAGATGTAGAGTACAAGTCCATTCTGTAGTGGAAATACTCTAAGTTTCTATGATATAGTACTTTTAGAAACTACTACTACTGGTCCTATTCTACGTATTCGAATTACGTTTGTGTTATGAAAAAATAATAAGACTACTCATTGGCTAAAGGCAAGCTATTCCCTATTTAGAATTCATAACACAATAATCTTACCATGATGAGATTCTCATTCTCATAATTTGGTTAAGAACAACAGTTTATGTGTTAAGTATCCCATAGTTCATATCATACTGTGAAATACCTTCATTTACATCAACTATTTACTTAAACATAATAGATCTTTTCCAATAAAATTATGCACAAATATAAAGAAGATTTTACAAATAAATTCTGAGAAAAAACTTTTATTAATATAAGTAAAAAATATATCAGAAACCTATTCTAAGAGGACATATATTCCAACAATCTCCCATTTGCAGTCTAAGACTAAGTAAGTTCATAGATGCTCACCCCTATGGCGTTTTAGTGTCCTCTAAAGACTCTCTCTGCCAAAGGTTTGGTGAAATGATCTACTAGATTATTCTTTGAGATAATCTGTTCCACCATAACTTCCCGTCTCTGGATGAATTCTTAGATCAGATGGTACTTCATTTCTATGTGCTTCCCTTTTTTGTGGTTCCTCGGTTCTTTGGATTGTGAGACTGCACCAGTGTTGTCGCAATACATCACAACTGGTTTGTTAATTTGTAGCACGACTCCAAGTTCCAAAAGGAATATCTATAGCTAAACTGCTTCATTAGATACCTTCGAATATACCACATACTCAGCTTCCATGGTTGAGTCAGTAATGGAAGATTACTTGATACTCCTCCATGAAATGGCTCTTCCAAAGACGGTGAAGACATATCCACTAGTGGATTTTCTCTCATCCTTACCCACATAGATCAGTGTATCTTGTATGAACCAAGTCATCAGCCTTGTAAACTAGTATATAATCACTTGTACCTTTTAAGATTCCTGAGAATATGTGATGCGTTTAGATTTGGGCATAAAAATGATACAAAAACTAAGCACATTCCCAATCAAGTTTAAATTAAAACATTGGACACAAATCACATATATGAGCAAGCGTACTCATCATTACTGAGCATAGGGTTCAAACGAGTGTCGATCCTCAAGGAACAAGTAAACATTAATTACCCCTCTTTCATTGTTTAACCGACTCAACAAAGTGAAAATCAAATAAAAAAGAAAACTAAAAAAAAAATAAAATAAAAATATGTACATGTCAAGGATGGAGAAGTATGCAACTCAAACCATTGATTAGACAACCAAGATCTTCAAGAATTTAACCATTATCATAATCAATCATTCTCTCGGCACGATGAAGGATTAAGGTAAATGAGCTTCACTTGGTCTGTCTCAACTAATTACTACCTTCTAGATAAATTAGCATCACTTGGTCTGTCTCAACTAATTCATCCAAAAAATGCATTAAACACAATTCTTAATTAAATTTCCGTGGCCTAGAAAATTTAAAACATGAAATTAATCAATGAATCCTTGGTCTGGCAAACATCAATTAACCTTTAATTACTCAATCCTCAACAATTAACCTCTTTGGTCAAGCAAGTTAACAGACAATGAATGCGAAAATTAATCAATTGCAACCATTGTCAACCTTTTTGGTCTAGCAAGTTAACAATAGAAACAACCAACTAATCTTGGAATATGCCCAAGTAATTAAATACCAAGAAGAACAGTCAATTAATCAAAAGATCAAATAACTCCAAGAATCATGATTATCTAAAACAATGTCAAATTACAATAGAACAATTAAAACATCATTGTCAAGAAAAAGAAAGAACTCATAGACAAGCCTCCTTCTTCTTCTTTTGAAAACCTTCTTGTACAACCCTCATTGAACATGAAGAATTCCTCCTTAGACTGAGTGATTTTCTATGATGATCATGAATTCTCCCCTCTTTACTTGTGTTTTTCATCCATTTATAGGCTTAAGAAGTGCCAAAACTCATAGGTACAAAGTTCTAGGTAGAGAAGAAGTTGGAAGATGGTAAAACTCCCCAGATTTCCAAAAACGTGTCAAAAGTTCACAGCACCGCCTCAGGAACAAACCACACCTGGCACCGCCTTGGTTCTACGGAGCTGGAGCCGCCTGTGTTCTGTTTCTCCACTCATTTACCAATTTTTCTCTGAATTTTGCCTATACGTTCCAGACAACAGCCGGGGCCCCCTCCAGCCATACAGCCGGCGCCGGTTAGGCTCTGTTCTACTCTGCTTCTCCAATTTTTCCATTGCTTTGAAGTCCGTGCATCCAGTGTACAGCCGACGCCGTTTCTGCTTTGTTTCACGATGGTTTTGCTTCATTTTACCCAAAAACCTGAATTTTTGACCAAAATAACTTTTCAAGGGTAAAATCTCAAATATGAAAGAATATGACTAGTTATTACACAAAATGCATTACAAAGGAGTCTCAAATAACTACGCAAAATATAACCAAATTAGCCCCTATCATATTCCCCCACACTTAGCTATTTGCTTGTCCTCAAGCGAAGCATCAAGAACAAATATAAAAAACACAAGGTTTTACTCACATCACTCAATCAATTCCCAAAACATATCTTCAATGCTTTCTTTACTTATGAACATGAAACATATGATACTAAATCTTTCACAGCCAATGCAAGACCTGTGTAGTGATAAATGACTTAGTAGAACCATCACAATACTTCACAATATTCTCAAACAATTAGAAAGAAGTTAGTTAAAAAAAAATATGTATTCCATATGCTTACTTTTCATACACTCTCTCTACTAATCCGAGACATATCATGATTCTATTTAGATCAAGTAGGACTTTTAAGCTTATAATGTAAGGCTAAAAGGCTGTAATGCAGCTTAGCAAACGAAGGATATAGATACATCAAAAGTCAAAGAAAAACTAAAAGTATGAAAGAAAAGGGTAACCAAAATAAACCTAATATTCCCAACTCTTCTTGCTCTCTTATTCCAAGAACCAATCAAATCATAACCTTATATAACAAACCTTACACATTTTCAAGCAAATCCTGCATTGCTCTTTCTTTTCATCAATTCTTTTCCTCACAAGATCAATCAATTTTCCAGCAATGGTAGCAAGTATCTTATATGAACTTACTTTTACAGTTCACTCACCATCCCTTTTGTGATTTTTTCCCTCTTTTTGTCTTCAATTCTCTTTCAATTCTTTATTCTTTTACTCATCTTTTTCTTTTTCTGCTACTGTTCTTTTCTTTTTCATTTACTTTTCATTCTAGCAACTTGTTGTTTCCTCTCTTCACTCGTTTCTTTTTCTTCTTTCTCATCTTTTTTCAGCTCGTATTCTTTTCTTTCTCAATCTTTCAACTTCTTCCCTTCATTCCACTTCCTCTTTTTTCCCAGCTCCAATTGTAATTGATCCATGACTAAAAGTAACAAGTCATGATCTCTCTCCCTGCATTGTTCTCAACATACATACACTTTCATCCTTGATGAGCATAAAGATTTGGAAACTATACAAACTCTCAACACAAGTAATGGACAAAATATGGTGACGGGTTGTAAAGAAAGAAATACCAATTTAAGCTCAAAATATGTACTAGGGATAATATTGCAATAGGTAGGCTTGAAAAGCTCAAACTATCTAAAAAAGGCCTATTACCGTCATCCATAAGTTAAATAATGAATGTCTATCTTATTTCGTCTCGAGAGGTATTCAAGTAAGTTTTAGAATGCTCCACGCATTTTAGGGAAAAAAAATAGGTTTAAGAATAATGCAAAGCATTTTATCAAGAACTACTTTGTCCAAGTGAGTGCAAAAAGTCATGCATAAGCCATAAATGATCTAGAACATATGCTCTATAATTCATCATAAAGACATATCAATCGAACCACTGCCCTTACTTAAATTGGACATTGTCCTCAATGGCCAAATAAATAGAACCAAAACAATCAATACCAAGGGAACAAAAAGATAAATGAGAAGAAATAAGAAAAATAAACTTCCATTAATCGTGTTGTACAAGAGCTGAATGCTTGAAGAGAGAGGCATCATCAAAGTACCTATAAACAATACAAAAGAAAATACCAAAGCATAAATCTAGAAAAGAAAAGAAAGTAAAAATAGAAAAAATGGAAAATACAATGAAAAGAAAGTCAAACTAACTAGAACAAAAACATGAAAAGAGAAAGAAACGAAACAACAAGAGTAGCAAGAATGCATCATCAGTCCGTCGCAGCATCATCACCGTTATCCTCCTCCTCATCAGCAAGTGTGGAGGTGCTCACTCTATCGTGTGGCCCAAAAGAATGCTGCCTCAACTTAGTCAAATGTTACTCCATTGTAACTTGCCATCGTGCCATATCCTCTATAGTACCCTGCAAGCATAGGAGCATCTCCATTTGCTGGTCGAGGTGCCCCAGTATTGTGGTATCAAAGTTAGTCCGGGAGTGGGACTGAGAACTGCCAGCTTTAGCACGTGCCGATGGTGGTGGCTGCTTCTTCTCCACTGCAGGTGGTCTTACCTGACCGGGGTGTTGGACCTCAAAGGGTGTAAGCCATTTCTTCTATTCTGGGCTGTACTTATATCCGCAACTGATGAGAGTGTGCTCGGTGACCATATCGTGCTCAGTGGTAGTCTCCATGAGTTCTCCCTCAAGACTCACCCCAAAGTCCTATAGAATCTTCATGATAACCAAGGGAAAAACAAAGGCTTTCATGGAAAGACGATGATGAAATACTTCTCCAATAGATTGAATGATCAAAAGAGCAAAAGGGATAGGTAATGTGTTCATCATCCGGTACAAAATATAAATGTCGATAAACCTAGTTTCATTAAAACTACTGGCCCGGGGGACAACATTAAACCCAAACATATACACCAATGCACGAAAGTTAGCTGCCAAATCATTGTTAGAATAAAAACTGTTAGCTCGGAAGGCATTATGCTTGTATAAGCCTAGGGTTGCTCGCATCCCTCCAACATCCCAATCCAGATCCGACAGAATCTTTTGATTATTTACATCAATACCTTGCCAAATATCATCATCAAAGACCTAGAGGAGGTTAGCTAATTGGCTTTGGGTGATGACAATAGGAACTCCCTTCACTCGTGTTTCAATATGTGGAAGATGCTTATTCCCCTTGTCCGTCATATTAGCATAAAATTCCTTGACAAATACGGAAAAATACCTCTCTTTCAATTGGACTATGCATCCCCAACCTAGCCGTCTAAACATCATTCCTAATTTGAGTGCTCAGTCTAAGGTGGGGGAAAAGGTGCGCACACCAATAATTTCGTTTGATGCTCGCCTACTGTACCATTCCTCACACGAGGCATCGATAAACTCCGTAGGTCTAAGAGATAAGGGGTCAACAGATGACAGAAATGAGGATGAGGAAGTTCTTACCCTTTTAGATGGCTGACTCCTTACTCTATACATGGCCAAAGAGGGAATGGAACAATAGGAAGAGGGAACTAAGATTCTCAATCACTGGAGAGAGTATAGCAACCTTCGCACAAAACAAGTCCTAAAATGGCACACAACCCTCAACCAAGCTCACAACGCACAAACCCCAAACTCCTTCAATGTAGATCAACTCCAACACCCACTCAATCAATCATTGTCAACCACTTCAACACAACCTGCACAATGTATGTAAGAATCCACTGTAAAGCATAACCTGTGCTAATATCCTCAAGACATGCTAGTAAACGTGATCATGTGAATGAAGGCAATATAATGGTATGATGTGATCACCAATGCAGTTTCAATATATTCAAGTACCACCAATAACCATGAGTCTTGCCCGAGCTATATGAATTCTTGATTGTTTACAGGCATGAACAAGCAGTAAAAGCTCAATAATTCCTAAGCTAATCCAATGAATGAAAGTTAACGAATAATTGAACAATCATAGCATATATATATAAATTTTCGGCCAATACTGTTCATACAATTAGACAAAATCAATTCCATTAATGTAACGTAGGATTTAAGTAAAAATCATACCTTTAGGCTTTTCTATGCTTGGGGAAGCAAAAGATGCAATTTTTTGCAAAAAGCTACCCCCTTTTCTTGTGGATTGAATATGCTATTGGTGTGAAAAATCGAAGCTTGTTATGTGTGTGATCCGTAGGATCAACAAAGAAGAAGGTAAACGATGTTATGGAGCTGTTTAGCAGCTGAAAAAATCAAATGTTGGGCACTTATGGGTGTGAAGCCGGCGCGGGTAGAGAGGATTTGTGAGGGAGAGGAAGGTTTGAAGAAAAAAATGGCCAAAATGTCCCTTTAATTGGGGTTCGCCCAACAGGAAACGGCGCCGACACGGTTCTTGGAGCCGGCGCCGGCTCTAGTCTGTCCGGGTCACTTTTTTTTTTTTTATATATATGATGATGCAGAAAACACATGAATGCTAAAAAAAATACTATAAATCAAAATTTGTCCTTAACAAAAAAAAATGATAAGTATAGAAAAGAGAGAAAAAAAACTTCTTCAAGCTTTTCCACGGTTGTGGTCCCATGGATTTTCCTTCGTATTCCTTGGTAGTGTCCCTGCTTGATGATCCCCCAGGTGTTTGGCTAGTTGACCAATCTGGTTCTCCAAATTGCGCATGGAAGCCTCTAAGTTCCTTGTTGTCACATCGATTCCTTGGAACTTAGTCTCTGTGGTACTTACCAATTGTCCAATCAATTCTTCCAAATGTGGCTTTTGAGGTGCTACTGTGTTGTTCATGGAATTTGGATTCCTTTGGTTACCTCCAAGATTGAAAGAACTTTGCCTAGGTGGATTCCCATTGCTCCAAGAGAAATTAGGGTGATTTCTCCACCAGTAATAGGTAGAGCTATATAGATTGTTACCTGACAGGACATTAGCTGCAAAAGCCTCTTATTTAGAAGTTTCATGGAGTGACCCTATCTTTTGGCACTCATGATTGGGGTGCCCCTCTCCACACAAATCGTAGTTGACATTTAACACTTGGCCTTGAGGC